>PVJI01001390.1:0-184076 GCA_004026765.1 Micronycteris hirsuta
TAAGACATTTATTTAATCATTCACACATAATGAAAACACTTACTGAGCAACTGTAGCTTATGCAAAGCTCCCAATATGCAGATAGGGTGGTGTTGCACTTATTACCTTTGTAATAAAGTGCAGTGGCACCATCTGTGAGGCACCCCATCCAGAGAAAGCCAGGCTAAAGGAGCAATGTTTGCATAATGTGAGGCAAGGGAAATCATGGCTCAGTTAAGAAGTGAGTCTGGAGAGGAGATCCAAGATGGTGGAGGAGTAAGTAGAAGCTATACTAAACTCCTCCCAGGACAAATCTGGACTTACAACTAAATCGTAGAGAAATCATACAGAATAACCAATGGAACAATAGCTGGAGAGAAACCTTATAACCACAAACGATGGAAGAAACCATTTTACCATAACATGACCCATGTAGAGTGCAAAGGAGATGCCAGGGGCTGGCTGAAGTGTTGGAGGGGAATTCAGTGGCTAGGGGGTTCACCTTGAGAACTGTGGGATCTAAACCCAAAGCTGGGCTCCCCAGCCTACAGCAACAGAGCCAGGAAAGAAGCCCAGTTAACATCCAGCTATGAAAAGTGGCAGGATTTCTGTCTGCAGAAAAGATGGCCAGAGTCACAGAGTCTTTTAAAGGGCCAACACACATAATTTTGCTTGCAACTACTTCTCCTGGGCTCCAGCAAAGTGGGGGCAGAGTGTACTAGAGATGCTGGAGTTGAGTCTGGTGATGGAGGCTTTGAGGAAAGAACTGAGGCAGCAGTCACCAGTATCCCTGTGCAGAGTCATTTCCCATACTGCAGGAGCCATCTTATTTAGATGGAGCACTCCCTTCTGAGTGGCATCAGCCTAAGGAAAAGCAATAGCCCCACCCATAGGAGTTACTCTGCCCCACCTTGTGGTGCTTAAGCCTGACTGCTGATTGCAGATTGACTAGATTAACAATGGAAGGAGACAGCCACAGACTGTGGATACTGGTAGCTTTGAACAGGCTGCCTAGGGCCAGACTGGGATACCATCTGACATCACCAGGGGCAGATCCAGAAAGAAAAAAACAGTGAGATGAATTCCACCGCGGTCTTCTTCATGATTTGTGTTATTTTCTCTCCTGCATAGCTTTTTAACATTCATTTCTTATCCTTCAAGTTTGCCCATATTAAGTCACTAGTTTTTATCTTATAGTTTATTTCATACCTCAAATGTTGCTCCTCCCTTCTCTTATTCCATTTTACCTTCTTTTTCCTCTTATAAATTTTGTTTTAAATTTTATTTTCTCTCTTGCTACAATTTGTTTCCATTCCAGACCCTCAAAACCATTTTTCTTATCATTAGTCATCTCACATTCCTTTTCCCATTCTTAAAATACCCTTATTCTCTCTCCACCTTTATCAATCTTTGCTCATCAGTTGTGGATATGGTGATGGTTGTTGCGTTTCTCGAATTTTATTTCTAGATCTTCACTATTTTTGTATTTCAAATCTCAAATTTTACCATGCCGCTCTCCTATCCATTTTGTCTTCCTCCTGCCCTTTTTTTTTGTTTTAAATTTTATTTTTTTCTGTCTTATCCTGGTTTCCATTCCTCACTCTTAGTATTCCTTCTCCTTCTATCACTTCAAAATCACTTCTCTTTTCTCTAGACATATCTTAACCTTTTCTTTCTTTTTTTTTTTAACCTCTTACTCCCCTCCCACCTATATTAATCTTTGCTCATTGTTGTCAATAGGACTGTGGTGGATCTTTTTCTCCAATTTGATTCCTATTTATTTCTTCTCTCTCACACTACTTTTTTACTTCTATTTTTTCAAGATTTTATTTATTTATTTTTAGAGAGGGGAAGGGAGGGAGAAAGAGAGGGAAACATCAATATCTGGTTGCCTCTTGAGCGCCCCCTACTTGGGACCTGGCCCACAACCCAGGCATGTGCCCTGACTGGGAATCAAACCAGCAATGCTTTGGTTGGTAGTCTGGTGCTCAATCCACTGGGCCACACCAGCCAGGGCTATTTTTATTTATTTTTTAAAATTTCTATTTCAGTCTAATACTATACACTTCCTTTCTCTTACTCTATTCTGCCTTCTTTCCTCCCTTTTTATTCACACTGTAAATTTTTCTTCTCTCTTTGCCTTGTCCTTATTCCCTATTCATATTATTGCTCTTCCCTCTACCCTCTCAAAATCATTTTTCTTTCAGTTAGTCATCTCATTTTCATTTTTCCTTTAATAGTCTTAATCTCTTTACACCTTTATTAATACTGGCTTATTTGCCATTGATAGTGCAGTTGTGGGTGGGGATTAATTTTGCAGATATGAGTTTGTTTCCTGGGCTGTTTGGTTTTGTTCTGGCAGCACCTGTAAAACAGCATAGAAGACATGGTGGGCAGTCAGTCAGCTTGAGGGAAGGACCCACCAAAGAATGATCCAACAACCAAAACCCAGTTATATATGGGGCATAAGGGGCATCCCAAGAACATATATGTAGTTCAGAAATCAAGGAGACTCCACCACAGAATCCCACAGGTCTCCTACTACAGAAGGTCACACCACAAAGACAGGGGATCAAAGGAGATTGATTGACCTAAGAAGCAGAAACAAGCAAAAAGAATCACCTAAAATGGGGAGACAAAGAAACAACCCCCAATAGAAAGGAAAGTAGGAATCCCCAGAAATAGTGCTAAATGAAAGTGAGGCAAGCAAACTATCAGACATTGAATATAAAATAATAGTTATAAGGATGCTCAATGAGCTCAGTAAGAACTACAAAGGACTTCAGGGAAGCTACAAGAAACTTACTGCAAACTATACTAGCATGAAAAAGGACATAGAAACTATCAATAAGAGCCAGGTGAAAATGAAGACTAGGATATCTGAAATGAAGAACACAGTAGAAGGAATTAAAAGAAGGCTAGATGAAACAGAGACTCAAATCAGCAAGCTGGAGGACAAGGTAGGAAAAAATTCACAGACAGAGCGACAAAACAAGAAAAAATTAAAAAAGAATGAAGAGCTGTTAAAGGAACTGCAGGACAGCATGAACTGGAATAATACCCATATAATAGGGATACCAGAAGGAGATGAAGAGGAGCAAGGGATAGAAAACCTGTTTGAAAAGTAATGATGGAAAACTTCCCTAATTTTATGAAAGAAAAAGTCACACAAGTCCAGGAAACTCAGAGAGTCCCATTGAGATGAACCCAAAGAGGCCCACTGCAAGACACAGCATAATTAAAATGGCAAAATTCCAAGACAAAGAAAAAAATCTTAAAGGCAGCAAGGGAAAAACAGGAAGTAACATACAAGGGAGCCCTGATAAGACTAGCAGCTGACTTCTCGATGGAAATGCTCCAAGCCAGAAGGGAATGGCAAGGAATATTCCAAGTAATGAAAACCAAGGGCCTGCAACCGAACACTACTCTACCCAGCAAGGCTTTCAATTAAAATGGAAGGCCAAATAAGGAGCTTCCCATACAAAAGAAGGATCAAAGAATATGCCTCCACCAAACCACCTCTGCAAGAGATGCTAAAGGGACTGCTTTAAGAAGATGAAAGAGAGAGAGAGAGGAACACAGGTACAAAGGGGAAAATGGCAATGAATAAGTACTTATCAATAATAATCTTAAATGTAAATGGATTAAATGTTCCAATCAAAAGACATAGTGTAGCTGCATGGGTAGAAAACATGACCTGCATATATGCTGTCTACAAGAGACCCACTTCAGAACAAAAGACCTACACAGAGTGAAAGTGAAGGAGTAGAAAAAATATTCCAAGCAAACAGACATTAAAAAAGAGCTGGGGTAGTAATACTCATACCATACAAAATAGACTTCAAAACAAAGCTATAAAAAGAGACAAAGGATATTTCATAATACGTAAGGGAATAATCCATCAAGAAGATATAACCCTTGTAAACATATGTGGACCCAACCCAGGAATACTCAAATATATAAGGAAAATTTGGCGGACTTCTAGAAAGATTTCAACAGCAACAAATTTAGAGTAGGGGATTTTAACACCCCACTGTGAACAATGGACAAATCTTCCAAGCAAAGAATCAACAAGGACATTGTGGCATTGAACAGCACTCTAGATCAAATGGACTTAATTGATATGTACAGATCCTTTTACCCCAAAGAAACAAGATATACATTATTTTCAAATGCACATGGAGCATTTTCAAAGATAGACTACATGGTGGGACACAAAACAAGCTTCAATAAATTCAAGAAAATTGAAATCATATCAAGCATCTTCTTGGATCATAGTGGCTTGACACTAGAAACCAACCTTAAGGAAAAAAACTCACAAACATTCAAATTCATGGAGATAAAATAATATGTTATTAAATAATGAATGAGTTAATAATGAGATCCAGGAAGAAATCAAAAAGTTTCTGGAAACAAATGAAAATGAACACATAACAGCCCAAACCCTATGAGACACAGTGAAGGCAGTCCTGAGAGGGAAGTTCATAGCAATACAGGCCTACCTAAAAAAGAGAAAAATTTCAAATAAACAACCTAATCCAACATCTACAAGAACTAGAGGAACAACAAAGTGCAGAGCAAGTAGAAAGAAGGAAATAATCAAGATCAGAGCAGAATTAAATGACATGGAGACTGAAAAAACAATTCAACGGATCAATAATTCCAGAAGCTGGTTCTTTGAAAAGATAAACAAAATCAACAAACCTTTAACCAGACTCATCAAGAAAAAAAGAGGACCCAAATAAATAAAATCAGAAACGAAAGAGGAGAAATTCCAACCAATACCACAGAAATACAAAGGATTGTAAGAAATTACTACAAACAGCAGTATGCCAAGAAAATCAACAACCCGGGGAAAAAAGGACAAATTTCTAGAAACATATAATCTTCCAAAACTGAATCAGGAAGAAGCACAAAGCCTGAATAGACTGATAACAACTAGTGAAATTGAAGCAGTCATCAAAAAACTCCTGGCACACAAAAGCCCTAGATGGGATGGCCTCACAGACGAATTTTACCATTTAGGGAAGAGCTAACTCCTATCCTTTTCAAACTATTCCAAAAACTTCAAGAAGAGGGAAGACTCCCAAACTTGTTTTATGAGGCCAGTATTACCCTGGTTCTAAAACCAGGTGAAGAAACAATGGAAGAAACAATGGAAGAAAACGACATGGAGCTGTAGCTCCTGACCAAATATTCTCATGAGCTCAAGTAAAGGGATCAGGCTTGGGAAAGGAGTAGAGACAGGATTATTTAGGAAGGACAAAGAAGAAAACCACAGGTGAAAAGGGGAAAGACAAATTTGGGGATAAAGAGAAAATACTTCGAGAATTCATGGCTGATAATCCATGCTTTTCATTCAAGTGGGAAGTATAGCCACCAACAACTAAAGGAAAGAGGGATGAGGCTGCTTGAGAATAGGAAAAAAGGCTTGAGAGAGCCACTCTGCAGACCAAAACAGGGAGCAGTGTCGGGGCGAGTAGGGACATGCAGAACAGACAAATGATGAGGCTGAAAGTCGTCTCCCCCAGCTCCATCAAAGATGTCTTTAGACCGAAGTCAGAGACACACTCATGAGTTAGTAGACTCTATTTTATGTAGTTATGTGTTCTATTTTTTTTAATTATAGAAAACCGATTCTTCAACACAAGTGTGTAGATTGTTTCCTTTATACCCTGTACTTATATTAGTAAAGATTAAATGTGTGCATTTTATAAAAAAAACCTGTATCTCATTTGTAAATAGTGCTTTTCTTCCCAAAGCAAACTTACAAGGATGCCCTCATTTTTTTCTTGTATCCATTCAAAGTTGGCTTTATCTGATAGAACTCATAGAATAATGACAAATTTATTCAGACTATTATACAATTTTATATATTCTTGAAAAATCATAGTGCAGCATTGACTTGTGCAGCTTTCCTGTTCACGGTGGACATTTACATCGGAGCTTTTGGGTTTCTCTGTCACACTCACCCCTGGAAAGCATTTTCTACCAGGGAGACGAAATTCCTCAGAGAAGCAAGGTGAACAGAGTAAACAATTACTGTTCCAGTCTTCAATCTGATACTACACACATCTTCTGCCTGTAAAGGATTATGCCTTCTCTTTGACTTCAGATGTGGCCATATGTAAATCTCCATTTTCCTATCTCACCTAGTTCTTGGTAATGTGGGGAAGGCTGTTCAGTGTCTATTTCAACTGTACTTTCCAGAGAATGACATAACATATTTTAGTTGCTTTTGATGATTGTATATGTATTGTTCTAGTTAAGCTTCCCTATTGAGAAAACCCCTTAGAAATTTTAAATAAAAACAGGAGCAATGAAAGGTTGTGATTATCTATTTGAATGAACTATTTTGGAAATCCTTTAAATGCTCTTTAAGTTGAAATATAACCATTTAATTTCTGGAAAAAGTGAGAAGGGAAATAATCGCTTTTAAATAGGGTATCCTCACCTTATCCTTTATGCACAGATACTAGTCGCACATCTGAGGCACAGTGAGGAAACAAAGCAAACAGTCATGGACCCGCCGCGCGCATGTGTCACCCTTCACTTTTCCAAGTGCGTTTACATCTGCTATCTTGTTTGATACCTTTCACGGTATCATGAATAGGCACATTTTTATGTTATTTTACAAACGAGAGATCTAAGGTCCTGAGAGCTTAACTTTCTTAAAGAACACAACAGACACTTCGATCATTTCTAGGAGAACGTGATGTCATCGTAAACAAAGTGCTGTCTTATTGCAGGAAAACTGCTGGGAGACAGAAGTACCAGTTGACCAAATTCACTTGACCAAATTAGTTTCTTGCACTATAAACTTTGGTTTTCGTTTACATTTTAAGAATAAAATAAAATAAAAGTGCAAATTGGTCAGAGAAGTGAGAAAGAAAATATGCAAGCAACTCTTGGAAATTATAACTCTGCAGGACTACACTAAACTCAGCATCTAAATATCCTATACAAGACAGAAGAGAAGTTCCTGGCAGCTTCTGCTCAGAAGACAGTCAGAGTTTGTTAAATGTTTTCCCAAGAGGGGTGTATATTTGGCTGCATTTTTTAATGAAAGGATCATTTTTTTTTCTCATTTAGCAATTGTTGATAGAACCTAATTTATGCCAGGGTATTGTTTGAGAGGCTGTAGATCCATGAAAGCCAAACAAAAATTCTGTTTGGATCATGCATTTCTGTCTTTATTTATGTATTTTAAATTACAGATAGAAAAGGTGGCTTACCCCATCATTCTGAGATTTTTACATAAACTCTATTTCACTTGCACATCAATCACTTTCTTTGTTTTGTTTGTCAGTGTTGGATCCTTAGTGAATTGTCCTTAATGTCTTCTATATTGTTTTCTAAGCCATATAAGGAAAAATAATCACACTGCTGGAACAATTATGTAATGTGTTTCTTGAGATAAGAAATACTAAGGAGTACTAGTAAATCATCCTCACTTCATGCCTGCAATATGAAACATAAAGATGTGCTTTACAAATAGAGCAAAAGAGGGCCTTCAGGAAAAACCAAGACAGGAATAGCAAACACTGGGCTTTGAGGTTCTGGTCAGATTTGCTGAAGAAACATCCCCAATTATTCCATCTGCTTATTGCATTTTCTCTCAGGCTTCGTGTCAGCTGTCCTTAATTGTTCTGAGACATCAGCGTTTTTCTAAACCTAGGCTGAAAAAAAAATTAGTTGTCAGTGCCTACTGCAGGTATATCTAAACATGTACGGCATTAATTCCTACACTCCTCTCACTGAAAGCAGACAAGTTAAAAGCAGGGAGAGAAAGAACAGCGCTTGCACCTCTGCGAGTGCGGGAGGCTGCACTGGCAGGAAATTACTTAAGCAATTCAGTGAATGACGTTGTCTCCTAGTAAATGTGATGAATGATCCCAGAACAATATTTCACTTCCAGAGAAAAGAAGCCCGCATGCAGACCTCATGTTCCCCCTTTTCAATATCCGCTGTCCCTCTGGGACTTAAGAGAACTTCCAGTCAAATTTGTTATTTCCACCATGGCTAGTTTTGTGTTTGGCTGGTTGTTTTTTTATTTGTCTGAGGTTTTTTAGTTTTGGGCTTTTTTCCCAGAGAAATCATAAAACAAGCATTCTCATTTATGTGTTATCTAAAGGTCCCTTGAATGATTTCTAAAAGTGCATTAAAATAAAACTTTCATCTAATCCTGATTATTTTCTATTATGAATATATTCTTACAGTAGCTGAAAAGAAGGCATTTGATGAAGACTTTTACACTAAGTCATAGAGTTAATTTCATGTGTTGACTGCACACTTTTTTGGTTGTTTTTTCTTTTTATGTGCATTCTTTATCTTCAATATCTTTAGTTTCCATTTATTTATTCTATGTACTGTAGAAACTAGGTAATATTTCCAGTGTTTCATTCGGGATATTTTGGTATTGTTTTGCGTTTTTTTAAATGTTGCCCAGCTTGTTCTATTTATCAAGGAACCCGACGTTTCCCAACCAGACAGCTTTTCCCTAAGCCAGCTCTCCAAACCCAGGAGCACTTTGAAAGTAATGAAAGTATGTTTCAAAGGTTCATGAACAAACCCAGGAGTCATCAGTTCAAGTTCAGGATATTCAGAAGGTTCATCATGTTTCCTCCTTCATGGCTTAGCTTCGTCGATGCTTTGAAGAAGAAAATAGATACCTTTAATTTTGTGACAAGTATTTGGCACAGACTGAGGAATATGTATATAGGAACATGTTCTTAAAATTGCCTGATGTCTCTCTAGTCTTTTTAGTTGATGTATAATTCTTCCATAAAATTTTAATAATTTATCTTCAAAACAATCATATAAGGAAACTAGGGAAAATATTAGCTCAGTTTTAGTAATG
This sequence comes from Micronycteris hirsuta, assembly GCA_004026765.1. Lineage (NCBI taxonomy): Eukaryota > Metazoa > Chordata > Mammalia > Chiroptera > Phyllostomidae > Micronycteris > Micronycteris hirsuta. The sequence continues at coordinate 8,840 of PVJI01001390.1, forward strand.
ACAAAATTTTGCTACAAAATGCTGTGTCACACACATGCGCGCGTGCGCACACACACACACACACACACACCATGAATTAGGATCTAGGTATCTGGGCCCTGAACATACTGGTTTTGACCCGTGACCTTTGCTGGGAGGTACAGTGACCTCTAGATGAGAATGTAATAAGTAAGTAAAGCAATTAAACTAATTTTTTTTTCCTTTAAAGAATGGAATTTCTTGATGGGCCTCTGAGCAAACCTTTTGACTTAGGGTTTTTGCCAAACAATGGGGAGTTTTTGTGATATTAATGTGTCAATCCTCTTGTGCCCCCAAGCTTAGAGTAAGCGAGCTTTTCCAGTGAGGTAAGATGTTGATTTTTTTTGGAAGACATAACTGGAGCTTGGAAAAGATGACTCAAGAGTTGCACTGGTCAACATGACAGCCATTAGCCACATGTGACTTCTTAATGTAAGTGAATAACATTAAATAAAAGTTAAAACCGGTGCCTCGGCTGCACCAGCCACATTTCAGGTGCCCAGTAGCCACATGTGGCCTGTGGATAGCGGACAACACAGAAAGTATTGCCCTCGTGCAGAGTTTCTACTGGACAGTGCCATTTAGGGTCTAGAATATGTGTAATATTTACCTGTGGTTTCAGAAGAGCTGGGTCCATTTGAGCCTGCAGAAAGCAGCATGGTGTGGTGCAAACGGAAAGTATTTTAAAGCCCGGGTTTAAATCCAGCTACACTGCACATCTCTATGTTGCAGGGTTTCACGACTCAGTGGGCCTCCTGAAACCCCCTGGGAGACTGACCGAGGGTACTGACTGCTCACTTTGCCAGTAAAGGGCATTAGAGAGAAAATTTCCATCGATACACACAATCACTTTATTTTTTTTCTTCCATTTTTTTACTGTTGTTCAATTACAGTTGTCCCCATTTTTCCCCATTACTCTCCTCCACCCTACTCACCCCCACCCCCCACATTCAATCCTCCCCCTCCATTGTCTTTATCCATGGGTCCTCTACACATGTCCCTTGACGACCCTTCCCCTTCTTTCCCGTTACTCCACTCTATGCTCCCCTCTGGTTACTGGCAGTTTGTTCTTTGTTTCAGTGTCTGGTTATATTCTGCTCGCTTGCTTGTTTTGTTGATTATGTTACACTTATAGGTGAGATCATATGGTATTTTTCCTTTACCTCCTGACTTATTTCACTTAGCATAATGCTCTCCAGTTCTATCCATGCTGTTGCAAAGGGTAGGAGCTCCTTTTTTCTTTCTGCTGTATAGTGTTCCATTATATAGATGTACCACAGTTTTTTGATCCACTCATTTACTGATGGGCCCTGGGGCCATTTCTAGCACTTGGCTATTGCAAATTGTACTGCTGTGAACATAGGGGTGCATAGCTTCTTTTGAACTGGTGATTCAGGATTCTTAGGGTATAATGCCAGCAGTGGAATCAACAGGTCAAAAGGCAGTTCCACTTTTAGAATTTTGAGGAAATTTCATACTGTTTTCCACAGTGGCTGCACCACTCTGCATTCCCACCAACAGTGTATTAGGGTTCCCTTTTCTCCACAGCCTCGCCAGCACTTGTTGTTTGTTGATTTGGTTATGATGGCCATTTTGATCGATGTGAAGTGGTATCTCATTATGGTTTTAATTTGCATCTCCCTGATGGCTAGTGATGCTGAGCTTCCTTTCATATGCCTCTGGGCCTTCAGAAGTATCTGTTCAGATCCTTTGCCCATTTTTTAATTGGGTTGTTTGTCTTCCTGGTGTGGAGTCATGTGAGTTCTTTATATATATTTTGGAGATCATACCCTTGTCTGAGGTTTCATTGGCAAATATGTTTTCTCATACAGTTGGTTCCCTTTTCCCTTTGCTGATGTTTTCTTTAGCCATGCAGAAGCTTTTTAATTTGATGAAGTCCTGTTTGTTTATTCTTTTCTTTATGCCCCTTGCTCTAGGGGACATATCGGTGAAAATATGGCTGCATTGAATATCTGAGATTTTCTTGCCTATGTTCTCCTCTAGGACTTTTATGGTATCACAACTTATATTTAAGTCTTTTATCCATCTTGAGTTTATTTTTGTGTATGGTGTAAGTTGGTGGTCAAGTTTCATTTTTTTTGCATGTAGCTCTCCAGATCTCCCAACACCATTTGTTGAAGAGGCTATTTTTACTTCATTTTATGTTGCTGCCCCTTTTGTCAAATATTAATTAATTGACCATAGAGACCTGGGTTTATTTCTGGGTTCTCTATTCTGTTCCATTGATCTATGTGTCTATTCTTATGCCACTACCATGCTGTTTTGATTACGGTGGCCTTGTAATGTAGTTTAATATCAGGTATTGTGATCCCTCCTCTTTGTTTTTCTTTCTCAAAATTGCTGGGGGTTGTTTATGGTTCCCTATAAATTTTTGAAATGTTTGTTCTATATCTGTGAAATATGTCATTGGTATTTTGATCGGGATTGCATTGAATCTATAAGTTGGTTTGAGTAGTATGGACATTTTGATGATGTTAATTCTTCCAATCCATGAACATGGTATATTCTCCCACTTATTTGTATCTTCCTTAATTTCTTTCTTCAGTGTCGTGTAGTTTTCTGAATACAGGTCTTTTACCTCCTTGGTTAGATTTATTCCTAGGTATTTTATTTTTCTTGTTGCTATAGCAAATGGGATTTTTTCCATGATTTCTGTTTCTGATATTTCATTGTTGGTGTACAAAAATGCCTTTGATTTCTGAATATTGACTTTGTATCCCACTGTTTTGCCAAATTCACTTATTAGGTTGAGTAGTTTTTTGGTGGAGTCTATAGGGTTTTCTATGTGTACTATCAGGTCATCTACAAATAATGACAGTTTTACTTCCTCCTTTCTAATTTGTATGCCTCTTATTTCTTTTTTTTGTCTGATTGCTGTGGCTAGAATTTCCAATACCATGTTGAATAGAAGTAGTGAAAGCAGACACCCTTGTCCTGTTCTGATCTTAGTGGGAAAGCTTTTAGTGTTTGCCCATTGAATATGATGTTGGCTGTAGGTTTCTCATATTCCATTTCAGTAAAAAAGAGGGAAGATATTCTCAGAATAGTAGTGTTTTCCAAAGGAATTTAGCTTTTTTAAAACCCCACTCCATGGTCCATGTTTTTTCCTGCTTTGGCATAGACCAATGAGCATTCTGTTGGGCAAACACCAGATCTCAGCCTGACATTTGGAAATTACTGACCTCTGCCACTTGCCAAAGAAATGACCACCAAGGAGACTTTAGTTCTCAGAGCCTAGTTCCTTATCTTAGAATGGGGATATGAGCATCCACTCAATGCAGAGACATCAGAATTAAATACCAGTATCAGTAGAGCACAGTGTCTAGTACATAGTAGGCATGTATAAACATACTGTGCTCACTCCTCTCTGTTTGATCACGCACTGCCTTTTAATCTACCAGATCTTTTCACCACATGGAGATCTTTTGAAATATTGTTGTACTAGGTACACATAAATCTTTTGCCCAGGAACACATCCTAGAGAAAAACCAAGAGGTTGGGGCCATGGACACTAAGGATGGGCCTGTCAAATAACATAACCTGTGAGAGAAGAACCCGTTCCTGGGACATGGAGTGAGGGCACTGGTGGAAGCTGGCTGTGTTCTGAGCCCTTGTCCCCCTCTTTCTTCCTCATGGAAGTCAGCAGTCAGAGCTATGTGACAATAATTTGTGGCATCAACATTCCTGGAAGTCTATTGTATCAGCCTTTAGTAAACAAAATAACTGCATAGGCTTAGTGAGTGTGTCTACACACATGTGTGAAACTGTTTTTGCCTGACTGAAACTGGAACATATTTTAATAGATACTCTTGAACAAAACTCATCTTTCATGCCATCATGTAACTGACATGCCTGAGGGCATTTGCTGGCATCATGTGCCTTCTCTAACAAACCTGGATTTTTGTTTCATGACAAGAAAAGAACAGATTACACTTCAGAGTGGAGAATTGTTTGCTTGTGTTGCACTAACTCCAGTTCTTTTTGCTTTATCATCAGTGTATATGACAGGAACACACAGGGGCCACAATTGAGGGCTAGTGTTTTAGGGGGGGGGTTGGCCAATATCAGGCCAGTCTTTAATTCTTAAAATGTTAATAAGAAGTGAGCAAATTATTTAAATTTCAGAAGACTAAGTAACTTCTCAGATCACACCTATTTCTAAAGTTATCTGATTTTTTGGTTTTTCAACTTATTAAGACTTTACTTTTTAGAGCAGTTTTAGATTCACAGCAAAATTGTGAGTACGGTTCAGAGGTTTCCCATGTACTCCCTGCCCTCTGGTCCTAGTGGGACATTTGTTACAGTCAGCGAAATGACATGGACACATTGTGTCCTGTTTTCAATCAGACAAAATGCAGGGTCCAGCACAAATAACACCCCTCTTTTATTACATGAAAATCTTTTATTATAAAATTATGAACATATAATTCTGTAACATAACAATATCACACTCAAGCACACCATATGCCATTTTAGGTGAAATGTTCAAATTACTGTGCATCTTGTGCAAGACCTTCATGTACCCTACCAGTCACACTCAGTGGTGTTACTTCTGCCGGACCCTGTGTACCTTAGAGTGTAATGTGTGTAGAACAGATGATCTTTAAAGAGTTTTTCCATTGAATACTATAGACAAAATAATACAGTAAATTCTCATGATGCTAAGGATGGTGGAGTTTTCCCCTACAATAGCTTTCCCCCCTCATTTGAAATAGAAAAGGCAGAAACACACATATACGTGTGCACACATGATAAATTTATATATAGATATTTAAATATAAATATGCATGTACATGAATACCATCTTCAGAAGCCTTTGTTACATATGACATGTGTACAGTCTTGCTATATTCTGAACATGGACATATGACATTTAACTATCAGCCAGACTATCACCTGAGTGAGCAATGAAAATTGTTTCATTTTATTTTATTTATTATTTTATTTTAGGGTTGTAGGACATGAAACTTAGTAGATAAGCAGAGCTTGTTTTGTTTTGTAAGTCACTGGTGATGCTTCGACATTTTTCTTTTGCATGTGTATGTAAGTCTGCTGTTCGTTGTGTTTATCACACATCTCACCTGCATGAAATGTGTTAAGATTGAGCATCGTTTGGGATGTGCTTTGGGCATTGTAAGTACAATCTAGATGCAGAACTGCAAAGTATTCAAGCACAGAGCCTCTGAAGTCATGTGGGCTAAATTTGAATCCTGGCCCCATCGCTCCCTGAGCACGTGACATTTGGTCCTTCTCGGGCCCCCTTCCCGCACCCGCAGAAAGAATTTAGTAAGAGCTGGTCAGTGGGCCGTGCGTTGCATAGTGCCTGGCGGGTAGTAATCATTCAATAAATGTCAGTTATCATTCTTGTTTTTTAATAATTATAATTGTAATTATTACCATATTATTTACCATTTTGTTGGATTTTGTACTCTGATTTTCTAAATAACTGTATTAAAAGTCTGTTTTAAGAAATAAAAAATAATGGTAACATATTATAAGAGTTCCAGTGCTAAAGGCAAGAAGATATTGTCACTTTGCAGGACATCAGTGAAAGAGATTTAGGATAAGCTACCCCTCAGTTCTGTTAGGGCAGAGAAAGGTTACAGGTAAGAAGAGAAGCCTTTTCTGCAGAAAGTTAAGAACTTGGGAGGCCTTATTTATCTGTTTCTGCAGAATGTGGTGTTAGCTTATTTATCCGTTAACACTGAGGAAAGGGTTATGTATTGGTTTCTCCTTTTGGGGCTAGTATGGAACATAAATACAAAAGCATTTATATTTATATTCAAATGGGGTAAACATTTCAACTTTCTGACTAACAACTGTGATTAGCATTATCAAAAAACCGTCAAAACTGTCTGTGTGCATACACACACATGGCTTTCAGTTTAACATGGAAACATTTCAGATTGGAACATAGTACCTTACACAATAAAGAACTGCTTTAATTTTGCTCTATAGTAATTTACATTATTTTTGGATCTCAGTAAAATGTTGCTGGATATTCCTGCCAAAATGTAGATTTTGGTAGTTATGACTTTGGACCAGAGGACTCAGCTTTTGTGTTAAATGGATTTCCTTAATTCTAGGTGACCAGGGCTTCAAAGAGGAAAGTCACTGTCAGGTGTGGCCGAGATTGGCTTTGCTATACGGGAGCTCCATTCCCTGGGGTTCATCAGTGGAGGTGTTACTTAATTTTTTTCTTGACTTACAAAGGAAGTAGTTCTAAACTAAAAGGCCAAACTGCGTGGAGGAGCCATGTCCTCAGGTTAATCTGAAACCAGCGAGGCACAGTTTTTCATTTGTTGTTTGTTGGTTTGTTTTAGCAGTATCCATTTTAGCAGTTAATTAAAATCATAATGCCTCCTTCATAAGTAATTTTAAAGTGTTCATTATATTCTTAAACATGACATTTATAATTTCTCAGAACCACCATTGTTTTTTAGAAAAGCAAATCATCTTTTCAAAATGATATCTATGGAAAAATGTAATTGGGTTTTGCAAAGTGTGCTAGGTGGCCAAATTTTCCAGAATACTTTCATTGTCTGAAACCATAGTTTCAAGATTTTAATTAAAAATGGTAATAAGAAAGTTTTCAACATCCGTATGAATTTAGTATCCAATGAACCTAATTTCTCATGTAGTATTTTATTAGACAGAATGAATGAACAACAATGAATCTGAGCAATTCTTGCAATTATTTAATTTTTTAAATTTTAAAATAAAATCAGCACTTATATTCTTTTAAGATTTTATTTATTTCTTCCTAGAGAGAGAGGAAGGGCGCGAGAAAGAAAGGGAGAGAAGCATCAATGTGTGGTTGCCTCTCACGCACCCCCCACTGGGGACCGGGCCTGCACCCCAGCATGTGCCCTGACTGGGAATTGAACCCGTGACCCTTTGTTTCACAGACTGGCACTCAATCCACTGAGTCACACCAGCCAGGGCAGCACTCACATTTTAAAACATTTAGATTGAGAGCTACTTGTAAACTTTAGACTGGAATCACTTAAAATGCTTTAAAAATATAAATACAGGTAAAATATTTCATGATTCAATGTTTAATATTAAAAGCAAGGTATAAAATGGAATATACAACATGATTTTAATTGTGTAAGAAATCATGCATTCCATACAAATCATGTATAACATGTATATGCTCACATACATTCAGAGGGAAAATGTTACTGACAGTTATCTTCAGGTGGTTCTTTAAGTCTTTCTGTATTTCTCAAAGTTTCTACAGTTAATTTATGTTTTACATTCAAAATATACTTGCTATGTTTAAAAGATCAAGTACATGGTGTTATGTATGTGTCTATTTCACGTCTGTACTTCAGTGCACATGGGAGTAGAGTGGTCAGCAGTTCTGATCCTCCTGCCGCTAATTTTTGAGTGCCGTCATATGGCTTAAACACCTGGAAACATGTTTATTACATACTAAAAATGAGAATGTACTTGTTTCCCTATCATTCCAACAGAAGTGAGTCAAGGGGGGAATTGATAAATGCTTGATAGTTTTGAATCTAAGCAAAGAAAGACACCAGGATTTCAAAATACCAAAATACCAATTTTCTGTATGTTTATGAATTCCCCAATCTTATTGACAAACTCCAGAGAATTTCTTTCTAGTTTTATAGCAAGAGAGAGTGAAGCACAGAAGATCAAAAAGTTTTTGCAAGATTGGATTGGGAAAGTAAACCTCAGCCCGTGGCTTTTCTTCAAAGCTCTGGTTCATAAAACCGCTAGTCCTGCTAAAATAAATATGTGATGCGTGATGTTCAGAGGCAGCAGCTACTTTGTGGCCACTAAAGCTCTTAGTATCACAGGATTAGGGCTCTGCTCCCGGAAGTATAAACTTTCTTCTAATCACCTGCATCTCCTTTTCCTTCAGGTTTGGTAACAAATAATAAAGCATGGAAAGGTTGCAGCCTGGTGTGTTTCAACAAAGTCTTGAATTAGTTAACAAAATTATATTTTCAGGTGCTGCTGTTGGTCGGGCTTATTTTAGTTTGTAACATGACAAGGGCTTTCCACACTTAAGTACTTGAATAGTTTCTGGATCCCAGTGAGGTCTCTGTTAGAGGGTTTGCTTTAGGACTGTTCTCCTTTAGCTTTTTAAAAAATTACTGTTCATACAGTTACAGTTGTTTCCACTTTTTGCCTTTTCTCCCCTTCCCCACCTCCACCCAGCCCTGCCCATGTCCCTCCCTAAGTCGATCCCTCTATCGTTGTCCGTGTCCACGGATCATGCATAAATGTTCTCTGGTTAATCCCGCCACCATCTCTCCTGGTTTTGGCTTTCTGTTACCAAAAGAATGAGGGTAGAAAAGTAAAGCAGTAAATGATATACAAGCAGGGGAAGGATGGCCAAAGGCAGAGGGATTTTTCTTGACCCTACTGTCATTCCACTTTGGAAAAAGAAAACTCAGTAGCGCATGTTAACCCTTCTCTTCCCCACCTCCGCTTGTGCTGGCTCAGACTCTCAGCAAGAAGAACTCAGCAAGAAAAGGATATGGCATAGAACCTGCCCTCTGCTGAGAGCATTTGCCACTGAGACACTAGAAATAATTTTACTACTACCAAAGTGAGACAACTTAGGTATTTGTCAGAAACAATTTCTGGGTAATTCAAGTTCTTCTTGCAGAGTGTAGGGGAGAAGCAGCCCCCTCCACACCCGGGGCTGGAGGAGGTGACTCTGGTTCTGCCTGTGGTAATCAGGGCAGGTGACTGAGCCCCTCCTTCCACACCGTGAGGCCAGAGACCCGCACGGCACTGACTCTGCTGTGACTGTCACCAAAGTGCCCGTCTCATCACACTCATACACACGCATGTACACCATGTCAAAAACAGGCTCTTTTTATGATCCCGCCCCCCTCCCCCCACCCCAGCCTTCACTCTTTCCCCAGCTGTCCCCAGTAACTACTCCAGTTCTAGAAAAGGGGTGATTTTTCCCCGAAAGCCTATCCCAGTTGATTTTTTGTTAAAGTTTGTTGTTGTTATGTTTGTTTGTTTATTTTTTTGCATTTGAATGAAAGACAATATGGCATAGCATTTTGCCATGTATAATGCGCTCCCGTGTATATTGCACACCCACATTTTTAGCCCAAACTTTCAGGAAAGAAAATCTTTTATTTTAATTTTTTAATTCAATTATGTAATTTTTTATTCAATACTTGTTTTTTGTATTATAAAGGAATTTTGGCATTTATTTTTGAACATACTATGGTGTAAGAAATATTATGTAACAAATAATTACAAAGCAAAAACAGATACAAGGTATTGCAGTTACTGCCCAGGTATAATGTGCACCTTATTTTTCCCTCAGAAATTTCAGGGAGAAAGTGCACATTACACACAGCAAAATGCAGTCATTCTCTCCAGAGAAGTCATGTCACCAGGAGGAACAATTTCTGGTCTCCAGGCAAAGAAAACTGCATGAATTTGCATCGAGTTCTCGCCAGTTTGCAGGAGTTCCTAACGGTCTCTTCCCATTTTAGGAAGCAACACTGTTCTTCCTGTGTGGTGTCATAGTCCCATCTGATACTTCGGTTACCTAGGTTTCCTTTTTTAAAATGTTTCTTCTTGGGAAAATTGTTTAAGTGCAGCATTTCAGAATCATTTTCAAACATAGGTTTTTTGGTGTGTGTACAGTTTATTCCTTTTAATTCCGTTCATTAAAACTCACACCTACTTTAAGCCAAATGTATATAACAGAATGATTTCCTGTGAATTTTAGCTACCAGATCACATTTTTTTATTATTATAAGTAAACTATAGGATACAATTAAAATGCATTTCTATTTCCTTTCTTCCATGCACAAAGCTATATATATATATATATATATATATATATATATATATATATATATTACATGAATTTTATTCTTCTAACAGTGGATCTCAAAAGACATCTTGATATTGAAGTACAGACTGAGACCAAGATTTTAAAATTTTATATTCAGTATGTATTCAAAGATAATGTAAGCATGACATGATTTCTGAAAAGAAAAGGATATGGTATGTCGCCTGCTACTTATTGAGAACATTTGCCACCAAAATGCTGGAAATAATTTTACTGTTACTGAACTGAGACAATTGAGATATTTGGTAAAAACAATTTCTGGGTAATTTAAAACAATGAAATACCTTCTTCACTAAAATTATAACTGTCTCTCTTTATGCTTTGACAGGGAAAGAAAACAAGACTCATAAATTATCCTAAATATTATGTATTCTAAATATGTCTTCTATAGTTCTTGGGAATGAAATATAATCAAAGAAAGAATTAAGTATTTTAATAAACATTCACACCCTTTTGGGCTTAGAGTGATTCAAACCCAATGTGATTCATGTAAAAAATTAGAAGACTTATTTCCAGGGATTAATTTCCAGGGATGATGTGCCTTGATCAAGGTGATTTAGTTTTTACAAAATAACCTTTACAGCCCAGCAATTATAAAGAATAAAATGGAAAAAGCACCGTACCTTGGGAAAATATCTAGATTTCATATTACTTTAATTGTGGCTATCTGAATAAACTCTACAAAGAACAGGTGCCCCTCAAAAAATGTAATTCTGAAACTTAGAGGGGGCAAAATAACACAGGTTTCCTTTAAATTGTGTTTCAACATTTTTCTGCTTTTATTTTCCCACACTTTCAGTTTCAAGATCTCTGTGTAATTTGGTGACGATCATAACAACCGGTCTAATTATTGGCGATGATCTGTTTACTAACATCATCCATATGCTGAAGCTTATCCTGAGTGCTGTTTTAGGCCCTTTGCAGAACTGGCTGTGAATGGCTAGACGGTTCAGTTGCAGTGTTCTCAGTGAGGTTCACGTCCAGCTTTCTGTGTAGAATAATCGCCTTCACTTTTGATTAAAAAGCTTCAGCTGGCTGGATCAACAAATGTCCCATGGAGATTTGGGAAATCCTCACAAATTATTCATGCTAAGAAATAGCACAAAAGAACTCGGGGCCTCGGTTTCACACTTTCCTCCAAGTGAAACGGTACACAACTTTCCTTGCCTTCCCCTGTCCCTCTGAGACCCGTGATGCTGACACCTCACTCCTGCATCCCCGGGCATGGTGTACAGCCGAGGTTGCTGCAGCAACAGCACATAGCGGGTGACATTCTCCCATAATTACAGCTGCTGGGACCTGAGTCAGTTGAAGAGTTGTGCTGGGTTTTTATTAGTGTATGATGCATTCCCATGTCGTCCGAGACTCGCACAGGATGATGCAGAACACTCAGTGCTCATCCCCTTCAAGTGGTAGATGGTCCAGGAGCCTCTCACCAAACCACTGCAGTTGATAGCTCCTTCCACAGCTCCCTTTCCTGATAACTGCAGTAAGAGGCCAAGAGTAAAACTCAGGCCCCACTGCTGGAACTCCGCTTCTACTATTGAGTATTCTGTGTGTTTAATAAGCAACAGTGACCTTGGCTGATGATCAAGACGCCCCACTTCTACCCAGGGAACTGGACAATGGTTAAAATCCCAGAAGACATATTTTCACTTCTGTGGCTAGGAAGAACATGTGCTGAAGAATAAGGATGGAATTACTGTAATTCTCCATAGGAATTTATGAAAGCAGAACTTACCATTTAATATCAATCAAAAGTGGTCATAGAGTTATCAGTACCTTCTAACACCGGATTTGGTTTCTTTTTCAGACATGGAGATGACTTGATTGTGACTCCATTTGCTCAGGTAAGCAGAGTTTGGTGAATGCACAGGTTTCTCATTTGAAAATTTAATTTGGAAAGTGAGTTCTTGTTCTTAATTTAATTTGTAATCAAACACAAGTGCAAATACAAATTCTCTGGTTCATTCAAGTAATTCAAAGCCAATTCTAGAGAATGTGACCTTGACCATGTTGGTTTGTTTCCTATAAACCTGTAGACCTGAGGAGTTTCTTTGCTTCAAGTTACAAATGACCTAAGTGACGTATTTCAGTGGGACCATACTTTCTTTACTGACGTAGCACTAGAAGCAGAGGCCTAGATAGTGGATTAAATTACATTTAGTATAATTAGGTACACCGTCAGTGCTTGAAATGGAATATTCCCATTCAGCCCGATGCTTCATTTACTCCTTCCTCTTTGTGCATGCCTTGTGTACAAAGATTAACCGAGTGATGTGTTTGTGTTCCTTTGTTCCTTTTAGGTATACACATCATGAAAACACTTTAAACACACAGAAGGTGATAAAATGATCTAGAGCATTTTGAAATGCCTATAGAATGGTTGACGACCAGTTATGTTGCATACAGACAAGTGCTCCTCAAGCCTCGCTGCGCATCAGAATCACCTAGAAAGCGTTCATTCTAGGGTGCACCTCTGATCAAGTGAATTCAAAAATGTCAGGATTGGATCCAGGTGCTTATATTTTTTAAAGGTTCCAGTATTTGTCCAGGAAAGTCGAGAGCTTCTGGTGTAGACAGACTTAGGACAGAATGGGATAAAACTGATTTGATTTGAGGCATGAAACAGGTTTGAAGCCAACATTGACTGTTAATAGGAAATGCTAAATATTGGAATTTGAGTGATCCAGAGAGGTTATAAAAAAATAATCATGTCTGACTAGTTTTAGCACCTTGGGCAACTAATTTCACTTCTCTAGGACTTCTTTTTTCCCTCTGGTAAAATTGGAGGGCTAGGCTGTAGAAAGGTAGTCCTCAGTTCCACCCCATCTCGCCTTCTTGCTAAGTGAATGGCCTTGGGCTACTGCCTGAATTTTTCTAAACCTGGTTTCCTTCTAAGTGACAACTCCAAGAGCACTCCTCTCATAAGGTCGTTAAGAGATTGAAATAGTACCAGGCTTGGAAAATATTCAGCACAATTTCTAGTGTTCGTGGTAAGGGCTCTTTCATATCTAAAATGTCATAACAAGTATTGTTTTTAAAAATGCATAATGGCAATGTTTGGATAGTAGAATTATGTATGATTCTTTCACTCTTTCAAGTTTTCTGAAATTTTTAATTGCTATAATTTAGATAAAATAGTTAATGAAATCAAAAATAACACAATTGTATCCAGTGATTTTTTTTTATTAAGGTTTTTTTTTTATTTATTTATTTTCAGAGAGAGGAGAAGGGAGGGAGAAAGAGCAATGTATGGTTTTCTCTCACATGGCCCTCACTGGGGACCTGGCCCGCAACCCAGGCATGTGCCCCGACTGGGAATCGAACCAGGACCCTCTGGTTCCCAGCCCGCGCTCAATCCACTGAGCTATACCAGCCAGGCTCCAGTGATTTTTTTATTAATGAAGGCAATTAAAGTAGAATAAAACCACCATTCCTTTCAGAAGGTTCATGTCTTGATTGCTTAAGGTTTTGCTAGAGATTATAAATTTTTTCTAGTAACTATATATCTGTGTTCAAAAAAAATTACACTAGCATGTTTTAATCGTATTTTGTGACATCAAAATCATGTAAAACTAAGGATTTTTAATTGCTTACTAGTGAGAACCCATAATTTTATTTCTAAGCACTGGGAACTGAGTGAAAAGATAAAATCAGATAAACTAGTATAAACAACCATCACCAAATGTGGAAGTGAGCATTCCAACTTGAGTTTATTCAGGTAGCTATTCTTGCTTCTAACTAAAATCTCCAGGTATAGTGATAAGAAAAACATATTTAAATATGTCGTAAAAAATGAAAAAACTATTCTGTAAATGATACTTTCTTCCTTAAGTAGTATTTATTAATTTCTAATAAATTTGACTCAGTTCTTATCATCAGTGCTCTTAAATTCTAAGAAAATCTACTTTTACATAATCAGACATTTTCTATAGTGTACCTATAGTCTCTAAAAAACATATAGAAGTTCAGTACACTGAGAAATATGTATACTCATGTATGTGTAAACTATCACTTTGTCTGTGCTAGTAAACTGTGTAAATAAATATGTGTGCTTAATACCCTCAGACATTAGAACTTTAAATATAAGCCACCTCTGTGTCATAGGTAGGCATATCTGATGCCTGATAGTTCCGGAATGTATTTGGGAGAGTTTGCTTATGATTAGCTTAATGACTCATAGCTCCTTGAAGGAGGTGATCGTTGCCCCAGAGCTGCAGATTCTTTTTAAGTGGCTTCATCAGTTTTCACAGATGGCATTTTTCTAAGCTATGTGATCTAGAAAGCTCTAGTGGAATACTTTTAAAAAAAAAAAAAAAAAAAAAAAAACCCTGCATGTTAAACCCTGAATGATTTCACCACTGATAGAACATCTTTGGGAAAGCAGACAAGAAAGAAGGCCCGGTCAGCCAGCTGCCTTCTCTTTAGCCCTATTGGGTACCACTCCCTTATTTTGTTCACCTGAAAATAACTCCTCAAGTTTTCAGTACAAGATAAGATAGTCACTACCGAATGATAATACTGTAATGCTTAAAATATAAGATTGTTATGTCACTTCAGGCGATACCAACACTATTTAGCTTACCATACCATAGTTGCTTTTGCTGATGGACAAAGGACCAGTCACTCAGGGACACTGTCAGATAGGCCAAAAACGTCTTCCCTTTTCCTGGCATGGTTTGGGGTTGACTTCACAATAATTGACTTCACAATAATTTTTTTTGCATAAAAAGTTTAGAAAAGAAAAATAAGCAAAAGGAATAAAAGAAAATTTCCCATAATCCCAAACTCCACAGTAACTAGTACTGATATTTTACTTCATATCCCTTTAGGCTTTTTTTTCCTATGTGTATTTTTTTTACTAACATTCTTAAAAATGAGCTTCCCATTGTCTACAGGAAACAAAGGTCTCTCAAATCTATCTTATCCTCTGCCTCTTCTTGAGAACTCAGTCCTATCATTCCTGAGCGCATCTCCAAATCATGAAAGGACCCTTCATTTTTTTTCCAGTCGTGGTTTCCTGGGACACAAGAGAACAAACTAAATTAGAAGGGATTTCAGGGTATCATACAAGGGTACATTCCACTTCCATGGACAGGGCCGGAACCTAAATCATCTGGGATGGACACAGTCTTCAGAAAGGACCCTCCCTATTCCATTCCTATGTCCACAGCCCTGTCCGGGTTAGAAATTCGTGCTGGTGTGTTTAAACTAAGTTCTCTCCCACTTTCAATTTCTTCTGTGGAACGTAAGTCCCCTATTAAGTTCAGAATCTTGATCTTCAGAAAAAATGACAGCTTTAAACCCTTGATTTGTTTCCATTTTGAAATATTCTGTGTTTATGCCAAAATCTTTTGGTGTGGGAATTTCCTTTGGCGTGAAAGCTGGGTGTAGAGAGCACTGCCAGTGCCGCGCCATGTCACACCACTCGGCAGCTGGCCTTTTCCTCCCAAGGATGCAGTGACTGTTTGGCCGGAGTTCTGGCAGGAGACCGAGGAACACCAAGGAGACGCTGCATGCTGAAGCGTGGGAACCGCAGCTTTGCAGTCAGCCGCCTCTGGACCCACCAGCCCCAGTATTCTTATGACTACCTTGGAAAACTCTAAGTCAACTAGGATTCTCCTGTGGAAGTACGGAGTGTTAAAGAAGAACTACTTTTGGTCAAGGAAAAGGCGGAAAATACCCAGATATGCTCTTGTATCCCTGGGTAGGCCCTCACATCATTCAGACTAAGAAGATATGCCTGATTTAAAAATTCAGGATAGGAACAAGTCATTTTACTCTTACTCTAACCAAAATACAGCAACTGGGATAATTTTATGAAAAGTGTTGACACGATAGAACATTATTTTCCCATTGGTAACAGAACATTGTCGATTTTTTTAGTGGCCCAGAATGTCCCTTTCCTCCTTCACCAAGCAGCAGCTATTTTGTGGCCTCGTCACAGCCCCTCACCCCAGCAATGCAGGAAGATAATCACCCCATTTCAGTTGTTCCTATCTGTTAGTTTTTCTTTATCCTTCATTTAAAAACAAAAATCGCAGCTAACCATCTTCTAAGAATCTAGAAATCAATTATTTGTTGACATACAAAAACAGCATTTAATTTCGTATGGTTTAACCAAAACATAATTTGGGAAAAGGTTTTATTTTCTATCAAAGTGACCTTTCTATCTTATAAATAATTGTAATTTGACTCCAGTTTTTTCCTGGAGGTAAAACAAAGGCAAGAAATTATTTCTCCCTCTCACTTACCCCAAGGCTATTGGCAATACATGGTCAGTGTTTTAGCGCCATCTAGTGACCTAAAAAAGTATTTAAATGAAGAATACAATCCTCAAAATAATTTCTTTATAATTTTTTAGGCAGAGATTTTTTTTAAACAACTTTAATGCCACATTGTTTTTTTAAAAGACAGAGCTCTCTTTAAATACTTTTAATAAGTTATTATTATACAAGTATATATTTCTTTTAGGCTATTATGTTCAGTTGTTTAATTTTTTAATGAAGCCCACATTTTCCTGCTGTTTTCAGTGAATCTCCTTGGTTAGTAAATGTTCAGAAGTACCCAAGAAAACCAGAGGTTAGCGTGCATAAATAACATTAAAACCCTTTCATGGGCTAGCACGTGACCCATTTTATGTAAAAGTTTTTCATAACACTATTAAATTTCTTTCCCAAAGTGTGTATATTTCTCATCATTCCCCATATATTTTTTACCTTAAACAATTAACACTTTTGGTTAAAGGAACAGGAGAGAAAGAAATGACTTTAATTCTTCTTTAACCATTAAGCTGTGTGAGAGAAAACTGTAGGGACATTTTTGGTTAACAAGCATTAAGGAGTGAAGAAAATTACAGGAGCCTTAAAGTTCTGACGGCAGTTTGTAAAGCGTTGAATTCAAGGGGGATGAGACCCGCCCAGAACAGACGCAAAGAATCACTGAGCCCTAACCGGTCGGCTTGAGTGAAACTGCTTCCAGTTTTCCGCCTGGGCCTGCGGTAGCAGACGCTCACTCTTCCACCCTGCACTGCCAGCGAGAGCGCGAAGACCAGCAGCGTGTTTGCAGTGGGGGCACCGGGCCAGTCAGCTGGGCCTAGGGCAGGGCCCTCCTAAGGAGCGTCTGAGCTTTTATTCACGAATCTGCCGGTATTCTATGTGTCACCGTGCAGAAGATAAGAGTTAATACTTACTACAACATTTATAAACAGTATTTATCCCACCACACAAACAGTGACTGGATACTTGCAGAGACAGGGAGTGAGGTGTCTACAAGGTTATATTTACTGCAGCCATGTTTGCAAAGGCAAAATTTAGGGGACAACCTGAAAGTCCGTTAGTCAAGGGGACAGGCAGCTGAATGCCTGAAGGGGGGCTTGAGAGGGAAATTTCTCACTTTTTTATTTTGAAATATCTCATACATATGAGAGAATATATCTAGTGATTATCTAAAATATAAAGAATAATACCAAAAAATCAACAGCTTAAGAAATAAAACAGTAGCAATATTTAAATGTCCTGGTATAATTCTCCCCAATTTCATCTTCCTGCCTCCTCTCAGAAATAACAATAATTTTGAATTTTGTCTTTGTTATTGAGGGGAGACAGTTTGCTTTTTACCCTTTTTTGTTTAAATCTGCATCATGTGAAGGTATATTATACAAAAATAAATACATTAAATTTAAATTTAAAACTGAAACAAAGTAATATAATTTCATCTTTATTATAAGAGTCATAAACCTTTTTACAGAAAACTAATTGTAGTATATCTTTTATAAACTAATGTTTTCTTTCAAATGAGCATAGAACATGAATTGCCTACAGTACAATTTCTGTTTACCCAGCTGTCAAATGTGGTGCACTTACTATAATTTATTAGACTAAAATCCTAAGAATTCTGAGCTTAAAATTTTTGTCTAGAAAGAGGATCAATTAACGAGTGCAATCATCTTAATTTAAATGCTTTATTATTGTACTTGACATTTAATTCTTAAAGCATAAATTAAGCCTGCATGATTTCATAACAGTGGATTATTTACTAGATTTATTTCTGCATCATTCAAGATTTCATGCCTAAGGAAAGACCTCGTGGTCTGAGGTCAGCTGTTGGCTATTTGCATACACCGTCATGGGCAGCCTGACCTTCCAGCGCCGTGAGTTGTTTGTGTGTGACAATGAGCCAGGTTTTTCCGGGACTGAATTAACCACGGCTGGCCCCTGAGGAAACACCAGTCACTCCTTCAGGGGAGAGTGACCTACAAGAATTAATGCCAATTTCAAAAATATCTTATTTTTTAAAAAAGTTCTTAGAAAATATTAAAACTGACTTTTGTTTAAGTCAATGCCAGATGAAAAAAAAATCTGAAAACAGTTCTGGAAACCTTGCAGCAATTATAAAGTTGGCGCCCTTCACGTTATCCGTGATGGGCATGTGTGACTTCCCTGTGCGCATACCAAACCAGTAATCAAACGGAACGTCACCACAGTGCGTGCTTTCCTTTTGTCAGGCGTTGTTCTTGGCACCTAACTTGTCCTTGCATATCATCTTCACCACAACCTTTGAGGTAGATATTCCTGTCCCCGTTTATAGATGAGGATACTGGTCTCCAGGGAAACTATGTAACTTGTCTAAGTTCACGCATTGGGAACACAACAGGCCAGGCAGTCTAAGTTGTTACGTTGTATCCCATGGGACATTCGAAATCTGTGTTTTCGATCCTCTAACATTCTGGTCCTCACCCAGATTACATAGAACCTCACCTAATAGAGGTTTCAGCCTGGGGAGAATGTGAGGAGGGTAGAGCTCTTGTGACTTTTCTCTCCTAGTCTCACTTCCAATCCTTCTGCCACTTTCCAGTTTCACTGAAGTGGAGAAAGGAAGGGCCGTCAAGACAGTGGGACCTAGTGGTCCTGCCTCGTGTGTGCGGCTATGTCGTGTCATTCATTAAACACATCTGTGTTGAGTATTTCCAGCGGGCCAGGCGCTGTGCGCATACAAGGCAGTCTGATTTGACGTGAGAAATGGCTCCCTGGGAACCTGATGATTCATGACTAACGACTTAACAAAGAGAATCTAGACTAGCCATGAGCAGAAGTGGAGAAGCAATTTAAAATTTACTTGATTACTTTGAAATGATGGCATTCTTGGTGAATTTTTGAAGCAAATTTGAGGGTAATTTGTTTAAATTTTACCTCTGAAGGGAGAGTTGAGTACTATTTCATATTGCACTGTTTTCAGATTTGCCTAAAAATGCAGCAATGCTATATGTGTATCGCTTGGGATATTGTTTTGGTAGCTGAGGAATCTAGGAATGCTGTGGAAACTGCTGCTGCTATCACCAAGTTCACAGACCATGAGGGAAAATATCTGGAAAATTCTTGCAGTCTGACCTCTCCAGATTTCAAACAGACACACGTAAACTTCACTGAGTACTGGGGGATTCTTCAGTCATATATGAAATTTGGTTGCAAGCATGATCAACTTTTCACTTAACAAACCATTTTAAAAAATCACCAGACCATGTTAAATTGCATTCAAGGTGGCCCTACTTCAAGAAGTTTAAAATCTTTTTTTGTCCTAGGTCTTGGCCAGCCTGCGAACTGTACGAAACAACTTTGCTGCACTAACTAATTTGCAAGACCGAGCACCTAGCAAGTAAGTTCCCCTTTGCTTCCCCTCCTCTGTGCTGCGCTTTCACACACTGCGTTCTCAGCCTGATTGCCTTTTCTCAAGGCAACGTATTAGATGTCTCCGAGTCCTCACCTTGATGTCTGACCATTTACACTAAGTCATATGCTGTCCTGTTAATTTTCTATAAATACTTTGTAGTGATGGTTCTAATGTCAGACCTGAAGCAGGATGACAAATAAATATGGTGATTCCATCTGTCAGAAATCACCTGGCATGACCACTCCTCTGCCCGGTTAGGTACGCCCAGGGTAACTTTATAGTTTTGGCTTACTCCGTAAATTGACCGTGGACAAATAATGTCATCAAGCCTAATGTCAACCCAAAGTCATCCTCTTACTTCTGAGTCAGTGGTCACTAGGGGAGCACCTCGTCATAGCAAACGACTTTGATTTTTCTGGTGTTACTGATCCTCAGATCAGGAGCGTTAGGGAGCAACAAATAAAGTTGTAACGTATGTGATAGCAGAGCAAGCGTTTGAAAGAAGGAACGCTGAGAGAGGAAATGATTATATTTGGGGGGCTCTAATAACTGAAGTATGTAAAAAAAGAAAATTAATTTTCTAAGATTAAGTGGAAAACTGATTATTCAAATGCTCATTATTTTGACAATCTATTATTAATAATAAAGCATTATTATTAAAATATCAACTCTAATCAATTTTCAAAGAAAAAACATTTCTTTAAATCAACATCAGGGCATTTTATAACAAGTAAAAATTTATTTGGAATTTCAACTTATCTAGTTGTATAAAACTTCACAGTAGTTACTACTTCTCTTTTTTAAGATTTTATTTTATTTATTTTTAGAGAGTGGGGAAAGGAGGGAGAAAGAGAGGGAGATAAACATCAATGTGTGGTTACCTCTCACGTGCCCCACCTGGGGACCTGGCCTGCAACCCAGGCCCGTGCCCTGACTGGGAATCAAACCAGTAACCCTTTGGTTCGCAGGCTGGCGCTCAATCCACTGAGGAACATGAGCCAGGTCTGTAGTTACCACTTCTTAAAGAACAAAATAAAACTAAACTTTTCATCTCATAATAACATAATTGGCCTCCCAAATTCATATTTGCCGTGGCTTATAGAAAACCTTTGGCTATTGTGTACCTGCTTCCTGTGGCATGAAAAGTTTTCTTAGAAATCAGTATAAATGCCTCAATCCAAATAATTGCGTGGAACCCAGAAGCTTCAGTTGCTTATATTTTCTAGGTAATGACTGCAGTCCTGTTTCCTCAGCCTGAACATTTTTTTTCTTACTTCTCCCCCTCCTCATCCACTGGGCCATCTATAATTCACAGCTTAATTATGGTTTCTTTGGGGCCATCGCTCCTAACTAACACCCAGCGTGCACACATACCCCCACAGGCCCCAAACTGGGTGGCATGCCTTTCCATCTCCGTCCGATCGTGTCCCGTGCCCAACTCCTATTTTAGCACATACGTCTCTATGCTCAAGTTACCTATTTGCTTGTCTACAGTAAGTGTTCTTCAGCATGTCAGTCCCCAGAGAACAGGGCTTGGTTTTCTCTGGTTCGCATTTGTATTCCCCATGACTGGCATGATGCTCAACACAGAGGAATCACTCTGCCTGTACCTGTTGTCTGGAAGGGTGACGTGGTGATGAGTACGTGGGACTGAAGTTGTGCTCGTGGTGTTTGCTCATTACCACGTGTCTCCTGCGCTCCGTGGTCACACAGCGTCATGCTGACTCCAAGGGACCCTTGGGGCTGTAGGCATTTGGTAGCTCAGTCACCTCCTCTTTGGAAAGTCTGAGCCCTGCAGGAGGAATGGAATTATTGGTGTGACCCCCACATTTTTATAGTTTTAAATTTCATCCAGGAAATGGAGGTATTTCTTTAAATGGCAAGCAAGAAACTTTTATAACTCTTCTTCCACTTCCTTCAGATATGGTCACTTGGGAACTAGCATCCAAATCTGTGGGAGGCAAACAGTTGATCAGACATGTATGAAGGCATCAGTCTGGTCTTCTTTTCCATTCTATGCAAGACCTGAGTTCCATTCTCTGCAAGACAGAAGTCTTCAGCTGATTTACAGTGACAGAGAAGATTATAGTGGAAAAGAGCAGCTAGAGGAAGATAGAAAATCACAGTTTATGCCTGATCTTGACTTACAATACCCAGGATGACATCTAACCAAACAGTAGTATCTGATAGACTGAAAGTAAAGGCCTTTGTTGTCTCTCTTTTGCTCAGTGCAGATTTGTATTCCCTTTACTGATTCAAACCAAATCAGCCTCCTCAGGTATCAGAATAATAGGATTGACCACATACAGCTAAGCTCTGTTCTGTTCAGTGATAGCGAACTGAATGTAACTCTGGCTCACCCCATGATGACCCTAAGGAAATCAGAATTTCCCTGTGGGGCACTCACAGAGCCACTGGAATACTTCCAAACTCACCCTTGAATTCTGGGGAAGGCATGTGCTACCTCGCACAATCCACCTTTTTATTTGCTACATGAAAGGCATGTAGGAAGAGTGAAGCCCTGAGCCCTGGGGATACTCAAGTGCGCATTGTTGGCTTTTATGAACCCGTACTGGTTCTTATCACCTTGCTCTTTCTTGCTCTTGAGATTTTTTATTCCAGAAGTGAGTTCCCACTCATTTTTCATTAATTGATTTATCACTGTAACCATGGATCAAACAATTAACATTTTCTGCTTGCCGTTGCTTGTCACCATATCAAGTTCCCAAGTGCCATTTACAGGACTGATATTAAGAGAAGATAACACGTAATGAGTCAATGATTCAGTTTTCCAAAAGTATAGAAAAGTTTTAAAATATTCATTTGAGACTTTTCCCAGAAAAAATAAATGCTTTCTAAATTTTTACAGAGCAAGAACTAAAAAGGAGTAACCAGTATATAAATTATTTAAATAATAAACTTTCAGTGAGGAGATAGCAGTATATACACCAGAGCTACTTCAGAGTAGCAGTTTAAAACATTAATTTTTTTTGTTTTATTTGGCATTAGTCAAGTTTTAAATTACCTACTTTTATTTCATCATGAAAACTAAATTAATTCAGAAGTAAATGTTGGTGCATTCTCCATCAAACACAAAATTTCTGTCCCAAACTGACATCAGTGAACATCAGAGCAGAGCCAGACACTGAGGGGCCAAGGCAGTGGGAATGTTGAAAGTAGGAGACGGCTTTTCCTGTGGATCTCCCAGCCCAGTGGGGAGGTTTGTTATCAGGAGAAGGCAGATTCGAGCAGGGCGCCATCTGAGCAGATGTGTGCTGTTCGTTCAGCTTCCACAGAAGCTTCCTAAAAATAAGGCGGCAGGGCAGAGCGCAGTCTCCAGAATCACATTACTTTAGTTCACATCCCAGCTCTTAACTTTGAACAAGTTATTCAACTTCCCAAAGCTTCATTTTCCTCATTGGTAAAATGGGAGCAATGGGACTATTTGCCTTAGGGTTTGTTGTCCTCACAACACCGAAGTAATTCACTCAAAGCTCCTGGTTAATACCATGTCTGGCACACATTAAGTGTTTACTTTAAGTCTTAGCCACTAACAGAAATTTAAAAAAAAATTTTTTTTTTGGATATTCTTCCATAAATCTATTTTAATATTTTAATATTTTATTTATTAATTTTTAGAGAGAGGGGAAGGGAGAGAGAAAAAGAGGGAAAGAAACATCAATGTGAGAGAGATACATCAACTGGTTGCCTCTCACATGTACCCCAGATGGGACTGAACTCGCCTGTAATCCAGGCAAGTGCCATGACCGGGAATCAAACTGGTGACCTTTCACTTTTTTCAGGTCGACAGACAACCAACTAAGCCACATCAGTCAGGGCTATATATATAAATTTTTTTTTTTTAATTTAAAGATCACTATGTTTTGAAAGCTTCTAATTTTATGTAATAACTTTATAAAATTATATTTCAAAATGTTTAATGGACATGTCATAAGCGATATTCTTTTCAACATAATTTATTGAGCAAATACTGATTGAATACCAGATACATAGTATTGGGCTCTGTAGTGATTCAGGTTGATCACATAGCACAGTTTCTTACATCAAGGCATTTATAACTGTCTTATGGAACTTATCAAAACTTGGGGAAAACTTAGGGAATGCATGATAGAATTTATTTACATTTCTATAGCATCTATTTACACAAGTCATTAATATTGTTCTCTAACAAACATTATTCAAAGATGTTTCTCAATATAAGAAAATAGAAAGGAAAAAAGTTTAAATAGCTTCACTAATTGTAATATAGTTTACAAGGAGTCATTTATGTCTGTTAATAGACAGGCAATCATAAAAATGTATGCCAAAAATAAAAGCTTTTTAACACTGTACGAGGGAAACTAATTGCAGATTGACTACTTTTTCAAATTCAGAAAGTCTCTGTTTGTCCTGTAAGCCCTGACTTCACTGAGTATAGTCACTCAGTCAGAACTTCCTCTTCCCTCAGGTCTCTGTGGTAGTTGTGTCCTCTCTATTCACCCCAGAGTCTGTAGCTGTGAGATGAAACTGTTGTCTTGTGGACACACGTGATCTGAGCTCTGGTATGAAGGGTGCCTGGGCACTTGGATGGCTAGTCTGAAAAGAAATTTTTATGTGCGTGTTCTAACTTAAAAAATAATGTCGAATTAAAATGGCATATCTGAAATGACTCAGAGAGTCCTCCAATCAATAAGCACCCCATATTTACTGCTCTATATTTTCCTCTCTGTCTCAGGAGATCACCCATGTGCAATCAGCCATCCATCAACAAAGCCACCATCACAGGTAAGAAAGATCCGGGCGTCTGTTTTTCTCATGTGTAGAGAGAAACCATATCTTCCAAGGTTCAACACATACTCACACCAATTTTGTACTGCCATTGTACAATTTTAAAGAAATTAATCATTTCTTCTCTATATTATCATTTCTCTCATTGATCTGACGAGTTGTCCATTTAAACTATTACTTGGAAGATCTTTACTGATACATTCTTTTCTTAACTATTTAAATGCGTTTGTCTTAAGGTTAGCCTTGCTCTGGGCATTTGTATTTTGAGAGATAGCATTACCTTCAAAACGTTGACCGTGTTGCTTCCAGTTTTATGTTATCAGTATGATGTTAATATATGGTAGTTTGGTTTAATGAAAGTGAATACATAAATTAAAAGCACCTTCTTGGGTAATCATTATCCCAGGTGTATAGGAAAGAACACCCTCTGGTAATCTTGATTTGGACCCAGAGAGTTGAGAATGAATACTGTTTGCAAGGAAAGAGAAGAAGTAATGATATAATACAGAAGAGTTCAAGGGGAGCAAAAGGACAGATGTTGGGGAAGAAAAGTGGAAGAAAGAATGAGCAATGGAAAGGGCAAAGAAAATAAAATCATCCCGATTCTTATTAGTCTATTTTAGGCAAGGGACCTAACCTCAGCGGAACCGAAAACAGAGCAAATGATCTCACTTTACTGAACCTGAAATCAAATTGAATTCATTTAATCATTTCTTGAAACCTCAATTGACTCATTAAAATAATTGCCTAGAAAAGAAAACCCATGTTTTCTGAAACTATTACCAGAAGAAAATTAACATACTATCCAAAATAGACCAGTGTTTAATTTGATTCAAGTGTCTCCCTCGGACTCCAGCTCCTAATCTGTTGAGGAGAGCTTGTTAAAGTGCAGTGAGCGCTGGGCAGCGTGTCCAGCTCAGCTGGTCAGTGGTTGTCACGTCAGAGTTGATTCTGGAGGAGTTATTAAAGTTGTTTTGTTCCTGAGTCTTTTCGAAGGAAACTTGTATTCAATGATTAAATTACTTGTTCCCTTTCCCATGTTTATCTTACAAGATTTTATTGGTGATGATTTTCAACTGTCATTTCATAGTTTACACCTGGTCCCTCAGTGTTCTTGACATTGATCAAGAGACGAACAATAACTGAAATTCCTGTACATTAAAGTTCTTTGAGTAACAAATTTCTTTTTCAAGGACCCGAATTAAATGTCAATGAGCCTAAACTAAGATGGGGGTGAAGAATGAGGCTCTTTGTTTCTGTCCCTCATCTGACTATGTTAAGGGATGAGGAGGCCTTATGTGAGCCTGTGCCAGTGGCCTCCAGTGAGAGACACCACATGGAACCTTGTTCCCAGCCCCGCTCCGGCCACTAGTTCTGACCCCTGTGAAGAAGGGCAAACCCTCCCCCCAACCCTTGCTATTTTGGGGATGAGCAAGACTCCAACATTGTGGTATAAGCAGAATGCAGTGCTATTTTGGTCCCTGAAACCTTTTGTAGCTTGAGGTCACACATGAGCCAGCTCTGCTGAAGCATCCTCCCAGAGGAGCAGCTGCAGGTACCATTCACTGGAGACAGGTGCTCAGCAAGAGGTGGGAGGGGGGGGGGGCTTGGTGGTCAGCTCAGCTGTCCCCCACCTGGCAAGTCCTGGCACTGATTAAAGGGAGTGGAGCTGCACTCAAAGGGCACAGACTTAGTCTTGAACACATGTGAGACACCCCATGCAGGCTCCAGAAATGTTTACATAGTATTGAGGCACAGGAGCAACACCAGAGGGAACTGTGTATTACTAAAAGCTGGGAATTACGGCTAATATGGCCCAATTTGTACCCACAAACTCCTGGGGGGGGGCCTCTAGGGACAATGGGACTACAGAAATATCTTATCTAGGAAAGGAAACTAATTAACTGTCATTAAGTGCTTAGTGCAGCTGTGTGCATCACAAAGCACAACAGGAAATCAACTGACTAGAGAATGGAAGTTGCTTTCCTTGCCCAAGTATGGCAAATCCGGTGGGAAGGAAGGTGGAATGGGGATGGGGGATGGGGGCGGCGGCAGGGGAAGGTTCCCCTCTCTGAGCCATTCTGAAAAAGTGGAGTCTTAAAAGTATCAGTAATGATAGTAACAGTGGTTGACACTTTGATGGAAGACTTGAGACACACAGAAAAGGTGGTGCTTGTGAATTCCCTCCCTCACTCCCAGCTGATGGCCCGGGTCCTCCCTCCACGTGTGCGCCTCCCGTTGTCGGAACCCAGCGGGCCCTTTGCTGTAGTCCCCGGAAGGGCAGAGAAGAGTGTGAAAAGAGTCAGTGGGACACCCTTTAAGATGAACGTGGCCTTCTTAGAAACTTTGCTTAGGGTCTAGAGGAACAATGTAACATATGATTAAGACGTGGTACACAGACTCAGGATGCCCCCAGAGGGCAGCTTCAAGGGGGGGCGGGGGAACCGTGCCGGATGCCCAGGGAATCGTGCAGTGTGAGGGCTCTGCCTGGGTCACCATGTTCAGGATCGAACCGTGCTCTGTCGCGTTAGCTGCCTGGCCCTGGGCAGGCTACACGCCCGCTGTCTGTTCCCTCACTTGTGAAATGGTGGTCATACATCTTACTCTCTGAAGCCCAGTGCTTCACAGAGTAGCACTCAATACATCATTTTTTTCATCTGGTTTTGTTTCTAGGGCCCACTCTGTATATAGAACTAGGGATGATGAAAAATGGGACAGGACGATGAAAAATAATGGGAAGAATGAGAAAAACAAGATGGCAGGGCTGTAACAGTAGAAGTTATGGAGCCACCCCCCACACACACATGGCCAACATGGGAACACTTCCTTCCTGCCTGTCAGTGAGGGGCCTCCTGCTGTTCCCAGGGCCTGTCCCTTCTTCTTCCAGCAGCACAGACATCGGTGCCTTCGTGACATGGATGATAAAATATTGTTCAGGATCGCTTTCAAAATCTAAGAGTTTGCTTTTGAGTCATAGCTCTTTGGAAGAAAAAAAAATGACTCCATAACTTTTCCAGAGAGCAACTCTTTGATTTTTTTGAGACAGAGAGGGAAGACCTTGGACTACCTACATAGGTCACTCTGTTTTCTCAAGCTTTCACCCCTGGAACTTACGATACCTTTTTCTCCCCTTTGAGGTTTCCATTTGGCACATGTTAAAGCTAGGAAAGTTTCATTTTGTTATCATTCAGGTTAAAGCATTTTAGTCACATACCAGTTTTTATTTCCATACACAATAAGTAAATACACAGCTATAAAATGATTTAGCAATCTTCTAAAAATAAAGCTTCCAAAACATAAGGACATTTATAAAAGAGCCTTACTATTAAAGAGCTATTTTGTTCTTTGGTGTGATTTAATAAAAAGATGGTGTGTGCCATTTGGAGCTTGAGTATAAATCCTGTCTTTCTCCATTGCTTTATCTCCTCATTGAAGAGTGGAGATATGAGTAACTACCTCTCCATGCTGTTTCAGGAATTCAAAGAGAGAACTTAGATGAAGAACAGAGCTCAGCAAGTTACCAGGAACTCACCAAGTGTTTCTTCCTATAACCCTATTCTGTGCCTGAGTTTTTCTTTGTTTCTGAAGTTAACTTCAAAACCAGTAGAGTAGAGGAGGAGGACATGGATATATCAGCTTTTGGGGTACATTTAATATATGACTTTGTTCTCAAACAGGAATGGCAGGACGTTTAGGAAGCCCTGTGTTAGAGGCAGGCTCGCTGCGTAGGTCCTTAGCAGGTGGCGAAGAGCAGCACGGGGCGTTGGAACAGGGGAGGACAGCACAGGGCGAGGGATGCAAAGCCAGGCCTGTATCGTGCTGTTTCGTACAGTTTGGGGGCACAGCCATGTGTCCTTGGGCACAGTCGGTTATACTGCTCATTTCATTAAGCAATGTTAACTCAAGAAAACCTATCTCATGGAACTTTGTCACATCTTCACAGTTCCAATTTGCAATGTTTCTAATTTCCAGATTTTCAGTTCCTCTAATATTTTGAAATTGAGAATTTTCATGTAAGAATGTAAGTCAGAAAACACTTATTTAAACTTCTCTATATTACAGATGAGAATACTGAGACCCAGTGAGAGAAAATGTTACTTAGAGGCAGGACTAGGAATAAATACAGGATTCCTTTTTCTAAGTCCGGAGACCTTCTTCTACCTCTATAAAAATCATTCATCAAATTAGGGTTAGCCTTGAGACCCACCATACAAGTATATGTTTTGGAGAAACTAAATGAATTAGTAAAGGTTATTCATTTCTGAGCACTAGGTACATAGCATTGGAGTTTTTGTACATAGACCTCAAAGTTAGAAAACAATGTGTCCCCTCTCGCTGGAGAGATCTTATATTTAGAGCTGTTTTGATACCATTCATTCATTACATCCTAGAGGGCCTCAGGTAAATAAAGATTTGCAGCCTAAGGCAAAGAACTTTTAACTTCTGACTTGAGAAAATAAAAGCTCTCCCCATGCAATAGAATGCATACAGTTACCTACTTTCACCTGTAGAGGGAGACAAGTGACGGAGGACCAGCACAGAACAAGCACAAAAGTAGTGTTAGCCCCCCCAAAAAAATGTTGGTGTGAGCCTCCACTCTACCTCATCTGTTTTTACCCGAAACACATGTAACTCCTAAAGAAATGAATTCTAAATAGAATTCAGTCGGTTGGTAAGTAGAGGATGTAAAAAGTAAACTACCAAATAATGCTGATCAGTCAAAACAGAGTGAGAAGAAACTTAATCTTGTATGTTATTATTCTCCTAAAACACAAAGCAGTTTCTAAAATGTAACAAAGGGAAAAAACAATAAAGATATTTAACTGGAACGATTATTTTGTTATTATCTGGACTAATCATTTAACACATTGAGCTTGGGAGAGAAAGGAAACTCAGCAACTGTTTTATGATGACAATAGTGATACTACGATAAACTTATGTAGGTCTGCTTTTTAAGTCTGTGTGTGCATGTGTAGTAAAAACAAGTAGTGTATGTAATATAAAAGATATATATACATATACATATGTACACACATATACAAGATATACATATATACTATGTATGTCTGTAGATATACATACATATACTTACATATACATGTGCATCTCTGTGCATACCTGTATATACATATGCATGCATATACACATATACATGTATATACACAGATAATAGTTGAAAGCAGGAGCCACACAAAGGCCGAGGGGATCTGGATGGAAACTGTATGGAGGATCCGAGGACACACTGAACTGAACCGTGCGCCGGGTGCACAGGGAGAACAGAGACCGAGCCTTTGCCACCCAGGTCTCACTCTCCCTTTCAGCCACTAGTAGGCACTCGCTTCTTTGGCTGGTTCTCTCTTCTCTTTTAATAAGAGCAGAGACTATGACAACGCTTTAATAATTGCAGACAATGAGAGCTCAGGAACCTCTTTAGAAATGTAATTGCAAAATGTTGAGTACACATTATGTTTAATAGCTTTAATAAAAAATTAATAAAGACTGTTTATACATTGACTTTTAGGGGGGAATCTTTGCCTGATTTATTTTTACACTTAGTACATTAAATGACTGTCTATTTTTAGGCCAAAATAGGTTAGTTTTTTAAAAATACCCTCCTTAAAAAGACTTCTGCAGGAAAAACATTGACCTAAAAAGATTTGCTTAGCCCTGGCTGGTGTAGCTCAGTGGATTGAGCGCGGGCTGGGAACCAGAGGGTCCCGGTTCGATTCCCCGTCAGGGCACATGCCTGGGTTGCAGGCCAGGTCCCCGTGAGGGCCATGTGAGAGGCAACCATACATTGCTGTTTCTCTCCCTCTCTGTCTCCCTCCCTTCCCCTCTCTCTAAAAATAATAAATAAAAATAAAATCTTTAAAAAAAAAAAAGATTTGCTTAAATGGAGAGAGTGTGACTATTGCTTAAACTTGTAACCTTTCAGTGTGTCCTCAGGTCCTCCATATGGGGGGGGGGTAAATTTCTGTTCCATTCCTTATAACAAAACTTGTTTGACCTCCCAGTATTGTTTTTTAGATAAGCAGAATTGTACCCATTAACGTGTAAAAAGACCAGATTTGACACAGTGACTTTTTAACCAGAAATTAATTGAAGTAATACTTGGTTACTTCATAATCTGGTGAAAAATAATTTAATTGTGCCTCTATTGCCTGAAAATCTGCTCTGGGCATTTTGTTATAACTTTGAGTGACATTATTAAATGAGATGACTTGTTCATTTAGTCGGCACAGTAAAAAGGTTGTGAATCACGCCATACTGGTTGAAAACCCAGTTTTCTTTGACTAGTTGTGTAATCTTGGCCAGTGTATCTAAATTCTCTAAGCTTTCATTTTATCATCGATAAATTCTAAGTCAGTGATTGATGCTATGAACATGTTCAACAATGTTAGGTATCATTACTGCTGCAATTTTATTATTAATACCCATTTGGTAAGCAAATATTTTCTATGCACCTGATCTATGGCATGCATGAGGTAGGTTTTAGAAATAAAAAGATGAGTAAATTGTGACTACTGAACTTCAAAAAATTTACAGTCTAAGGGAGAAGGAAGTGTGAATAACTAAGTACAAGCTAAGAGCCATGATTGACACCAATTAAAATGCATTTATTTGAAGGAGGGGCAAGTGGTTCTACCTGGGTAGAGCTTCCTGCTCAGCTTTAAAGAATGTGGAGTTCGCCTTATGGCTAGGGGAAAGAAGCTCCCCTGACACCAAGGGACCAGCAAGAATGAGGTATGGAAGCATGGAGCACCTACCCAGATCAGGGCCCAGGAACAGGAAAGGACAAAGGGAGTGGAAAGTGTGTGAGGGCAAGTGACCAAGAGGGTCCAAGAGTAGAAGGGGGCAGTAATGTGAGGAGCTTTATTTTATGAACAGTGAAAAATCATCAGTCATTTCCAAGCAGGGGAGCAAGTATGTATTTTAGAATGACAACATTGGAAACAGGACAGAAAACAGATTGAAAAGAAAAAGACTCGAGGCAGCCCCATACTCGTTAGGAGGCTGTTACAGGCCAAGCGTGCGCTACAGATGACGTGGCTCTGACCTGGGCCGGTGCGAGGGGTGTCAGGGGCGGGGATGAGGGAGTGGATTCGTAACTCTTTTCAGGGACAGAGTTGAGAAGGCTCAGGAGTTTATTAAATTAAGGAGTGATGATAAAAAGACATGAAAAATGAAGTCATATCCACAGATGTTCATCCACACACTGGGTATATGCATCAAAGATTGAAAACTATTCAAATACTAAATAATATGTGAATTCTATTTAGGTATAAAAAAATTCTGTAATAAAAAGTTTTTGATGGGATTTATGAGAAAAATTCAAAAACGCGAAATAATGCTTCTATTTTCAAGTACATGTGATAAAGTGCTAAGCGGGCAATAGGGCACATTTAGTGCATTTTAATTAGGTGTATTGGATTGAATTTATGATGTTTTTATTTTTTAATTTAGTTTTTACATTCAATATTATTTTTTATTAGTTTTATGTGTACAGCATAGACAGTCATTTCCTTTACAAGTGTCCCCGATATTTCCAGCACCCACCTGGCACCATACATAGTTATCACAACATTATTAACTGTATTCCCTGCACTGTACTTTACATCCCTGTGACTGTTTTGTAACTACCGATTTGTAATCTTAATCCCTTCACCTTTTTCACCCAACCGCCCAACCGCCCTTCCCTCTGTCATCTGTCAGTCTGTTCCTTCTGTATATGAGTCAGTTTCAATTGTGTCACTTTGCTCTTTCAATTCCACATATAAGTGAAATCCTATGGTACCGTCTTTCTCTGACTGGCTTATTTCACTTAGCATAATACCCTCCAGGTCCATCCATGTTGTCACAAGTGGTTCGATTTCATTCTTTTCTATGGCTGAGTAATATTTTATTGTATATACATAATACTACATTTTTATCTACTCATCTATCAATGGGCACTTGGGGGCTTCCATGTCTTGACTATTATAAATAACACTGCAGTGAACATAAGGGTGCATATATTCTTTCGAAATAGTGTTTTGGGTTTCTTTGGATAAATACCCAGAAGTGGAATCACCAAGTCATAAGGCAGTTCCATTTTTAATTTTTTGAGTAACACCCATACTGTTTTCCACAGTGGCTGCACCAGTCCGCTTTCCCACCACAAGTGCACAGGTATCCCTCTTTCTCCACATCCTCGCCAGCACTTGTTGGTTGACTTATCGATGATAGCCATTCTGACAGGAGTGAGGTGGTATCTCATTGTGTTTTTAACTTGCATTTCTGTGGTGATAGTGACACTGAGCATCTTTTTATGTGTCTATTTGCCATCTGTATGTCCTCTTTGGAGATGTGTATTCAGATTGTCTGCCCATTTTTTAATTGGATTTTTTTTGGCGTTATATGATTTCTTTATCAATTTTGGATATTAATCCCTTATTGGATGTGTCATTGGTGAATATGTTCTCCCATTCAGTGGGCTGTCTCTTTTGTTGATGGTTTACTTTGCTGTGCAAAGAGTTTTAAATTTGATGTAGTCCCATTTATTTATTTTTCCTTTGTTTCCCTTGCCTGAGGAGATGTATCAGAAAAAAAATATTGCTAACAGAAATGTCAGAGATTAATCTAAGACATTATTACCCTGGCTGGTGTGACTCAGTAAACTGAGTGCCAGCCTGTGAACCAAAGGATCGCCAGTTCGATTTCCAGTCAGGGCACGCGCCTGGGTTGAGGACCAGATCCCCAGTAGAGGACATGTGAGGGGCAACCATACATTGATGTCTTTCTCCCTCTTTTTCTCTCTCCCTTCCCCTCTCTCTAAAAATAAATAAAAATCTTTTTTAAAATTAAATAAATAAATAAATCTGTGTTAAAAAATAATTTAAGACATTTTTAGATGTTAACTAGTAACTAACAAAGGCAGATAGCCTTACCATTTTACATACCACAGTGGAAAACCAACTGTATTTTCCGATAATAATATCCTTTGGTTAGGGCATCACTCTATCTACTGGTTAGTGAGCTTATGGCATGACTATTCTATTATCCCGCAACTGATCAGAAAAAAACTACCATGAAAATCGAGTATCTAAATGTCACTAAAGTTCATGTCAGCCAGTATTCCCTCTGCATTACCCTGACTTAGAAAAGGGCATGACTTCCCAAACCGGCCCGATCAAGGGATGCTTGAAAAAGAAAAACATAGAAAGACAGATTCCCAGCCAGCCCAGAAGTTCGTTGGGCAAGGCTCAGAATCCGTGTTGTTAACAGGTGCTCCCAAGTGAACCATTGATCGGCCAAATTTGGGAGTATAATAGAACACTGAGTAAAATAGGTGAGCATGCTGCTGTGCACAATACGGTCATTGAGTTGCTGGTAACTTGTTGGAAAATCGCTGTCTTTCTTAAAAACGTATATAGTGACACCGCTGCCCCCGCCTGACAAACAATGTAGTCTAGATAAACTAGGTAGTGTGTGAAGCGTGATACAAGGTGATATTACTATCTGTGCAATCCTCGTCATTACGGCCGTCATCCTCTGAGCCGGCATTGCTGTTATCTCTCAAAGTGTATACAAGGTTTTAACAAGACCAGCTTGCTCCTCTCTTAGAAGAAAAGGAAGTGTCATGTCCATGTTTGTGTGACAGTGGGAGTGAGTTTTGGGAATGTCAGGTTTAGTAACTGTATTCTTTTTTCCTTCTCAGACACAGTACCAAGTCTCTTTTTTAAAAATGGAAGAAAGAAAAGAACAGCAAAAGCTGCATTCTTAAGTTATTGACTTTGTCTGTAAAGTGCTTCCCACTTATGTATACCTTATAAAATATTCTAGGCATACTCAGAAATACGAGGCTACAAGGAGCAAAACAATGAAAATTCCTTTGGGTCTAATTTCCCGAATTTTATTGATTAAAGGTTGCACTGAATTGTTCAGCTCTGACTAAATGGGAAGTTCTCTCACAGCATCCTTTTTTTCACTGTCTCAGAAAATGCTGTTAAAAGGTGGTTGGATATGATACTAAGACAAGTTAATATTTTCTGACATTTGATATATACTAAAGACTCTACCTGCATAATCTCTTTTAGACCTTATGAAAATTCAATATATAGCTATAAATGACAAAGTATAGATTAAATCTGACTCAAAAGCAGAGTGTTAGGCTCTCCTCATAAAATTTATTGACATGTACACCACAAAATACAGTTTGCTGTCACCTGCCTGTACCCAAAGTTATTCCCTAGAGATTTTTTCCTTTTTTTTTTAAAGAAGAGAGAGCAGGAAATGCATCTATGTCATCTGTTACTGAATGTCTATGAATGGAGGCCAGCATGAGAGGAGGGATAGGATCCATGCACACGGAGAAACCCTGTGGGACAACCGAAGAAGTCAGTTACATGAGCTAAGGAGAGGGTGGATGCCTGCTGGGATGTAGAACTCCTCCAGCATTCCTCAAGTCCCACAGTTCTCTTCCTGCCCTCTCTGAAGTGCCTGTTGTCACAGGAGTGCCCAGGGCAGGAACATCAACAAAATAGAGCCCCTGGTCAGTGTGAAAAGTGAGGCAGACCTGGTATGTCAGGAGGTTGAGGGTAAAGCAGCGCTTGAGCCAGGAACTTACCTGACTTCCAGGACCACTCACTATCAAACCCTGAAATAACAGTTTCTACCAAGCAGTGATGTTCAGCATCTGTGTTTGGACTTGCCCTAGGCCCTTGGTATCTGTTCTCATTTTCTTGGGTACCACTTCTAGTGATGAAATCCCTAGCTCTCTATTCCCCAAATGTTTCCTCTAGGTATTTCTGATGTGTATATATCCAGTGCTTTGGACTGTGCCTGCCGTCTTCTCTCATTTTTGTGGTTCTTTTTTGTCACTGTTGGCACTCTGGATGTATTTCTAATTAACTACATTCTGTGAGCCTGGGAACACAAAGGATGCCTATGACCTTTTTTCTGCTATGTTTCTGATATTTGCATATTGCCCACTGAATTGTGCACGTGGAGACCTTCATTCTGGGTGCCCTTCTGGGTTGGTTCTCTCACTCATTTAGTCTCTAGATCATGACAGACTGTGCTTAGACTCCAAGGACCCAGTGAGGCATAAACCACCTCCACTGAGCTTCAGAACCATTATCCTAGAGGTTCATGGAATTTAAAAAGATAAAATAGAGTCGTCTCTCGCTATATTGCGGTTCACTTATTGCAGCTTCACTATATCACAGGCTTTAAAAAAATATACATATCTAATTCTGTATCACGGAGTTTTTGCTATATTGCAGGATTTTGCAGTATATAGGTATTTATATAATATTTATGATTTTAATTATTTTTGCCTAAAAATTTTAAAACAATATTAAAATGTTAA
The DNA here is from genome assembly GCA_004026765.1 of Micronycteris hirsuta. Taxonomy (NCBI): domain Eukaryota; kingdom Metazoa; phylum Chordata; class Mammalia; order Chiroptera; family Phyllostomidae; genus Micronycteris; species Micronycteris hirsuta. The sequence continues at coordinate 44,551 of PVJI01001390.1, forward strand.
TTCAAACATATTAAAAGAATACTAAATCTAAATAAAATACAGTATATATTTCATCAGCGGATGAATACCATACTGTACACAATGGAAATGCAGTATGCCACTACCTCTTGTGCAAGTTTGCCAAAATGAGATTGTACACAGCACACTATTGGCTAATGGAATGGAAGGCAACCAACCACAGCACTGTGTTCTGTATCCTGGGCGCTGATTGGCTCAGTGACCATAGTATCAATCTGTTTGCTCTCCTGCACTGTGCCCATATGTTCAGCATCTCTCCTTGTCTAGTTCACATCAATGTCTGATCACTGCACATAGTGTTGCTCTGTGGTGTTGTGTTTTGTGAAATTCTCATAAAAGGTTGAATTTATTTCAAGCCCTACGATGCCACCCAAACGTTCTGCACCTTCTAAGGCTTCTGGCAGTGAACCCAAGCACCAGAGGAATATGCTTACCATCAAAGAAAGGTGGAACTTCTCGACATGTTAAAGGAAGGCAAAAGCCACATGGCTGTAGGCCGCCATTACAGGATCAATGAATCTACTGTTTGTTACATAAAGAAAGACAAGAAGAATATTAGGTCTATGGCAACAATGATTTTTAATAAGACTGAGAAGAGGGTGGTCACTTCCCGCAATAAGGCCATTGTGAGGATGGAGTCTGCATTGGCCTTGTGGATAAATGACTGCACGAAAAAGAATATCTTGCTGGATGCCATCTCGCTGAAGGCCAAGAAACTTTATGATAGTTTTGCGGAAAGCACAGACATTCACGACAGTGACAAGGATGAAGACGCAGAAGCAGGACCATCGAGTGCTTCTCCCACCAGACCAACCCCATTCAGTGCCAGCAAGGGCTGGTTTGACAAATTTCAGAGATGCTTTGGACTCAAGAGCATTTCTCTGCATGGAGAAGCTGCCTCTGCGGATGTCCACTCACAACCGTTGACATATGAAGACCGGACAGAGACGGCGAAGTCAGCAAGTGAAGAAGAGAATGAGAAACAAGATGAACTACGGGTTGGAGAAGAGGAGGAGGTTGGCCTAACGCTCGATCGTCTTGCAACCATGGTCAGAACGGCAAAAGAATTTCAGCGAGTGGCTGAAGAATGGGACCTCCAGATGCTTCGTGTGTTGCACTTCGTAAATACGATCAAGAGTGACATGTCAGTTTATAAAAACCTTCTCATTCAGAAGAAAAAGCAATGCCAGCAACTCCCCATAACTATGTTCATCACTCATATGAACATTTTTAATTGGTTCTCTCTCCTCTATAACTGAAGAGATCAGTTACACCTATGTCTTTAGCAGAAATAGAATTTACGGCCCAGGGCAAAGATACTGCACCACCTGATGAAGCACCTGATGAAGTGCTGCCTTCAGAAGAGCTGTAATGCTCTTCTTGCCTGTGCAGTACATTCATCGTCATCACCTTCATCACCATCAGTACTGCACAGCTACATAATTCATGATCTTCATCATTCAAGTTGTAGTATACTTCACTGCTGAGTACCCATATAGAATTTTATATGTTGTTAAAATTACGTAAGTTTAAGAGTGTAGAAAGTGTTTAAGATCATATGAAGTGTTTATAAGAGTGTGGGAAAGGTTAATAAGAGAGTGGGAAAGTTTTATAAAGCCTTAAAATATATATAAATAATAAAATAAACATAACACCACTACTTTGCGGATTTTCACCTATCGCGGGGGTCTCTGGAACGTAACTCCCACAATAGGTGAGGGATCACTGTATGTTCCAGATGTCAGAGCATTAAGGAGCTTTTGAGCATAAAATACAAAATAGAGGGTTTGCAAAATAAATGGATAAGTGAGAAGATAAAATAAAGAAAGCAGGAGGAAGTGGGACTGGGTAAGGTCTTTTTTCCAGAGGATCAGGAAGCTGCATACACTGGGATTCAGCTTAGAGACTGGAAAGGGCCTGGGGAACCAGTTCGGGAACTTGGGGAAAACTTACCAGCATGAGAAAGCTGAGGACTGAGAGTAGCGAAAGAAGTAGTGTTGTCCGAGCCACCAAGGAGGAACATAGCAAAGACAGGTGGGTCGTGCAACTCAGACCTCAGTTGAGAAATAGGTGAGATGCCTCTCAAGGCACTGTGCACTGACTGCTGATTCGCTGGAATTGCTTACATGGAAAGAGGTCTAGGTTTTCTCTTCCTGAAGAATTTAATTTCTTTTTAAAAAATCCAAACTGTTGTACGTTTTATTTTGCTTGTTTATTTTGTAAGTCAGAGCCAATGTGAGGAGGGAGAGCGAAGCTCAGAAGTCAGGAGATCTGAGTTTTGCATTTGGCTCTTCTGCTCGCCCTCTTTGTGACCTTGGAGAAGTCACTCTATGCCTTGAATTTTTCTGTTAAAATGAGGTGAATAATAATAATACTAACACCTTCCCAATTCTGAGGGATTACATTATATAATCCATGAAAAAACTTGGCACAATGTCTCATAATAATAAATGTTGGCTCTTATTGAAAGGTAAGTGAAAATTGCTTTATATATTCATAAGCATTATAAAGCTTCCAATAGACATTATTGTTATGTAATTATTTTTGATCCTCAAAGTAGTCATCTTTGTAAACTACATTTTTTAGCCTGAATGCTGAAAGCATTTTGGAAGTGGCTTTACAGACAGTTCACAGGCCACATGAGAAAAAAACATCATGTTGGTTTACTATCGCTCTTCACTTTTAACCAGAAATATTATTTTCAGTATCCTTTGCAACCTTAGATACCAGACAGGATGTCAGGTGAGCCTGGATGAGGCTAATTCTAGGAACGAATTGCTCTAAGGGATACAACTTTTGAAAGACTTATGACATGGACTCTGAAGGCAATTCCAAGGCAGAACTTACTAGAATTTTTTCAGTGATAGCAACATATGGGATAAGCATATACATAGGTTTTCCCAGGTGATACAGCTTCATCTGAAGTTTCATGCTTGCTCTGAATTCTAGTCAGTTAGTGATGGGGGGAAATGGTCTCTAGGAATCTTTTATCACCCTTCAGCCACACTTCATACAGTCCGTGTTTCTGCAGATCCCCCCAGCCAGGTTCTGTTCCCTGGGGAGTCCGAAGGTGCTGGAGATACAGGCGAAGGCCAGTGCGTCCCAGCCCCCTGGTTCATCATCTCAACAGAAAGGGCAGCAGAGGAAATTAGCCTGGCATTTTGTCACACGGTTATCTCTCACTGAGTCTGATCAACTATGACTGGGCGCTTACAGTGGCTCAGCATCCTGTTCCTTGACGATTTCATACAACTCTCTCCAAGGCTTGCTTATAACTTCCGCCTTAGATAATGGTCTCTCAGCAACGATCCTCTGGTTGCAGGATAAAAACCAACTCTGCTAACTTAAGCAAGGTGGAATTTAGTGTAAGAACACTAGAAGCATTTCCAGTTCTCTGAGAATTAGTGGGGAGGCTGATGGATCAGAGTCGATGCATTTTCAGAGTGCTAGAAAGGTACAAATTAAGTGAAAAGTCTCGTGAGGATCAATCTAGTGATCCCTGCAGTTGTTTTTAGTTTCTTTATTATTCTGTTTAAAAGACGAATTCCAGCATAGGGATCTAACTGGTCCAGTTTGGGTCTTGGGTCTTGGCTGAGGGAGAACAGGGCACCGGGCTGTTCTGCCAGACTATGTAACATCATGTAGTAGTAAGAACCTAAATTGTGGGGCCCAATTACATGTATTCATACTGTAGCTCTGCCACTTACAGATGTTTCTCCTTAATTCACTTAAACTTTCAGAATCCTCAAGCCCCGAGTTTTTGAAGTGGGCATAATAATAGTAATTATCTCATAGGAGTTCATGAAAATTTTTTGTGATGACATATGAAAAACCAAGCGCCAAAGGGTAAGCACTTGATCATTGAGGGCAATGCTATTCATGGGATTGTCCAACGGAGATGCCAGCTAATCTGAAAGAAACGAGGGTGCTGTTAAAAAAGAAAATAGATGCTGACAAGCCAAAAATAATTAGCAATTATGCTGAGATAAGAGGGTTGGCCTCAATACACTAGTTACCATGCTAATATACTTCTCAGTAAACTCTCTTTCTGCCATTAAAGTTCCTAAGAATGCAGGATGCTACTCGCTCATTGGTGTGTCCCCAGCAGCCCCATTCCTCCAAATGCACAGAAATGATTGGACTGCCTGATTAGTAGATCCGTACATATTTATTGATAGCCCCTTTATTCTTAATTCGAGACAAGGTGATATGATCTGTGGCTCCTGGTTTACTTACAAATGTAGCAATCAAAGCAAGGAATAATTCTCATTCCTATGGTCTTTATTTATGAAAGTCTAAATGGACTGTGGTCTAGTAAGTCACTGCCAAATTAGGTTTACTGTAAAGAATACAGAATAATAGAAAGAGAAGGATTATTTTTAAGCCTGTCAACTCTCTGAGAACAACATGTAAGTAGACCCCAGTATATGAACGAGTTGAATTTTTAAATTCACGTGATGGCTCATTGTTTGAACTGTAGTCCCAAATATCCACACTGGCATTCAACAAGGGCCCCTAGGACCCTTGTATGCCTCCATCCCAGGAGTGTGCAGGTTTCCCAAGGATAAAGAATCTAAAGGAGAATTTGAGGTCCCCTAGAAAAGACATTTAGATTTATCAGCAGGATGAGATGGATTTAAATCTCTGAAGTTCAATGGAAGTTCACTGTAGAACACTACACAGCCTACTCATGTGGAAAGTCAGAGTCACTGTCATTCTGAGTAGTAGGGCCCAACCCCCGCCTTCTAGTTGAGTGAGACTGAGTGGTCCACAGTCAGGTAGAACCTCGTTGTCCCTACAGGTGCTGCCTACAGAGCCACCAAGGCACGGACCTCTCACTAGATGCTTCCCCCTGACCACTGAACTCCCCACCTCGTGCTCTAAACAAACTTCTGAAACCACAGCTGTAGCAGGCCCTGTCCTCTGTCTCTGTATCTGTCATCTCAGCCCAGACCTAACCAGTGCCGGCCTGTCCACCATCTTCACAATGCCCTGTCACCCAACACAGGGAGGCATTATTGACTTGAAATTGAAAGTAGAGCCACCCTTGGTGCTGGTTTTGTAAAAAGGTGCACATCTTTTTCCAGGGCAGGGGCTCGGCGTTGTAAGAGGGTGAGCTTTGGACCATTGAGTCCAGGCAGAGAACCTTGGCCGTGTTACTTTGTGAGCTGTTTGAGTTGGAGCAGGCTATTCTTGGAGCCTCAATGTTATCATCTGTAAAATGTAGAAAATAACGACACTGTCTCAGAGGGTTATGATAAGGTTAAACAAGATGAGTAAGCACCAAGACTAGTATCTGGCACACAGTAGGAATCAAAAAAAGAAATTCTAATTGTTGAATAAATCTTTTATTTTTTTTAGTGTACTATGTCACTTCCTTCAGTGAGTTATAGAGGCAAATGGATTATCTTTAGAATTGGGAGCCTGATATAAGGAAGAATGAAGACAACGACTAACCTTCTCTTAAAATTGTTTTCCTTTACTAACTTGTCTTCTATTGTTTGTGTTCATAAAAAAAAAAAAAAAAAAAAACTAGCTATGCCTGCAAAAATGTCTGCCTGGTTCCACAGCTAGTTTTCTTTTCTACATGTTTAAATTCCTAATTGTGCACACAATCTTAGTCACTATATTCTCATGTGCAAGCAATTAAGACTCATTTAACAGCCCTCCCTCTGGAAGGTTTTGTTCTCCATCTGCCACAAATCAGATTCCTTAGGAACATGTTTGATTTTGAAACAATGTGAAAGTACTGTTCATTTTGTTTGAATTTCATTTTGCACCATTTTTTAAAGTGATGTGAATAGACAGCCACAGAAAGCTCAGCAGCTGGTTAAACCAAGACATCAAAGAAACCATTGCAATGGGGCAAAAAATTAAAAAATATTAATATGCTAGGACAAAGCCAAATGAAAACCATAGTCTGATCAACATTCCTCAGACACATTGTGCTCATAATAAATATTTACTTTATGACAGATTTAAAGTATAGGAAAAGGGGAACACACCCCAGCTCCTGCTCTGAATTTTGGTGGTCTGGAGCACACAGAAATGCAAGTGAGGACAAGGAGAGAAAGAAGCCAGGAGGAAAACAGAAAAAAACTTAGATTTGTACATTTTTATTTTTGTAGAGACATGGTACAAAGTGTTTGAATAATAATAACCAGGAGAATCAAACAGATTTATATGATACATTTTGTTCATTTAAAAATCAGTTAGGTAAGTATAGTGCTCCCTCAGGTTAAGTCCATTTTAATTTGTTCAGTGAGCTTCCTTGCTTTAGAACATCAAATAGATAGTAATACTTGGTCAAATTAAAGGGGGTGGGGAGAATTATTAGTTTTTGAACATAAATGAAGTGTCTGGGAACTGTTAACTGAAATACAGCAAACATTTAAAAAGAAAAGGATTAGCCTTCCTTGAAGATTTTCAAATTTAAATATCACAATTTGGACAACTAGCTTGCAGAAAATACTTTTCTCTGTTGATTTTTCCCATTGTTTGAGAACTTCAAACAAACCACCAACACAGTTAATTCAGTAAATCCCCATTTATGTATCAATTTTGTCCACTAGCTCTCTCAGCCTTTATAAGCTGAATTGTTTTGATATCATTCAATGAAAGGGTCTGCAAAAGTTTAAAATACTGTTATTTTGGGCAGCCACACGTGCACATTTAAAATGCCTTTGTAGTTGGTCGGAAGGTTGTAGGATATTGTTAAGCTGATTAAAATGCCTTTGTGCAAAATGTAGCCCAATCTGCTTTCAAATCAGACCTTCAGCGAGGGGTAGATTCCTAAGTGTGACAGATCCCCTCAGGTGTTTCCCTGCAAAGAAAAAGTAAAACTAAGAGAGCCACTCTTGCCCAAGTCTTTGCTTCTTGTGAATAAACATCAAAGGGTACCTCCAGAAAGAAGAGCAGAGCAAACGTTAGTGCCTCTCTACTGGAGATTCAGTGCAAGATACAGAAGGTCTTCTGGAAGAAATGGCACCTAAAGATTCACAAATAGTTGTTAAGGAAATGGAGGGAGAAAACGGAAATGGAGGGGACCATACGTTTCACTAATGGCAAATGTTTATTAAAAGGTAACTATTTTTTAAGAGTAGCTAAGCTCAGAAATCATAGACATATGATGTCTGCCATTAAAGGAGTTAGTTCCATTGTAGGGTGTAATTAAGAAACTTTGCAGGCTAGAAGGGACTGGCAAGATATATTCAAAGTGGTGAAAAGCAAGGACCTACAACCCAGATTCCTCTATCAAGCCAAGCTATCATTTAGAATGGAAGGGCAGATAAAGTGGTTCCCAGACAAGGTAAAACTAAAAGATTTCATCATCACCAAGCCATTATTATGTGAAATGCTAAAGGGAATTATATAAGAAAAAGAAGATCAAAACAATGAACATTAAAATGGCAGTGAATTCACAGCCATCAACAATTGAATCTAACAAACAAACTAAGCAAACAAGCAGAACAGGAATAGAATCATAGATATAGAGATCATTTGGAGGGTAATCAGTTGGGAGGGGGAGGTGGAGAATGGGGGAAAAGGTGCAGGGATTGACAAGCACAAATTGGTAGGTACAGAATAGACAGGGGGGATGTTAAGAATAGTATAGGAAATGGAGAAGCCATAGAACTTATATGTATGACCCATGGACATGAACTAAGGACGGGGGGAGTGCTGGAGGGAATGGGGGTACCAGGTGGAGGGATGCAAAGGAGGAAAAATTTGGACAACTGTAATAGCATAATCAATAAAATATATTTTAAAAATTTAAAAGATTTTTGAAAGAAGTATAAGAAAAAAAAGAGTCAAATGAATGGTGTGCTAAGCATTTAGGGTAGTGTGGTTCACAAATGTGTTTGTTCATTAGAATTACCCAGGAATCTTGATAACAATTTCAAAGAGTGAAGGAAGAAAACATTAAAGGTTCAGAGACCAGTTAGAGGACAATAGCATTGTCCAAGAATGAGGTCTAATAAAGGCCCTAGGCTAGCAAAACAGCTAGATAGCAGGTATACAAAGGAAGAGACTGTTGGAAAAGGTAAAAGACAGGTGGGTAGGATTTAGTAACTGCTAACTGTAGGATTTTATTGAGTGGGTGTAAGACGGTTTTGACAATGTCCGAAGCCTTATGATCCTTGGTATTATACATAGGACATATGGGATTATATATAGGATAAAAATTTGCCAGTACCTGGATTCCAGCATAAAATTGAAGGCTGAATTATCTCTGTGCCTAGATTACCTATACATTGTTTAAGGAGAAAATGTTCCCTATATCAAATATTCTAGAAAATCAAGGTTCATCATCTTATTTTGACAATTTGGAATGAAAATCTTTGAAAGATACACTGTTTCTTAACCTCTAAAGTCGTGCGCTGGATGTCGTTTTTAAGGGTTGTAATTATGCACATGGACTTTTGTACTTCTCTGTCACTCACAGATGCCCGCAGGGGGCAATGATGTATGGACTTGTTCCCCTACAGTGCAGAGCCCCAAGTTCTGCTGCACTTTAATCTCTCATCGGCTCCTCCCCGTCATCACCTGTTGGTGCTGTTACTGGATCTGGCCTTAGTGGGATCTTCTCTGATCTGCTGCTTCTTTTCTCCCTGGCAAACCAGGTTACCAGGCCATTTCACGGAGCCTAAAAGAAGAGAAAATTAACTCAAAATAAAAGTGTGTTTAGGGGCAATCTATATCTGAGGCAGGGCTTTAGGATATTTAATGCATATGACAACTTTAAAAATGTTTTTCAACTACAACTGATATGTTAGTTTAAGATGTACAACATAGTGATTAGACATTTATACACTTTACAAAGTGATCAGCCCAGTAAGTCTAGCGCCCACCGGGCACCACACATAGTTATTACAATATTATTCCTATGTTCCCTACGCTGTACTTCACATCCCCAAGGCAGTTTTTATAAATTGCAATTTAAATACATTTACTTAACTGTTCTTAGGTTCTTTTCACCTATTTATTGGTGTTGAATAGTATGAGTTCCTAGATAATTAATCTCTGGATAAATAAGTTGTTACTGTACTACCAGAGCTAATAAAAGTAATATTGATTTATCATTGCCAGTCAACAAGAACACATATAACTCTGTACTTCGGTTTTGAGGAAAATAGAAGTAAATATGATATAGTCCCACCCCTAAGAGCTTGACAAGATAGATGAAAAAGACACCGAGAATCTTCGGTAGCCCCAGGATTGTGCCACACAGAGTGTCTCAAGAATTCAGGAAAGGCAAAGATCAAATTCAGATAATAAGCAGTGATGGATGTAGAACACTTTCAGAACCTTTAGAGTTAGTTCAAAATCCCACCTGGCCTGACTTTCGTAATGGGTGTGTTAATGAATGATCACTACAAGCCACAGCAGTTTAAGATTGCTTCCAGAATCCCAGCAAAGCGGCAGTTTTCATCCACCACCATTTGTTATTACAAAAGAGAGGTGATTACTTGTGATTTATTAGCATTCCTTCATTTTGCATCTGGCACTGGGCTCATGAAACTTATAGAAAGAACAATGACCTCAGGGTTTGGTACCAGAGCTGTATAAACCCTGCTCTCTCACTAGCTTCCTGTTTAACCTTTGGTCAGTAACCTAACCTGGTTTTTCTTCTATGAAATGAGAATATTGGAATAGATAATATCTAAGGATCCAACAAGCTCTTTCATAATGTTTTACTATTTTTTAAAAAAATGCATACTTTGGATTATTTGCTTTTATTTGCTTTAGTCACAGTTCCATAAGAAGTGAATAAAAAGATACACTAAGTCAGTGTATGAATTCTACTTTTCCCAATGTGGATCTTTAGAAGATATCTTTGTCACTTTTGCTATTTTGAGTTTTCAACAAAGAGTTAAAAGAAAATTCTGGCTCCTCTGGCTAGTCATCCTCTCCAGTTGGCAGAAGTCTTCATGTGGACTTGATGGTTGCCTAGAGCAACAAAATATTAGGGACAGAAACATGTTCAGGGACTCAATTGTGTAAGTGACTCAGAGCTGAGAGACCTTTTCCAGATTGACTGGAGCCCATACGTAGCTAGAGAGGGTATTTGTCTCTGCCTGTCTACACTACTGCACTGACTTGGAGGCACCTATTAAGCATCTCACTTAGGGAAGCCAACCTTGAAACCTGCAGAGTGGAGTGAAATGGTCAGAGAGCAATATTTATTCAGCATGTCTCCCACATGAAAGACCATTACGACTAGTAAACATAAACAAGATGCGGAGGCTGATCATGGGCTTTGAAGAACATATTGAAACGACATTATGAGAACTCAGTAAATTCAAAGCCAATTATCCCTTTCGAGTTAGGAGAACCCAGTGGCAAAGCTGTTTGCAAAAATCAGTACCCTTTTCCTTCTCTCTGTTGGGGCCAGATACTCTCCAGCTATGGTGTGTGTTCAAATGTGAATAAAAAGAAAAAAAAAGCAGTTTTTCTATGTCTAAACTCTTTAAATCCTGAGGTCATCCCCTCAGTCCCTCAGTTCCACCCGTCTGGCTCCATTGTGCCAATTACTCCAGCTTGTTAAGGAAGTTACTAGCATCCGGGAGTCATGTCAGTGTTGCCTGGAGCAAGAACTGGAGGGAGAAGTATTAGGGAAGTCTCATTACCTCAAGTCGTCTCCCTTTAGCTGTTTAACTAGGTTCCATCTTAAGTACGTGTTTGGTTGATGTTGTTTTTATACCCAGTACACATTCTTCCTATTTACGCACGAACAAGGTCAGTGTGATCACTGCAATTATATACTATTACTTTTTATCCTGATTGAATACTTATTGAAAGTCATTATGATCAGAAATGGTCTCCTTGGTGTGAACATTGTGATTTGTAATGAATTTTTTTGAGTGATCGGAAACATAGTCAGTAACTCTTATCTTCATTCATAACCGTAGCAGCTGTTTGGAAGCATGGCTTCAGATCACTTGTTTGCAAATGTCTTTTTCCGTGCTATCCTGGATGGAGTGGAATCCATAGACATTACTCGACATGTGAGACACATGTGACCCTGGCAGATGATTCAACTGCCCTTGAACACTACAGCTGCTTAGTCACTTTAAAACAACGCAATGTAAGCGATTCACTAGGCTTGGGCTTAAACCACTTTATGGTGACTGATGAGAATTCTGGCCCTTCAGGGTGGAAAAACAAAGGCATATAACATGCAATCCCGGGTGTAAATGTTGTCATTAATTTTAATACATTTCTTCATAAGAAGTGCAAAGAAGACTGGCTGCTTGGTGTAACAGGAAAACACAATAACATCCATGTGGCTTTGATTGTTGTTTTCTCTCCATCCAAATCAAGAGCAGTCTACAGTCTCCTAAAAAATTCAAAGCTTCTTTGGTCACTATAAAATATTTTCCCTGCATAGGCATGAGCTGATGGAGGGTTAAGATTCTCCTCCAAGGCAGCCCTAAAGTGTTCCAGTTGCTATGTATACACCCTATTTTAGCTGGAATTTGGCTCTACTAGAGTAAAAGAGACTTGAAAAATTATGCTTTAATGAAAACAGAAGTTTCTTTTTCTTTCCTATAAAATAGACCCAGAGTGGGCAGTCCAGAGCTGGTATGGCTACTCTAAGATCATTAGGGACCCAGGGTTATTGGGTAGAGAGAATCCTTCGCCATCTGCAGATTATGGGCTTTGCCTCTATGTTCAAGATGACTATGAGAGCTCCAGCCATCATATCGAAATTGCCAGCAGAAAGATGAAGAGAAGAATAGTACACCCTCTTTTTTTGGAAGGGACTTCCGAGAAATCCCACGTAATACTTCTATTTACATCCCTTTGGCTCCAATTTAGCCATATGCCATATCTAGCTGCAAAGGAGATGAGGAAATAAAGATTTTTTCCTAGAAATCCTTTAGCTCAATATTCTTTAAGCAAATGAGCCCTCTCCTAACCTCGCCTTCCTGTGCATCGAACACTGTCAAGTCTTGCAATCTGCCTTCTCCACTTCTTTACCTGAACTTCCAGGGTGGGTGGGGGGTGGGGTTCCTGTATCACTTCAAGCTGAAATTCCAATAAAGTTAGGACCTCAGCTAGACCCTCAGTGCCACTTGACACTTGACCTCTGCTCTGCTTTTTCTCCCAGTCCTCGAGGTGCATATTCCAAACCTTCTCTCCTTTCTCGAACCTCCTGACCCAGCCACTACTCATCACCTTTTAGCAAATGACTTTACTTGTTGCTTAATGAAAAAAACTCACTGACAAGACATGAACTTTCTCAGCTCCTCTATCCTCTACTGACTTCCATACCCACCCTCCTCTCTCTCCTTCTGGTCTCAGCAGATAATGTGTGTATCCCTTTTCGTTCTTGCTCTAAGTTACCCCCTGTGTCTGTGCTCTTAATTCTGTCCCCTTGTAGCATCCCCAGGTCCTTGCTTTACCTTTTTCCGTTTCTTTTTTCTCACATGTTCAATCTCTCCTTTTTTTTTTTTTTTGGCTCTCTCCCTATTCATGTCTCTTTCAATCTTGAAAGCCATACAAAAACAATAACAAAGTTCAGTAACAGACCCTTTATCAATCCTTTAGCCAGTCCTTTGTTCTTCCCTTCTAAGTCACGTTGCTCCCCCTCTTCAGCTCCTACACGCTCCTCAGCCCTCACTCACACCTCTGCTCCAACTGCCCCAGCGCTGTTCCCAGTGAGCTCCTTCTTGCCTTCTACACCCTTCTCTTAGAGATCTTCCTGTGGAACTCTCTTCTCACTCCTTTACTCAGTAAATATGTATTCAACCCATTCTTACTGAGAGCCATTCTCTCCCAAGTGATTCTCCCCTCTTCTTGCTTTCCCGAACACTCTTTCTCACCATCCTTTATGATCCGTCTCCCTCCCCTCTTTAACATGAGTACTCTGGAAGGTTCTTTTTGACTCCCTGCTTTTCTTTCCTGTGCACTCTCTAGATGTTGTCATGTACTTCAATAGTTTCGTCCCCCGTCTTGTGAAGGAGATTCCTAAAACTCTATCTCTATTCGGACCTCTTCCCTGATTTTCAGATTCGTTCATACAAAAACCCAATACCTGAGGGTATTCCACCATTTAAATTCAACATATTCAAAACTAAAGCCACATATTTCTTCGAAAATCTGTTCTTTCTGTCTCAGAAGCACTTTTTTCAGACCAAAACTTGGAAGTCATATACCACTCAATCAAATAAATAACGATATTTTTATTTTACTTTTTAAATATATCTCAAATCTCTGCTCTTTTTCCCACTCATTAATATTTCTTTAGTTCGGACACTTACCAGTTTTTTTCTGTATTACAGTAGTAGTGCCTGAAATAGTGTTTTTGACACTGCAGTTGCATTTCACATTTTATAAAAAAAAGATATAGAATTGAATAGAAAATAGTAGAATGTAAATCCACATCTAGAATACCAAGGATAAGTATTGTTTTATAACATTATTGATATATGCACATATACACACAGCCATTTGCCATGAATATCTATTTCTTACTACAAATTTAAAATTTTGAGAACCATTTTTTTACAATAGTGTATCTATGGTATATTCTCCTTAGCCCTGTCTTCCAGAGTGCAACCAAACTGATCTAGTTGAAAAATTAAACTGAAAATGTCACTTTCATCGTTAAAACCCTTCTATGCCTCCCGTTGTCCGCAGGATAAAATCTAACCTCCTTGGGCTGGCACACAAGGCCCTGCCCAACTGCATACCACACCTCCTCTCCAGCCCCGCCCCCCTTGACTGTTTCAGTAGGAAACTTCTTCCACCCACCACACAGCATATTTCACAACTCTGCACTTGCTTGTTCTCTTCTGCCATCTAGAATTCACTTTCCTCTCTTTTTTTTTAAGAATTTATTTATTTATTTTTAGCGAGAGGGGAAGGGAGGGAGACAGAGAGGGAGAGAAACAGCAATGTATGGTTGCTTCTCACATGGCCCTCACTGGGGACCCGGCCCGCAACCCAGGCATGTGCCCTGACTGGGAATTGAACCGGGACCATCTGGTTCCCAGCCCGTGCTCAATCCACTGAGCTACACCAGCCAGGGCCTCACTTTCCTCTCTTGATTGCCTTGCTAATTTTACCTCTTTCTTTGGGAAATGTGGCACCTGAAATCCAAGCCCTTCTCCCTTCCCAAGGCAGGTCAAGCCATCGACCCTTCTCCTCTGTTTTCATAGCCACCAAACTTACCTCTAACATAACGAATGAAATTATTCTAGAAATTGCGGTCTGTGCCTCTTCAGTCTCAAACATCCTGCCCAATAATATGTCAGTCCTTTTGTTGGGTCTTCCCTGTCGAGGGTGTGATGCTTCAACACCATCTTACTCAACTTGCATGTGTCTAATAGACCTAGAGTCGAGAAGGTCCTTATTTATCTCTTCTCAGAACTTCCTCAGGTGATTATTAAGTAGAATACTGAAACAAAACATAAGGCAGTAGAAGCCAACATTGAATATGTTTTTCTCCTGCACAAAAAGGAAATGGGATGAAACTATGCCTCTTAACCCCTTGGGTAGGTGATAACTTGAAAGAAGTGAATAATGCATGACCTTCTCCATAGGGTCATACCTGTGGATCAGAATCAGGAAAAAGTGAGAAGCAGTGCCATTACTGGCTTGTTTCATTGGCCAATATTTAAATGACTCACATGGTCCTTCTAAAGGACATGTTATTGTGAAAAAGATAAAACTCCTTTTAGTATATTCTGAGTGGCATTCAAGAGTAGTCTTGCTAATGGTCTATGAAGGTTGGCCTCTCACCTCACTACCACCGGTGAGAGTGTGAGCACACTATTTAATCAGCTTTGTGGAAATGGTAGGGAGGCGCGTCTGGAATCTGACAAGTCTGCAGTTCTGTGCCAAGTGGGCTTTGGAGCATTTCTGTGATGAATGTAATGAGTTCTTTCCCTTCCGATTTGGGCTGTGGTTTTATTCCTCCGCCCCCATGTCAGAAAAGATCTCTTCAATATATTTCTCATACTTGAGCTACCCCACCCCTCCATCTTTCTGTCTCTTTTTCTTGAGAGGGAAAGCACAACTCCGTGTGCCTTCCTTTTGTGCTTTGGGCCAATTCTGTTGTGTTGTTTTGTGGTCTTGGACTTAGAGCTGCTTCAGCACTCAACACTAACTTCTGGGCTGTGAGACTAATGAGAAAAGCAAAATGACTTCAAGTAAAAGGAAGTGGTTTGTGTTGTGGAGAGAAACTTGGAAGGACACATCACCAAGAACACTAGGGCTCTATTTTCCCTGCTGTCTACAGCTGGGTTAATACATTTCAAAATAACCCGTCATTTCAGTTCATTCCATCAGATGGCTAGTCAATACCTTAAAGAGGAAGAGAATGTAAACAAATCATTTTGGGGATGGCTGTGTTAACGTTGTGTAGCCTTGATGTTACTCATTTCCAGGGAATAATTTTAACTTTTAAGGAAATGTAAACTACTATATGTTCATTGACTACAAAAATACATTTTATAAGGTATTCAGACTCAACACATACTTATTTTCCCAAGTGCCATTAAAACAGAAATAATAGAGTAGGCATAGAAACTGAAATTATAATATTGGAAAAGTAAGGTTAAAATCGTTAGCAGAAATTCACTTCTTTCTTTTTTATTCTGCCATTATCCGGATATCTCTCCCTACTTCTACACCTCATTCTTTCCTCTGTTCTTCTGCCTCTCATTTAACCTTGACAACAATAACACAAACCCTGCGCTAAGCACTGTGCTAAGACTCGACACACAGGACCATGTTTAGTTCTCACAAAACCCAGTAAGGTAGGTGTAGTGATCTGTCACACCGTTTCACAGAAGGAGAAACTGAGGCTCATAGTCATTATTTTCCATAGTCATTATTCTGAAAATTTGTAGAGCTGGGATTCAAACCCTGGAAGTTATATTTCAGATTCTACACCCTGAAAATAACACTCCATTGCTTCTCCCTCATTTCATCACAGTTCACTTTAGTTCCTTCCAAATCTTCCCCTTTTCTCATGTTCTTCACTACTCATTCCCATTTTTCCTTTTATGTCCTCCGCCTCTTCATTTTCCACTCTTTTCTCGCATTCCCTCCTTATTTCTTGGCGATCTCTCCTTCCTTATCTCACATCCCTGTCCTTACTCTCCTCACCCTGCCACCGTATTTTTCCATGTACATTGCCCAAAGTTTTGAGGGAAAAACGATGATGAGCATTATACATGGATATAATGATTACATACAATAGGTATAATAATCCCATATATAATGTGCTCAAAAACATGGATGCACAATATACACAGCAAAATACGGTAATTCCATGTTCCCTGATCCTGCGTCATTCTCCCCTCATGATATTTCCTAATTCCTCTCTGTAGCATCTCCCAGGTCATTTTTTACCTCTGCTTTTCTGACATCTGTCCCTCTAAGTTGGGAGTATCCCCCAGTTTTCGACACCAGACAAGACAAGGATATGCTCAAGGACAGCCTCTGTCACTCTGCTCCCATACCCAAGGAGTACGGTCTGTGATGCTAAAGTGATAATACAAGGGTGTTTCTTTCCTACCAGACATCTCACAAATTAGGTTTTTGTTGAACTGCAGATGGTCTCTAGTGACTGGAAAAAGGTAGTGCCTCTTGCTGTGATCACTAGCAAGAAGCGAACTCCAGGCATCAGATAGAAACCAACTCCAGAGCTGTGAGATACAGGACAAGCAGAATTCCTTTTATAATTCAATCGCAGTAAACATAGAGGGGTACACTGTGCTACAGTATTTTGAACAAAATGACATTTTATTCCTGTAACTATATTTTTAACCAGCCAGTACTGGAAAGAAGAGTTTCATTTTCTTTATCCAAAGCTATTGATATTTAGTGACTTTTCCAGGAAAGGACCCCAGCTTCCCCAGCTACTGGCAAAGAAGAAGCATCTTTTCTTCCCACACTAATTCACAAAGATCTCGCATCAGCATGTAGTAACATTGCCATCAGACCAGCTTGGTTATTAGAAATAACTAAATCAAAATAAATGTCATTCTTACATAGTTTTTAGGGTATAAAGTTTTGAAGAATCATCATTCTAGAGACCTGCAACTTCATCCTTTGCTTGTAGGACATATAGTACCTTTCTGGAGACTTTACCATTGGTTTGTTTCCATATCGGGGCTTTTTCTGAACCCACTTCTTCATAGTTTCTGCTTTTTCTTTGTCCCACCTTGCACATGGCTGGCCATAGCCTCCCTAGCCTAAATTTTACTTCAGACTATCCAAAATGATTTTTTTAACTTCTCCTGACACCAGTTAACCTTATTTGCAATTTCTCATTTACAATTACAGTTCAGCTGAACCTACAAATTTACAAATACAATTAGATAATTTTTCATTCTAACTATGTATAATCGGTCATTGGCTACTGATGAGTCCATGCATTGCCTGCCTTTGCGTTGGATCTCTAAATCTGGTCTATTTAACAGTTTGAACAGCATTCTTTTAACACATCAGTTTTAAGATTCTCCCATGTGCCAGACCTAAGCAAGGCTCTTGGGCTACAACGATGACCTAAAGGAGCACTAGCCCTGTCCTTAGCCCCTGCAGTCTGGGGGCCAGGAGAAGGGAGATACGTAGTGATCAAATATTCATAGTGTTAAACGTAAAATTCCAAGCAAAGACTGTGAAATAAAGGAAAAATTCTATGAGAGTGGCAGACCTGAAGAAGCCCAGTCTGCCCATGCTTCTGGAATCTCCTTAGGGGGATGCCTTACATCTAGCAGACTAAATCTTCTGAGAAGATTCCAGAGGCATTTTGTTGCATCAAGAAAAATGAGGAAGTTTACGCCAAAAGCCATTTCTTCAATGGTGCTCAGTGAGCAGACCTCTGGCAGCAAGCACTGTAAGCATGGGCTTCCCTCCCTCATGTCCCCTACCCCAAGAAGGTCCCTGTCTTCAAAATGCAGGCCCAGGGCTCCTCTTCCTCCAGTGACATAACTGTATCAGCTTCCTCTCAGCTTTAGGGCTCTGATTTGAACCTCCCATGAGGTAAGACTCTAGACAAATCCATTAAGTCTGCTAGCTTTCCAAACCATTCATTCCCATTTGCAATGTCTGGGGACTCTTACGCAGCTGTGGCTCTGCTAATTTCTGAGCTTGCATTCTAAACCCTTAGAGTCAGGATTTTACCTGAAGCCTTCCAAGTAATTGCTTAGATGGCACAATAAAGATATCCAGGATTTCTTTTTAAAAAATTATAGCCTAATGAGCCTGCATTCCTTTGCCAGGTGGCAGGGATGGAGGGCTTCCTTTTGGTCATCTCTCCTGAGCCATTCTGAGTCATACCTGATCCCAAATCTGTTGACTAGGAAAATGTGAAGGGGATGGGGAAAAATGAAGTTTACTCTTGTCTTTCCATTAATGTGCACAACTACAAAGGGCCATCCCTAGGAACCTAGCGTGAAAATCTTACAGACTATTTTTTCAAAATCTGAAATTCTCCTAAATCCCCATTTCAGTATTATTCAAGGTCTTTACAACCTCTCTTTTTCCCTAGGTTGTAACTTGTGCCTGGAATTCCTACTCCAAGGTTCCCTTGTGGTATTTTAATAGTGTTGTTTGATGCTGCAGCCAGGGTTTGTGTGTGTGTGTGGTTAGGGAGTTAAATGGGAGACGGTGATGTTTTGGACTCTAATAGCTCTTAGAGGAAATGTTAGGACAAATTAAATTCGAAATAAGAATAGCACCTGAAGGAACCTGGTCCTTCAGTGAAAGAACTTAATACTACAGAAAGGAGAGCTAGGCAATTCCTGTTCAACCCTAAGTGATGAAGAGGAAATACTTACTGTCTATCAAACTGAGTTTGAAATTGGCTTTGGACTCAAGTGTGGAGTATTCACTTAGATTCCCTGGCCATTTGCCCATCTAGTTCTATGTTTGCTTTTCTGCCTAGTTAAAAGCCTAAGGATGTGTGTTAATTTAAGAGAAAATGGTACTCTTAAACTAAAGTGTATTCTTAAAGAAAAGGGGAAGGGAATATTTTATACCTTTGCTCAAAGCACCAAATTCTATGGACTGATGATTGCCAAGTTTGGTCATTGATCACTACCACTACCAAAACAGGTCTGGCATCTCTTATACATAATCCTGCTACCCAGGCCCACACTGAGAAAAAGCATTACAGGATTCTACAACCTAATACTAGCCAGCTTTTCCTTTGGATAATAGTTAAACATCATCGGTGTATTTGAATCACATATGGTTTTAGAGTAATAGAAATGTGTTTTTCTGCTATTTAGAACAAAGCCAATTTTAAAAAATATATATTTGTACAGATAGACTATATGTATTCTATTTTAAAATATTAACATATATGACTGTGTGTATTTTTGTTCTGGTAAATGGTTTTATTTCCAGCATATCTTTATTATAGATCCACTGAATAACCTATCATCTATAGAGTTCCTTTTAAAAAGTCTTCATTGGTGATAGATTTATTTTAGGATGAATAGGTTATACGTAAAATACAATTAATATCCGTTAAAATAAAAACAAACCTCTTATACTGAGTGCTTACTATGCCAAGTGCTCAGCTAAGCTTTCTACCTGCATTTTTTTTTACCTTCTCTGTTCCATGTGAATTTCAGATATGTCATTACTATCTTTGATATAAACGAGGACGGAGAAGCTTAGAGAGGAGGAATAAATTGAAATTTTAGGTAAGATTTGAGGAGATACAGCAAAAAGAAAAAATGAAAGTCTCCTTCAGCTCTTATAAGTGTGCTTCTTTCCCACTTTCAAATATGATTTTTCTCCTCGGCCCTCAACAGAAACAGTGTCACACAGCCAGTACGTTGTAGAACCAGGATCTAAAGACACTGCCACCAAAATCCCAACAAAGTAAAAGTCAGCAATTTTGGAAAATACAAATTATTTTCTAATTAAGGATATCTTCCCCTGCTGGGAATAAACCCTAAGAATCACAAAACATCAATTCAAAAGAACTTATGCACCCCTATGTTCATAGCAGCGCTATTTACAATAGCCAAGCACTGGGAATAATAGCCTAAGTGCCCATCGGTAAATGAGTGGATCAAAAATCTGTGCTACATTTACACAATGGAATACTACACATCAGAAAGAAAGAATTCCTGCCTTTGCAACAGCATGGATGGAACTGGAGACTGTTAGACTAAGCGAAGTAAGTTAGTCAGTGAAAGACAAATATATGATCTCACTTATAAGAGGAATCTAATGATCAAAATAAACTAATGAGCAAAATTGAACCAGAGGCATGGAATTAGGGAACAGACTGACAGCTATAAGAGTGGAGGAGGGCGGAAGTGGGGGCTAATTGGAAGAAGGTGAAGGGATTAATCAAGGAACATACATGAAGGACCCACGGACATAGACAATGGTATGGGGATTGACTATAGAAGTGGGGGGCAGGCTGGGTGGAGGGGGACAAAGGGGGAAAAAGTGGGACATCTCTAATAGCATAAACAATAAAACATCAAAAATGAGGGGGGAGGATACCTCCATTAGTGACATGATTTTAAAAAAAAACAAGTAAAGATTATTGGCTTGAGTACCAAATCATTCCTCTACCAAGAAAAATGGGAAATAACTCAGATATAAATAATGCAAGTGGCTGCTGAATTAGGAGGACATTCAAAAATTCCCTCATAAATTACATATCAGTGACCTAATGTAATCTAGTGTGGGTGATATTCATAAGTATTTCTTTTACTTGAAAGACTATGGAGACTAGAGAATCTAAAGGGCAAGTGAAAGCTATTCAAATAATAGGACTTTATGGGAAAAATAACTTCATCAGATACCATATTTCACTTGACGCCGTTGGAGAGAAACAGAAATGTTGGGAAAAGACAGAATGACAGGAAATGTAGTTACTAGGTTAAAGCTCTTGAGTTTACTTTATAAATATTTCTAAATCCAACTGAGAATTGTGGAGACAAAAACAGGACCTTAAGAAGTTCTAGATGTCATTTATTTAGAGAGAAGTGTTAAAGGAGTAGAGGTTTAAACGGCGTCAAAACTTGTGATCTTCTCAGGTCAGACTTCGGATGAGACTGTCAGTCACTCACACTGTATTCCAGTTTAGCCCGTTCCGTTGGCCCACTGCCCAACTCACTGACAGATGTGGGCAGTGTTAACTCGGAGTGAATTCTATTCATTTATCTAAAACTACTCCATCTGAGGAATAATAAGGGTTTAGACAGTATTCGAGTTTAAAAAGTCTCCCCAGTTCAGCGGAAAACTCTTAGTAAGAATTTCCTTTCTACTTTTTAAATGTAATGTTTGTCCCCTGTTCTCAACTGTACCATAAGAACTTACTTTTTGCTGTATTTTAAGGAATGTTTAAAACAAAAGTTGCAAAAATACATAATTTTTTTCACTTTTTATTGTTGTTCCAGGATAGTTGTCTCTACTTCCCCCCATTCCCACCTCCCCACCTTGATCCTACCCCCCGCCCTTTGGCTTTGTCCACGTGTACTTTACATGAAACTGTCATGCATTCTTAACTGTTGACCTCATGGCCAGAGACAAGAAAGAGTTGTTCCAGGGTAGGATAGTTCTACTTAGATTTTTTTTTTTTTTTTTGGCATTTCCAAGTATTTTATTAAGGTGAACTTTTTTACTCAGGAAATAAAGCAGTAGGTAATTGTTTTCTGCAGTGTTTCTGTAGAGAGCCTTATCCGATTACATTATCAATTTAAGTCCTACTGTCCTGCTCTCTGTAATCTGAGTCAGAAGAAACTCTTCAAATCCAATTTGGAAATAAAAGTATCAAAACTCTTTCAACAATCTGCACTGGACTGCATTATCTGATTTGGAAGAATTGAGTCAGGCCATTTTTATTTCTTGATGAAACAACTAACTCATTTAACTCACTTTGAAGAAATGACTCTCTTCAGTGCCTTTAAAAGTGTTACATCTCTATCCTGTAGTACCTATTGTAATTATCCCTCTTGCCCGGAACTTTTTTTATACTTGAAAATATTTGTAATAAATTCTCATGATTCAAAATTCAGAGTATGTTCTAAAAAGGATCAAATGTTAAGTTTCTTGTGTATTATGTAAATATATTTTATGCATATGCAAGCAAAATACATATTCTCTAACAACCTTTTAAAAACATAATAGGAAAGTGCTTATCCTTAAGTTAATATTTAGAAGGTCTTGATACAGAACTAAAGGCTTCTTGAAGTTTTTATCAGAATTTTAAAAAACAACATAAAGATTTTGTTTTATTTAAACCTTTAAATTTGTCTTTAGAGGCATATTTAAAAAATTTTAAATATTTATAAACATGTTTACATCCATTGTAAACACTGCATAATTTACCTGGACATGGAATTATATAAATGAAATCATCAATTTTCAATTAGGGCTTGATCAAATTAAATATGATATCTTTTAACCTTTACATCAATGGCATAATTTTTCTTTATTAATTCAGATTTCATATCTCTACAAAGGACTGTCACATTTTTTTGTAGGAGAATGTAAAACTGCCTTTACAATTCATTTATTGGGAATCTGATTCTCTAAAAGTATAGGGAAGATGGATGTACATTTTCAGTAATCCAAGTTGGTCAATAAAAGCAGCCGCCCCTCCTCCCGACCTCTCTGCAAGCAGAAATCCAGAGAATCATTGAGAATGAGAAGCAGGAAAGAACAGGAAGAGCATGAGATTTGGGGCCTGCCAAATCTGAGTTTAATTCCACTTCCTCTGTTTAGTTACTGGGTGGATTCAGAAAAATCACTGTACAACCAGTAGCATCATTTCCATCATCTGTCCCACAGAATGGTGATAATACCGAGCCTCGTATACAAGATTAAATGAGGCTGTATGGAGAACACCGAACATACCGCAGTACTTTGCACTTGAAAATGGTCCTTCCATTAAATACACCCTTTGTTTTCTTTAAGAGTAAGACAAGTCTTTTTTCTGCATTTTCAAACTTAGTATCTTTAATGGGTATATATTCTATATTTAAAAAGAACACATTATTTTAACATGTTTAAAAGAGCAAGGACATCTATAAAACAACAAGTAACTTTTAAATTGTTTTTAAATTGTTAAAATAAGAGGATCTCTGAAGGGAAATCTGAAGACATGTGTAAAACATATAAAACATTGAAGTAATAACCCCAGGTTAGTTACCTAACTAAGCTGATATAGTATTTCGATGTGATATATATCACCTTTTAAGCAATATATATTAAATATGCATTTTTCTTGTCTACTTGATTTCAAGGTGCCACAGGATAGACTTTGTTGAAGTCAAACTTTGTTAAACTTCATGGCACCTAGATACAAATTTTATACACTGCCATGCTCAAAAATATTTGCTTAATACACAAAAAGCCCTGTTATATGCAGTCAATTAGCTATGAAGCTAATTTTTTAAATAACTTTTTTGTTGTTGTTATTCAAGTACAATTGTCTCCAATTTCCTCCCGCTACCCACCCCACCCCACCCATCCCCACCTCTCACCCTCAAAGCTACCCTCTTTGACTTTGTCCATGTGTCCTTTATACATGTTCCTTGATGGCCCTTCCCCTATTTTTCCCCATTATCCCTCTCACCCCTGCCCCACTGGTTACTGTCAGTTTGTTTTTTATTTCAATGTCTCTGGCTGTATTTTGCTTGCTTGTTTGTTTTGTTGATTAGGTTTCATTTTAGGTGAGATTGTATGGTATTTGTCTTTCATTGCCTGGCTTATTTCACCTAGCATAATGCTCTCCAGATCCATGCATGCTGTTGCAAAGGGTAGGAGCTCCTCCTTTCTTTCTGCTGCATAGTATTCCATTGTGTAAATGTACCATAGTTTTTTATCCATTTATTTATTAATGGGGACTTAAGCTGCTTCCAGCATGTGGCTATTGTAAATTGTGCTCCTATGAACACTGGGGTGCATGGGTTCTTTCGAATTGGTGTTTCAGGGTTCTTAGGGTATAATCCCAGCAGTGAAATTGTCTATGAAGGTAATTTTAACAGCTGAAATATCATGGAGATTAATATTCAAAAACCACTTATCTTTTTTCTCATTGAACAATCTAATTAATGAATGCTGTTCAGTGACTTTTTCCCTTTGCTTTCCGGGGACACATATAGACCCCGTTTTAACTCTGGCTCATCATGTCTCTTCTGAGCATACCATTTAAAGTCTTCTAGTTCATCTGGAAAAATTGTTTTGTGTGAAATAATACACTCTTGTGATTGGAATTGACCTCACTGATCATCAAAAAAAGGTCCCTTTTAAAGACAAGGCAAGTGACTTGTCTCAGTACTCAATGGTCACAGCTGATTAGTGGCCAAAACTCACATTTTCTGACCTGCAGCATCCTCAGCTCTCTACAAAACTGGCTGCCTTGGTTAACAATGAAGAAAAGAATTCTTTTTTCTTCATCAATAAAAAATTGGACAAATAAATTTATAAAAGATGTTTTCCTCTTATAAACCATAGAGAAATTCCTGATGGTTCATTTATTTGGATTTTTGATCTTTAAAATAGTGGCTAACATCTATGACTGGGGTAAAGCAACGATTTTCAACCATTTTCATCTCACAGCACACATACACTAATTACTAAAAATCTGTGGTATGCCAAAAAGTATATTTGTTGCCCATCTAACACAAAAAAATAGGTTAATTTTGGTTCATTCACACTAAATGGCTCTTGTTGTGTTGGCTGTTGTCATTTTTTGATTTGACAATCTTAAGGGAAAAGAGGTCAGTGCCCCTGACTAAGTAGGTATTGTGTGTTTTGTAAATCCTCGCGGCACATGGGTGGAAAATCGCAGGATTAAAGTGAAGGTGTGTGAACACAGAGAAGTTGAAGTACCTCTGCCTGATTCCGCTTTGCTGGTCAGCTTCAGGAATGAAGGGTACACATTGTGACAAGCTGTGAACCAACATCAACCCTGTGGAATTTTTGACTATTGGGCTTTCCTAAGTTCAAGGCCTGGCAATTCATCACTGGTTCTGAGATCTAAGCAGCTGGAACATCAAACGCTTTTTACAAAATGTCATTTGAATGAGATAATTGTAAACAACACTAGAAGCACATGAATTAAATTATTGCTGAAATACTCATTTGCTTAATTAGGTGGAATATTGGAATGTCTTTTGCTTTACTGCTCTGCAATGACATGAGTGGTGTATGTTTTGTAACATGATGTTAACTAACATTTATTGAGTACTCACCATGTTCCAGGTACACCAGAGCTTTCCGTGTACATGTTATCATGTACTCTTCACAACTCCACTTGTAGATAACGCAGTACTATCCCCATTTCCCATAGGAAGATGTGTTGTTTACTTTAACTCGCCCAAGGACGCGCACAGTAAGTGGTGGAGCTAGAATGCAGTCTGGGTCTGGCTGACTCAATAACCTCTTAATCCCTGTGTTAAATTGGTTTCTCTGCCCATGCTATAAATCTTCTTGATCCTTCAGTTGATTTATTGATGGTGACATTTAATTTTAGTTTCTTTCGAAATGGAACTCTTACTGTAAAAGCCAATCAGACTGACTGGAGTTTGCATTTGAATAAATGTTTAGAGGTAACTGAGCACTTTCGGGTTCTAGGAAGGAAGTGGGAGGGAGGAAAAGAAGAAAGGGAAAGAAAGGATGAGGGAAAGAGAGGAACACAAAAGGAATTTAGTATCCCTCTAGATCCTCTATTACTGTGTTGTTTTTTTATGAATATAAATTTTAGAACACAGCTCCCAATCCTGCTCTCTATTCCTCTGTAACCCCCCAAAACCTATTACTTGCATATCATTCTTTATCACCATTATGAAATCCCATTTTAATGGGGAAAAAATTTTCTTCTGGATTTTCCAAGCAAATACCTTCAGGGAAGTCTTCTGAAGATCTCTGATTGAGAAATTGACTTTAAAAGGTCTTATTTTATGAAAGATCTTTTATTATGATCTCTGCAAAAGAGGCTTTTGTCTTTATAATTGGTGAAGCGTAATTTTTAAAGGTAATCATTGATGGAAAATTTTTAGATGTTTTTCAGACCCCGACCCAGCTTCCCAGCCACTGCTTTGTGAGGTTTCCACCCTCTGCGTGGTTCCAGGAGGGGCCTTGCAGGCAAAATTTAGCAAGAAGTCAAGTCACTTAGTCACTAATTGCCTGAGGTCAGGTTTTCCAGAATAAATTGTGAAAGGGACTTTAAATTTGAAGATTACAACCTGAAGTTTGTTTTGAGGTGGAAAGAATACATACTGTATGAGACAGTTGTAAGCCTAAGTGACCTAATTTGCCAATAGAATTAAAAAAGTAGAAAAAGTGAGGTTGGAGAGCGTGGGGTTGGGGTGCCTCCTAATAGGTAGGAGAGCGTGGGGTTGGGGTGCCTCCTAATAGGTAGCAGAGGATGAGGTGCAACTCAGGAAAAAAATAGCGAGCAAAAGAGAGAAGGCATCGTAAACATTTCTAAGAAGAGGACGAGTGGAAAACTAGATTGAACTCATTTATCTTCCTTACACATCAGGGACTCTACTGCTTTGTAATTCATAATTGTTGTTTTTGTTACCTCATACTGCCTTCCCCGTAGTTATTGACCTAGTATTCATTCATCTGAGTTTCACATGCGTTTCCAACTCAACAGTAGGTATGTCAGGGGAAAGTCAAGGCTGGCCTTAAGTGACACAAGCTCACCACAGCCCGTGGGTAAGTGGAAGAAAACAAGAAGATAATTACAAGCTCTCTGAAGTCAGAGGAAGCCCCTGGAGGTATGTCTACAGGAACCTTCAGACCCTGTCACCTTTAGGCCCCAAGACACACCCAGTTAGAGTCTGAGGAAAATTCCAAGGTGAGTAGGACAGAGTCTTGCTGTCATGGAACATGAGCTTGCCCATCGGTGTCCAGAACCTGTTCGCTTCTACATGCCCACTATGTCACAGTGGTCCAGCATGTGCTCATTTAAAAATGTCACTGAGCAGAAGAGGTCTTTCTTCCAATAAATATGGTTTCAGAAGGAAGCCCAGAGTCTATGTGTCTTTTTAAAGCCCAGACCTGCTTTAGATGACGTGGAAGGCAGGGAGGCGAGGAGCCCCACCTGGTTACCCTCCATCAATCACACTTACCTTCCAGGGCAAGCCCCTCAGGAACATCCTCAGAAACAACAAAGCACCGAGAAATAAGACCCTGAAATTGTCCAGTCTTGACTATGTTAATAACAGATGAGGACTATATGACCTTGAAAATATTATCTGACCTCTCTGGGTCTAATCAATGAAATACAAGTGTCACCTAACCTTTTTAAAGATGGTTCTAGTTGTGAACACCCTGAAAATTGCTGTCACAACTTATTTTGGGTGAGCAGGTTACCAACAGAAAAGAAACTGAAAGGTTATTTAGACTGTGATATCATCAACTATTTAGAATATTTTCATTTTGTAAGTTTAAAGAAATATCCAATTGTGAATTTTCAAGTACCAGCATTAGCAAAAAAATGTATTTTATTAGGAGTTTTAAAAAAATCACCTAATGGTTTTTTACTTAGTTTACCAGTTATATTACATTTTCTTCCCACTTATGATCCTGAAACTTCTGGAACTTTCCTTGTGCCATATAAGTAAAACACCCACTTACACTGGGTATAAGATTTCTATTTTATAGATGGAGGATTCTTTCTGACTTTACAAGCAGAACATCTGTACATAGGCATAATGTTTACCTTCAAAGGAACTCTGATGATTACTGAATCTAGCCAGACCATTGCGCCCTTCAAAGAATGACTGTTTCCTTGACCCTGAAGTGCAAATCCAGTAGAAGTTTTAATCTTTTGTCAGAGAATCACATCAAGGAATATTACTACTTCTCTGGTTCCTACAACCATCTCTTTACAATAGGAATGTCTACTTGACATCTCAAAATCATGATCCTCTGGAGCAAACACTTCTACCTGCTATTCTAGAATACAGATGTCTTGTTTTTCTAAATAAGAGGAAGCAGCAAAATTTTCACTGAAAAACTTTTGCTAATTCTTTCAAAAACAGTCTAGCTTTTTTAAAAATTGGGGCTTGTGAGAAAGTAGTCCTTAGTCTGAGAACTTGAACACTCCCTGGTTTTTGATTTGCCTCTTTCATTTCTGCAAAGTGAATGTATATCTAAGGACCTCTATGTCCAACCCCCACAAAAGAATTATAATGACCACCAGATTTTTAATCCAAGAAGTAAATGAACCCACCAAACCCGAGTATATATCCCCGTCACCTGCACCCCCTACCATTCCTGAGTTCTTTAACTAGACCCAATTAGCAGGACATGACTTGACTGAAATTTATAGCTACACTGAGACATGTAGCTAAAGAAAGCTCTTAGGCCAGGCATCATCTCAGACTTCTAAAGCAGTAGGATCATTTAACAGAAGTGTAACCCTCTGAAGTAATTACACAAGTGCAAGTTGCAACTGCTTCATCTGCTCCCAGCATCTCTGGCTATTGTCCTCAGGAAGAATGGATGCCTTCGAGTATGGGGCTGCCTCTGCATGTATTTTAATTGTGCTTCTCAGTTTCGGTAATTTTTTATTATTTTGCTCTATGCCCCTCACCCCACCCCCCTCCCCTCTAAGATGGGTCAGTTTCTGAGATCCATCATCTTCCGTTTTGTAATTTGTATTTCACACTTGCCTGTTCCTAAGCATAAATGCAAGTGTGACAATATCAAGGCCTAAGGAAACCTCTATTTTGCAGTAGGTGTCCCCAGACACTGACCTTTACAAAAAAAAAAAAAAATGAGAAAAATGTTCCTCTGTTCTGGGAAAGCTCCTTCTCTGTTATCCCTACCCCCTGTCCTTCCTGCTGCACAGAACTGTCAGAGTCATTTTCTTCTAAAATGCAGTTCTGATCATATGACTCTCTTACTGACATCCATCAGTGCCTTCAAGGTAAAGTTTAAACGTCTTTACTTCTCACCTAGAAACAGTGTCCTAGAGTAAAATGACCAGGGGCTTTGCTACTAGATACTCTTGGCCTCAAATTGTGGGTCAGCCTAGGTATAACCTTTCTGTCTTCTGTTTCCTCATCAACATAATGGAGTAGCAAACACTGCTGGGAGATTATTGGAGAAATCGTAGGAGAGACCAAAAATAAAACGCCCGGTACAAAGTAAATGCTCAGTTAGTGTAAGCGTCCTTTCTTCCACCTTCCCCTCCTGGTCTGGTTGCCCTTACCTTTTCAAGCTCCTTCCTCCCACACCCGCGCCTTCCCTGCCTGCGCTCTCCTGGACTCCAGCCCACATTTTGTAGTTTCCTCAACAAGCCTTGCTCTCCCACACCTCAGTAGTGTTTGCGTGTGTGTTCTTCTGCCACCCTGGAAGTCTTCTCCACCCTCATCTCTTACAGAAACCAGAGGGCACCTGTTTTCCTCTTAAGATAGTGATTCCTGAACTCCTCCTGGGTTTACGCTTTCCTCTTCTATACTTTCATCAAATCCTTCACAGGCTTCTTTTATCTTACAATGTCACAATAAAAGTTGGTCTTACCTATCTTCACTAACGCACCATTACTTCCTGAGAGTGAAGTCTGTGTCTTACTCACCCATGAAACCCCAGCCCCTATTTATTCCCTAGCAAATATTGGTCAAATGATTGAATGAACTGCCCGAAGGGCAGAATAAACATAGTTTTATAACAGTGGCATAGCTGCTGATCTATCCGTGCAAAAAGCAACACA
Organism: Micronycteris hirsuta; assembly: GCA_004026765.1. Classification (NCBI taxonomy): domain Eukaryota; kingdom Metazoa; phylum Chordata; class Mammalia; order Chiroptera; family Phyllostomidae; genus Micronycteris; species Micronycteris hirsuta. The sequence goes on from PVJI01001390.1 coordinate 74,240, forward strand.
GCTACCCCTAGAAGGGTAAAAATGTTGAAGACAAGAGACTAAATAGCTCATAAATAATACTGAGGATTTCTTTCTGTAGGAAGTTAGAAAATGCAACCAAGCTGAAATGGCTTCAGCCTTCCCTCAGCAAGCGGTTGCCGTGGGGACATATGTGAGAGGAATACCAACATCATTATGAGAAACAAATGCACCGAATAGCTATGCTTCTGATGCCGTTCTCAAATCTGAAACAGTACCCTCTTTCAGGGACAAAATTGAAGTAACATGTGTCTCCAGTGTTTGGCTTCCCTCTTGCCATGGACACTGTAAACAATGAGATCCCCGGGGACTTGGCCTTTAACCTCTCTAGGGTGGATGAGGGTGTTGTGTGCACACAGCGCAGCACCTGCCACGGGGGTAATTTAGGTCTCCTGCTGCTGGTAGTCAGATGTCCCCTCGGGAGTATCCCCAGGGCATATGGGAGGTGCCAGAAGAATTTAAATTGTTGGTTACATCCCGTAGTTCCTAAGGATTGATGTGTTTTTAGCAAGTCTTTCCCTAAAATGTCCCATTTTTACCTAACTTACTTTCATAGATACCTTTTCACTCTTTCTAATGAACGCTGCTTTATCCCCGCCCTTTCATACCATGAAGTTTTCCTTGCCTTGAAAACCTCTTTGAATCTATTATTCCTAGCCCCACAAATAACATTTCCCCCTCATGTCCGAATCCCTTCCAATCCCTTCCCTCCCAGTTTTTTTTCACAATAGCTTTTCCCCCTATAAAACTGTACACAAACTCCAGGGGAAAACCCAGTTTCTCTAAACCCTAAGTTAAAAAGTCACATCACCAAAGCAATCATCAAAATCCTTGCAGCTGTCCAGGGAGGCTCGAATGTGGGCAGGAAAGAAAGTACCTGAGCTTCTCTCATGCATACAGTTCATGCCTAACATAGGCTGGGGACCTGCTGTTCCAGTTTGTCTGGGACTGAAGAGTTCCCTGGCATGGCGGACATTCGGTGCCAACAACTAGGGAAGTCCCAGGAATATCGTGATGAGTAGATTCTCTTACCTACCTTTTGCTGCTTATGCTTCTCTCTCTCTGCCCTTTTTAAGGCCTCATTTTTTTGAACATGCATTGATCTTTATTTCCTCCTAATTCCAGCTATAAGCAAATATTCGAAGATCTTGGACCAGCACATCCCCCAGGGAGAGGCCTACTTACAGTAAACATTATCCTGTGAGACAGCAGGATAGCAAATAGACATCCCATTCTTGTGCCCGTTCTGATGTGCTTGTGCGTGGCTGTCCGGAGTCAAGTGTAATGGTGTCTTGCATATCTATGTGTGTTAATGTTGATAATGGTCTATACCTCATTCTTATTACCTGAGACATAGCATTTCCTACATTATGTGCAATAGTCCATTTAACTCTATTGACAGACTTGTAGATCATTTCCAATTTTTTTTTTACTACTATAAAAAACATTGCTAGCTTCCTTGTACCTGAACTCTTCTGTGTCTTTTTGTGAGCTATATTCATTGGATAAATTATTAGTAATAAAATTACACTTAAACATTTCATAGATGTTGCCAAGCTACCTTCCAGAAAGACCACGTCAAGTTACAGCCCATTGTCACCATAAGAAGTGCTTGTATTCCCACTCCCACTGCCCCTGGGTTGTACAAAGCATATATTGCCGACCATGAATCTGTGGTCAGATTCATCTTTTGCACACAGTGTGTATACATGCTATGTTTTTATCCTTGCTTTACTGTCATTTGATACAACACCTATCACATAGTAGACCTTCGGTAAATGTTTTTTGAATGAATGGATAATGAAAGTCTTAATAAATTAATATTATTTACTTTTTCTCTTTTTAAAAGATTTTATTTATTTATTTTCAGAGAAAGGGAGAGAGAAAGAAAGGGAGAGAAACACCAATGGGTGGTTGCCTCTCGCATGCCCCTAACTGGGGACCTGGCCCACAACCCAGGCACGTGTCCTGACTGGGAATCAAACTGGCTCCGTTTTGGTTCTCAGGCCAGCACTCTATCCACTGAGCCACACCAGCCAGGGCATACTTTTTTTTTTATTCCTCCTTATAATGCATGAAGATTTGGAAAATGAATGTCAAAAATATGTTTCAACAGAATTCCATGGCTTCTTATCATCTTAAGGCAAGAATCTTGCTCAACATGGTATCAGTACCACCTGGCACATAGAAGACATTATGTGTTGTGAATGAACAAATGAATGAACTATGAGAATAATGAGGTAAATAGAACTTGGATGAGTTTTATCCTCCTGCACTGACAGGCATTTCTGAAAAATGAGCTCAGACCAGAAAAGGCTGTGCTTACAGGTCCAGAATTTCAACTTACATTAATTATCATTGGAATATCATACTTACTTCCTTGGTTCCAAGTAAATTAGACAGGTGTGGCAAAAAAAAGAAAAAGGGTTATGACTATCGATCTGGGACTGGGGACCACATTTAATTGAATTTATAGTATCTATAACACCTCTGCTATGTATTAAACATTAAAATTTTCCTAGAGAAAACAACTACCCCTACATGCCAAAGTACACATAAAATGCACTGATCGCTAAGAACAAAAAACAAAACAAAACAAAATAAAATGAACCAAAGAGCGGCAGAAATCCATGTACCTTCATGTAGTTGGAGGATTACGAGATCTGCTCTCCAAAGACTACCATCTCTCAGAGTATGGGTATGCTCTGCAAGATAAGCACATGCTAGGAAGGGGATGTTTGGGGAGGTACAGTCCCTTCCTTGTGTCTTTTTCCTGGGTCATTTGGGGTCTTAGGAAAAGCCTCTTGTTAGTGCACTGAATTGCACATGCATTATGTAACTCTTTGCAAACCAAAGAGCTGAACCCATGGTTTCATAGCTATTAAAATATGCCACAAACCAAACCACCTGTGAGGCGCCAACTCAGCAAATGTGCCTCTGCAAAAAGCATTCATAAAAAACACAGAAAGTGAGGGTGAAAGAAGCCTGAATAACAACCTAGAGTTCACGTATTTGATGTCGCGAGAGGCACGAGAGGAAAACGGCTCCATGTAGGCTGGAGAAAGATGGCGGGCAGGAGCTCTAGAATTAGAGACCATTATCACTATGTGAGAGTGACCACTGTGGGTCCCCGCTGGAAACACTGCAATTATGGATAATTATTTGCAAGCACTAGGAGAAATGCCAGACATTAGAATGTATGTTTAATGTGAAAATTGCATTTTGGGTTGGTTTTGTGTTTTTTTGTTTGTTTGTTTGTTTTTGCGAAACCTCAATATATAGCTTACTCTATAAAATGCAGGCATGTTTCTGATGGAAAAAACAATGCCAGAGTTGCAATTTTATATCCTGTCACATTTTAGTTAAATACAAAGGAACATGACTTTTCAGAGAGAAAAATCTCTTTCTCTGTCATTCTCTCCCTCTGCTGCAAGACAGCATTAAGTTTTTTTAAACATGTTATCTTAGGTTATAATTGAAATTAGACTCTATGGAAGAAAGGGAATGACAGTCTCCTCAAAGGCCCCTTGTTCTACTGATTCAATCAGTTATACTTTGTTAATAAGGTGGCCTTAGAGCTTTATTATTGATGGAATCCAAGAAATTATAGATAAGTAAAACTGGTGTCAAGTATTATGAATTTTCTCCCTCATTTTTTCACTCTAGTTGCCTCATTTCCCCCCTTCATGTCACAGTCTTAGCCCACATTCCCTTAGAGATTGCTTATAGTCTAACCTTTTATGAGGAGGGTAAGTCATGGAATACTGAGGAAGCAAGAGTAAGGTGGGGGTAAAAGGAATAGTAGTGGGGAAGAAAAGAAAGTAAATAAAGAAGCCATTGATTACAGAATTTCTCATATCTTGACAAGAAACACGGGTAGTTGCTAAGTTACAAAAGATATTGCCCTTGTAAGAAGTAGTCATGAGGTTGTATAGAACCACGGCCTCTTTGGACATTCCCCGTGGGGAAGAAAGGGTGAACAGTTTCCTCCCACATGTCATTTGCCTCTCACTGGTCAGTTTGCTCTGCAGAGCCTTGACCCTCCCAGAAGTGCCTGGGGAAGTCAACGTTCCACGTATCTTCTGTACAGTGAATGGTTCCTGTGGAGTCAAAAGCTGTTGCCCAGGCCAGACCCTCCAGGGTTGGGAGGCAGAAAAGATGAGGCAATTGCAGTGATGATCAAGACTTCCTGGGGCGACTCCAGCCAGGAAGCTGGGAAAGCAGCCTGTGCCCAAGGGAATAAAATGGGGCCCAGTGCACTCACCTACAGCTTAATGGCAGAATTAGAATGGATCAGACCAGAGATTTATTAAATTAATCTTCCCTAATGTCCAGATATAGTGCACTATAAGTTTAGTTCTGCATCTCCTGTTGCTTGAGTGCCTGTTTTGTACAGGTGGTTTGCTAAATGCTTCAAATAAATTGTCTTGCTGAACCCTCAGAACTCTATTTTACAGATGATAAAACTGAGACTTGAAAAGGTTAAAGAACTTGCTGCTGTTCACATAGCTGGGAAGTGGCAAAGCTAGAATTTGAACCCAGGTCTCCCCATGTCAGAGAGTCAGCATCCATTTTAATATCCTTAATGGAAAGGTAGGAATTCTAGCTATGAATAGCAGTGAGGAGGGAAGTTCTCTTCACATTTACAACAAAATGTCTGCCTTTTTGTTCTTTGTATTAAATGCACATGACAAGATTTTCATAGATCTGTGTCTGTATGTGTGTTTGAGAGAGAGATTGATTTATGGTGAATTTTTCAATTTTCAAAATAATAAGAGAATAGAGAAACAGTGCATGGGCAGAATGTTTGATGCCAGTGTATCTTTAACATAAACTGATCACAATACCGATTAGCAAAAGGAATGAAGGAACCCCCGCTGTGACAGGGAGGTCTCCCCTCACAGTCTGGACTTGCTCCCATTGTCAAATCAGGTTGAACATGTTTAACATGATTATTTCTGCAGCCTGTGGGGTTAAATGACAAGGACATTTTTAATATATCATCTTGAAATCAGGTTAATAATATTTTAAGGCGGAGCTGAAAACAAATACCACTTCCCACAATCAAGTGGAAATGCTAATAATATCAACACGCCATAAATGCCATGAAGTCCCGTGCCTGTATATGTAACAGGAATAGCAATAGGAACTTTTCTTTAAGGGAGGATGAAGCTAGTGTTATTTTCATGTGCTCATCAATTATATGCTTCCCTATATTGTGTCTTTAAAAACCATACTTGAAATGTATTACAATGAAATATGAAATTTGAAATGTCGTTATTCCACTGAATAAGGTCTTCTGTATAGTTCTGAGATTTGGTATTCTTAATTTCAACTTACACATGTACTGAATTGTACAGTCCTGAATTGAGGTCATTTAGGTCAGTGGTTCCCAAATGGCACACATAGATAATCATATTTCCAGTGAATCTAAAGGGAATAAAGAATGTGGCCTGTGTTCAGTCGTCCACTCATTTGCTCCGAGGATCGAAGGAAATCACTATCTTGGTTCAACTGTGACCCCTACCTCTTGGCACACCATTAGGAAGTCTAATGTATATAAAATTTAAAAAAACTTAGTTTTATCTTTAAAGTTTATACCTTTAATAATTCCAGTGAAATATGTGTGAGTGAGTGCATGGTATAGTCGTGGGGAGTATCAGAAAAGGCAAAATATAAAAATTGGGGAAGTAAAAGAAGGAAGGATTGTAAGTTGGAACGCCACACAATTAGAAACTAAGACATGCATCACAAAAATGTTGAAGTCTGTGTATCGATGGAAAGATTCTGCTAAGTCTGTGCTTCCTAGACTTTAGAATTTCAGGCAAAAAAATTGAGAGACCCAACATAGGATTACTACCTCATCTACTCAATAAAACTATTTTCAACAGAACAACAACCATATACGAGACCCATGGTTCCAGATTAGGACATTTATGTCCTATATCCTATATACATTTAATACCACAAAATAAAAAAAGATATACAGAGCAGTCATCCCCAAAAAGGGACTGTTGAAACTTTTCGTTAAGGTATGTGTGTGGAGCTATGTTACATTCGCCTTGTTGTTATTATTATTATTATTATTATTATTATTATTAATTTTCATTTCACTAAGGGCCAGTAAGACTTTATTTTGGAATACTATATGTCCAGGTGTTTTAGAATAACCATGATAATAAAGTCATTCATCAGGATATAGAATTATTTCATGTGATCTCAGAAACTTTTCGTGAGAAACATGTCAACTATTGAGTATGACATAGCAACCCAACTTCATGTAACACAGTTTTATTGACTTGTATACCAGGCGTTATAATGGTAGCGGGGATACATAGATGAACTATGTGGTCACAGTTCCCCCTTTACAGTCTAGCAGGGCAAGGAATGCATTTTAACAAAAGACGTGATTGAAATGCCTTAAGTAGTACGTTCCATGGTGTAATGGTTAGCGCTCTGGACTCTGAAATGCCTTAAGTACCATGAAGGCAAAGTACAAGTTGTTGTAGGAGCATATAATCAAGTCAGCATTAAGCTGTCTCTGAAAGGCCACCCCATGCATGTTGTATATTTAAGGCAACTTTTGTACATTTTAAAAAGGCACAATCTCGGGCAGTTAGATTGCACAAAGGCCATCCCCTCAGTGAGATGAATTAGAAAATGGTGCCCTTTCCTCCAGCTTATCCAGGCCTCCCCACAGGGAGGGGGGTGCTAGGTGAATGGAGCATCGCTATGAAGGAGTTTAAAGAAGGGAAAGACACCATCCAATTTGCATTTTAACCTTATGTATTAGTTTGGAGTGGGTAGATATGACTAAATTCTTTCTTTCCATTTGTTGGAGTAAAGCAGAAGAAATATCAAACATCCAAAGTTGGCTGAGATATTGATCTCATGCAAAACTTTTATTAGGTAGGTAAGACCTGACAATCCCATCAGAAAAGAGAGTTGTTTTCCTCCAGTGCCTGAGGCAGGATTGATTGGCGCAGGACTAACTCACCAACATGGACATCCTCTTCTGATCACACACTCTTCTTTTGACATCTCGGTTTCCTTGATTCCTATCCAGCCTAGAAGTGACTCAGATTCCCTCTGGCTTTGCTTATGTTTGGGTGAGCCACCTCAGACAGGTGTGTCTGTAATTTGTTTCTGAGTTAAATACAATTATTATTTTAGATTAAGTTACTGGTTCCTGCAAATGGGGAAGCATTTATATTTTGATAACTTTCATTATTAATGAAATGAATTCAATTTTGCAGTAATGTGGAATACAGTGAAAATGTGCTTTATGGGACACTATGTCTTGCCTCACAAATGGAGCGAGAGCTAGGCTTTCCCAGCCCCGGTGTCCTTCATGTGAGTCTGCCTTTAAGTTTAAGGAATTAATTCAGGTTCTTATCTGAGTGTACACAAATCTACTTATTACCTAGGTCAGTATTGGCAGTTTATCTCAGGAAGAGGAGAACCAGAAACTGGTTCATAATCATTTACCATTCAAGTAGCTCTCCCCAACCAGTTTCAAAATAATCCTTGAAGAATTTTTAAGAGCACAATTAGGTTGTGTAGCTACTTGACATCAATCAAACACTCACTGTAAAATGCATTCCACTTACAGTTTATAGAAATTTATTATGTAGGCCTATGCTCATGTATTTGGTTCTAGTTTCTCACTAGAAAAAAAAGTGCTTTAAAGAAATATTGCCCCTTCAATTTTAGTGGCACTTCTCAGATCTAAGTCTGGTTACAAGGAGAAAATTACTCTGTCCTTTGTCCTACTTTATTAGTCCTTACCATGTTATGATTCTCCTCGTTTTTAAAAATCATCATCAGTATCATTATCCTTTATTGAGTTTCTCCTGTATGCTGGGTGTTGTGATTGGAGCTTGCATTATCTCTAACCCTTTCAACGATGCTGCAAGGTAGGGATCATTATTCCTATTTTACAGATAAGGACACTGAGGCTCGGACAGGTTAAGGTATGCATAACTTGCTACTTGAAAGTTATGTGGCAGCAAATGGTAAGACCAGGTTTTCAATGTAGGTATGTCTGCTTCTGAAGCCAGCACCTTTCAACTCATCCCGTCTCTTCTCCTCCATTCTGAACCAAAACGTGACACACATCTGTCCAAAAGGGTGTCAAAAAGTGATTTATGAAAGCAGTGGCAGTCCTCTGAGGGGAAGGCCAAATTAATATGGAGGGTAAGGGGTGGGTGGTGCAGAAGTAAATATCATCTTGAGAAGTGAGCAAACGTAATCCAATGGTTTGAAATAAGGAGCAAATAAATTACATTAGTATCACAACATTACAACCGGGTGGCTGGCATCTAGGTAGTCAATGAGGCAGAATGACAGCTGGGTGCAGGGGACTCACATATTTAGAACCCAGGTAAATATTTGCCTTCTCCCCAGACCCCATCATTACTTTTTTTTAAAAAAAACCTGTATTTCCGCAGGCTGAGAACCAAAGGGTCCCGGTTCGATTCCCAGTCAGGGCACATGCCTGGGTTGCAGGCCAGGTCCCCAGTGAGGGCCATGTGAGAGGCAACCATACATTGTTGTTTCTCCCTCTCTTCCTCTCTTCCTTCCCCTCTCTCTAAAAATAAATAAATAAAATCTTAAAAAAAAAAAAACCTGTATTTCACACATATTTTGTTCCATTTCACTGAATAATCTTTTCACTAGCTGTGGAACTCAATGAAAACAAAAAAGAAATTTATTAGATCTCGGTTCATCTAAGAATCCCTGAAAATTTACTTTAATCAAGAAATTTGAAATTATTATTTGTTTGAAAAATAGAAACTTCATAGGCAAATGAGTCTGGGGTTTAAATGATAGGGAGCAATGTGTGGTAGAAAGAGCGCACCATTTAGAGTGAGATAGCTTGAGTTTTTCAATCCCGTCACTAAGTGTGACCTTGAATACACCACAAAACCACCTCTGGGCCTCAGCTGCTTCGCATGGAAGTGGAAGGGTTATACCAGAGTAACCTGATGTCCCTTGAATGTTATGATTCCAAATAGTACTAGGTAGAATTAATGACTGTACATTTCATAGGTGTAGGTGTCTCGGTGACCTTCAGGTGAACCATCATTATTCATTGGTTGGTAGATACCAAAAACATTTTGATTTGTCTGTATCAAAGGCTGGGCAAATGAAACCTACTTAGGTGTGTGATATTCTGTCATCACGTTCAATAACCTCCCTTCTTAAACACCTAGCTTTGAAATGTAGATATTTCTGAAATGCTTTCGGGTAGTTTGGGGCTGTAATAAACTCCAGTACAAAGGAAAGTTTTATCATCGTCATAACAGCTGCCCCCAAACTGCTTTGTGGAAGGTGAATGATGGATTTTAGCATCTGGTGGCCACCTTATAACTCCAGACTTGGAGATCAGGCCTCTTCAAAAGCCATGAGTATTTAGAGGAAAATGTTAAATTCTCAATGATACAGTTTTTGTATTCAGCTATTTTTATTGTTACTCTTATTATTCAGCTATGATTACTTCCCTTCTCCACTAAGACACTCAGACTCAGACAACAGTATTGCAATTACCAGAGGGGAACGGGGACAAATGGTGATGGAAGGAGACTTGACTTTGGGTGGTGAACACACACTATACAGATGATATATCATAGTATTGTACACTTGAAACTTATATAATTTTATTAACAAATGTCACCCCAATAAATTCAATAAAATTTTTTAAAAATTAAAAAGAGGAAAGAGTTGCTTGCTTCAATCTGAAGAAGTGCATTTGGACTTGACTTTTGGACCTGATGCTCCTGCTCTGACCCAGAGAGTAAGCCAGGAGCACTTAAATGAATGGGTTTTACCCACTGTGTAGGGGGAAATCACCTTACTCTAGTAAAATGTTAAGAATAGTCAGAAGTAGGTTGAACAGTCTTGCCTGGATGAAGGCACACACGCACACACAGAGGTCTCTGAGCTCAGAGGTAGAGGCAGCTCCGCTGTGATCCACTTAGTCCTCTCTTTCAGGGGATCTTCGCAGGAGAGAGAACAGAGTCTTCACTGGCAAGCTGCCACAGACAAGAAGGATGTCTGTCTGAGTGCAGGGCTTGCTGGAAAGAGGAGTCTCGTTTCATAAATCCAGTCCACATTTTACTGAGAGTCCAGACGCTGTGAATAAGAGGAGCCTCAGAGGGCTGGTTTCTGATGTCGCACTAGGCACGATAAGAATGCTATTGACGTCAGCAGAGTCATCATCAGGGAGAATGGCACCCCAGCTCTTGAAACCACACCAAGCAATTGCAGTGCTTTTGAAAATTAAAAGCTGGTGCTTGGGGGGAGGGGGAGCTCGAGAAGGGGAAGAGAGGAGGAGGAGAAAGAAGCAAAGATGGGGAAGCCATGGCTCCAGCTGAACTCTTCTTTCTTTTATGCATTTCCTGTGTTTTTTAAAAGACAGGCACACGGGTGCTCCTGTGCACATAATGCATGCTCACTTGCTCACTCACTACGCACCATAGCCTGAATTGGTGGGGGGAGAGGAGGGGAGAGAGAAAGAATTTAATTTCATTAACATTTCTGAATTCAGATAAAAGAAACTGTGCCACCCAGGTGCTGGACAGAGGCCCTGAGCCACAGAAGAAAATAAAAACCTCTTAGAATGAAATTGTTGAGCTAAAACTGATATGCTTGAAATGTGTGCTGATGAATAGATTACAAAGGAGGAATTAAACACTTCAAAAGAGCTACTACAAAGCAAAGATTCCTCCCCCGCCCCCCATTCCTGTGGACTCCTGAGTGCTTGTGTGTCTGCCTGAGAAAATGACAAAGTTGTGGGTTTGGAGGGAGAACACCGCGGGCATGTTGTGATTTCAGCTTTCAGAGGCGCCTCCAAGAACCTCACCTCCGGCTGTAATTCAAAGGTTACCTAGACTGGAAAATGTCTAGGAGGTTCGGAAGTCTGTGAAAACAATTCTTCAGTGTAAATTGTCCCCACTTTCAAGTTCCACAGTTACTCTAATCCTCTCATCCTCTTCCCCAATTATTCTGCCAGCCCCACCCTCCCTCCAGCAATATTAAAATGGCATAGAATAGACTTGATGATATCAGTGCACAATGCGCTTTATTTCACAGCATCGATTGGCAGCTTCCCAAGTCCATCGACTCTTTTGCTGATCTGATTTTAATATCCATGTCCTTCAGCTATACCAGAAAAAAAAAAATGAATGGTGTCTGAGCCACAGAAACGTTAGAAGGGAAACAAAAGAACATATGCACACAAAGCAGAATCTGGCAAAAGAAATGTGGACTTAATAAACTGCATTATTTGAAACTCCTATTTTAAATGAGCTGGTGGTGGAGGCGCCACGTGAGAGAGAAGCACAGTGGCGGCTCTTCGTTTTCAGAGACCTGTTTCTTTGTGAAAAGGAAGAAGCAAGAAGCAGCACTCTTTTCAAATACACAAATAGTACTTGGAGTAGGACACACGTCTCTCTGCCATTTGTTCTTAAAAAATAGTGAAGGTTCCATTACAATGGGCTTCTTCCATTTGATGTGACCCAGTAAATAAAGAGAGAGGGAGTTTAGCAAAGCACCGTCACTATGCACACTTAACCTGTCTTGCTCAGTGCAATAATGGAAAGATGGCTCATTATCCATGTGGGACTTTGGTTTGCATCCTGAAAAGATACAGGTAAATCTGTAACTTGGCTCGTATTGGCTGTTTTTGCTTTGTTTTTTGTTTTTGCTTTGTGTGAGGTTTATATGTGAAATCTTTGCTTGCTTCCCACCTCCTTCTCTTACTCCCTTTCTTTTAGAAACTACTTTTTTTAATACCAAAAAAGGGAAAAGGATTCTGAACCTGCAGTCCCGGGATTTGATAGAGTTCGGGATTGTGCCCTCAGAGGACCAGAGCCCTTCCCTGACTTCAGAAGCCTGAGTGCATGATGGTGCACCAGGTGAGGGGGTGAGGGCGGGATGCGGACGGGCCTTCTCACAAGGCTATTGTCTCCAGAAAGGTAAAAAGCACTGACTTTGATATTAATCCTACCAGCCCAGCACACACTGTTTCCATTCTTTTCAGCATTTCTGCTATGTTGCAAGTTGTTTTTGTTCCTGTTGGTGTATCTGTCATCCCCCATCCTGCCTCACCTCTCCCTTTCTGCGGTTCTCCATTATTCTCTGTCCAGATCATTTCCTCCACTGAGAAATGAACAAAGCCTTTCTCTCTTCCTCCTACCTACAGGTTCCTTTTGCCACTTGCTATTCCTTGCTGACGCCTGCAACACTCCCAGGCTACCATTAGTTGATCATCCCCTGGCAATGTTTGGGTGCCCTTTGCACTAGGCACCCTAGCAGGAAGCCCCCAGTCTGGATGTGTTTTGAAAAATGTCAGGCTCAGGTTCACTGAACACTAATTTGCAACAGGAAGTGCTAGAGAGCCTGATGAAGGATGCCGGTTAACAAATAGGGTCGGCAGTCAGTCGACAGAGGAAGATTAAAAAAGGGGATCATAAAAAAGGAAAAAGAATTTAATCTTTTCCAGGTGTGTTACTTTTGTCAACGGATGGTCAATAGTCATTGGCATCAATTCAATACCAACAGGAACCCCCAATTTGGGATGCGGTGAAGAAGGAAACTCTATTCAGTGCAAACAGTTCAATGGTGACACATCACCGGCTGTAAAACAGCACTGCTGTGAAACAGCAAAGCTCTGTTTCTCGTTAGGCAGCTCTGCTCTGCTGCTTGCTAGCCTATTCTGCTGGTCTGCTCCACTTTGCTCTGGCAAGACCTCTTTGGTGTTTCATCTCCAGTCCTTGTCCTGGAGCATTTCAGCTGCAGTCGGGATATGCGGTCTTTGGTGGAAAGGGAAAGTGTGGAAAGGAAAAGTGTACTGCCAGAGCCAGAGGAAAGCTGACTTATATAGATACAAATCGGTGTCCCTGGCCCCTGATTAGTTTGTTCTCATGCAAATGAGGACTCCAAATTCTCACAGTTTGATTGGCCCAAAAAGCACTGTCCTAATTGGTCAGAATGGAGCCACTCTGATTCGTTAGTAAAGAAGCTGATGGGGGACATAGCTGTGCAGCTCCAATTAGATGGGGAAAGCCTCAGTCTTATTGGTTGAAATAGGATTCCAGGAACTCCTTTATAAGGGCTGGTTCAGATGGCAAAGGCACAGTACAGGTAAGCTTCTCCCTGAAGTGGGGTTTGCATAAGAAGCTTCTGTGTAGAAATGGCTCCTAGGCTAGTTTTTGCTTTGTTTTTGATTTTGAGTTCAATTATTCACCAGGAGCCCTAGGTATCTTCCTTGTCACGGTCAACACTTTCCTTTCTGGGAAGCATTACCATGGACTTGGGGTATTTTTTAGTCTTTCTTTTCCCTGAGGTCTGGCCTCATTTCATAGGGAGAAAGCAAGGATAAATGCAGTGAATCTGATTATGGACACCAGCTAACCCTAGCTTAATGAGCCATGGAAACAAAATAACTCAATCTTCTCTAATTGCTGTAATCCGAAACTAGAAGCACTGAGAGCACCTTGGCTTTGGTTACACATACTTGTAGTACAGGCTTTGCCCAGCGTTTGAACTGTTCTGGGCAAAGCCTGTACTACAAGAGATCTGAAATTTTTTAGTTCTTTGAGTAGCAAGTACAGATCTTTTAGAATTAAATATATGTGTGCGTATACATATATAGACACACACGTATACACACACACACACACACACTGAAATTAAGAGATCTAAAAAGTATATTCACAACTTATAATAACAAATATTAACATTGTCCCCGCCACCCCCATTTTTCTTTTCCTTTCTTCAGAACAGCCACTTTCATAAATATAAAAAATTAGTTAACCTGCCCATATTTTTATATTTTTACTATATTTTATTCATAATAAGGCACTGTGATTTTTAAAACAATATTTTTTAGCTTAAAATTTTCTAGTTAATGTTATGTTGGTTGAATTTTTCTTTTCTCTTTTTCCTGTTCTACCTTATAATTCCCATTAATTGGTTGCTGTAGATCACCGGTAGTAAAGTAACCGATATGGGAGGGTTAATGGAATAACCACTTTAAGAAGGGATCTTAGAGAGGAAGACTAGTTAGCCAAGTTCTCAGGGCAAAATTCAGGGAGGGAAAGTGGAAGAAGCTTAGAGTCAGGCTGAGCCGAGATACAAGAGGTGAGGGAACAGCCGCGGTGGGAACTCAGAGCATGATCTGTCTACCCAAGTGGAAATCGGACTTACTGGGAACCAGATGAGGACAAGCTTTCTGTGTGACCTTGAGCAACCCACGGCCCATGACTGCCTCTCCCTCCTCCTCCTCAGGGGTCCTCGTGTGTAAAATAAAGTCCCAGAATCACAGATCCAGAATGCAAGTACTAGAAATCCCCATTCAACCTCCCTTAGTTTACAACTGAGGAAGTGAAGACCTAGAAAGGTGTTATGATTTCTAGATACTTCTCAGGGCAGAATTATAAGCTGGGCTTGAAGCAGGAAGAGGTGTTCCTCTCAGAGTACTCTTCCAAACGTTACACTTTTCAGCAGTTTCTGAGGTAATATGTTGATCGACTTGACAGTTGTAAAATACTAACAGTGGTGTAAAAACAACATTGTCCATTAAACAATACTGCCTTTTACACTGTGCAGCTGAGAGAAACTGATGCACAGAGAATTTAAACAACTTGTCCAGGGTCGTGGGGCTGGTAGGTGGTAAAGCCAAGATTTGGACCCAAATCTGCCCGACTTTCACAAGCGTGTTTTTAACCACGGCGCTGCCCTGTGCCGCCTCATACCAGCTCCTTCCAAAACCGCAGTCATTTCCCAGAAGTTTTTAAACTTGCAGCGGCATACGTATTTCCTATTTGTAAGTAGTAAGGGCCAGGGTGTCTGATGAGGGTAAAACATTTGGTTTCATGCTGATATTAAGAACTCTAATGTCAAGAGCAGGAAACTTGACAATTAATATTTTAAGTGAACTGGAGAGGTCCCAGGTTTTGGAATCAAGTGTTTTGATGGCAAGACAACAGGGTAGGAATGAAGAATTAAAGATGTTTATCAAAATTATGAAGAGGATTTGTAAACATCAGATTATGGAAGGGAAACAAAGGTTATCTGGAAAGACTTTTTTTTTGTAATCAACTGAATCACCTGAATTGGCATAGAAAGTAAATATTTAAAGAAGAATTTTCTGATAACAAATTAAACAAACAAGATACCGTGGAGACACTGTTAGAATAAGCTGCACTCTTGCTTATAGCTGAAGATAGAAGGAAGGCTGTGTGGGATTTAAGGACTAAGGTCTGGAGACATAGGGGATAAAAAATCCAGATCTGAGAATTCTTCGTGTTGATTGATTTTTTAAAATTAGGCGTGTCTTAAGATTACCAGTACAACAAAGCCTTAGCTACTCGACAAAGAAAACATTCACAGGCTTTCTGAAATAAGAATCTGGGAAACTGACAAGGAGTTAAAGAGGAAAAATAAAATAAAATAATAAAATGAAGAATGCCGTTTTTAAATTCCTAAGATGGGAGCCTGACTCTGATTTTTAAAAGTTCTTTGACTTTTTTTTTCTGTTCTGTTATTTAAGTTTGAGTGATTACTGGCATAGAAGAGTTTTTTGCAAAGCGTGTTTTTAGATAAAGGCTTCCTATACACTGGAGTTTAATTTGGTCTTGGAGGGAGAAATTGCTGAGTGGGTCAGGGGTTTTACTGGAAAGAAGGAAATGTTCAGAACTAGGTAGAGGTGGTCCTCGCGCAAGACTGCGAATGTGGTAAATGGCACCAAGTCGCTCACTTTAAAATTTTAAATTTTATTTAATGTGAATCTCACCTCAATAAATTAGCTTTGAAAAACAGGGAGAGAATGTAACCCTATAAGAATATCAGAGTATAGCTTTATGAATTTAAAAAAAGATAAGTGGTATTGGCTCCAGTAAGCCTATGATGTTCTTGAGAGCTTACATCATGTATTATTGATGGTTGAACTCCTGGTACTCAAAGTGCCCGGCGCATAGATGGGATTCATATGAGTCTGACCGAGGAATGAATGCGTGGTTCCGACCAGGTCATAGTCAGCAAAGGCCACCTCATGGGCATACCGTTTGACTATGAGTTGTGGTATATATTAAAGGAAAATAGGACACTATCATGAACAAAATCAAGTTGCCTTTAGCTTTTTTATGTTCTTAAGCAGATTGGTGGAAGCATATCTAACATTTTCAGATTTTAGAGTGGTGTTGGCTTGATTTTGTTTTGCATTTTTCCCATTGGCCCCTGTGGATCCATAGGTTACAAGTAGATTTTCTTTTGTCCTGGTGTTCTCTTCTCAGGCCTGGTACATCCATTTCTTTGAATATGAACAGTTGGAAAGGTAGTAGAATTGAAGTGAATCACAGGATGTTTCTACCTTAAACCGTTTTGGAGCATGATTGAACATGTAATGTGAAGACTTATAGCAGAGCTCAATGATTGAAAAATAGTGTTATGAAATGAAAGTCAACTATATTCTAAGCTTTCTTTATTATATTCTTCTGTTATTGTCTTTGTCATATTAGCACCATTGAAAATAACACAAGTTGGAGGTGGAATAGGAAAAGTAATAACAATGCAGTGTTTTATAAACAGTAAAATTTAGGCTTATATAAGTAACATATATCCTGCTGTGGTGTTAGAATTTCCTTCCCTGAATTCTCTTAAGAATTGTTTCAATTCCCCAAGTAATATACTTCTGTTGAGCCCATTCATTAATAGCCCCTCTATTCTGTATAGAGAGCATAACTTTCCTCTACTCTCTTGGTTTTTAATATTAATTAGGGTTCTCTTAAACACATTTTATTTCTATTTGTGGGCCCATTATGAGAAACATTAATGGATCTTATAAATGAAAAAACAAGATTTTGGCAATTTAGAGAGAAATTCACTTTTGCAAGTATGCTAACATCTGCTATCTTCATTAAAGAAGGAAGCTGGCAGTAAGTTGAACGAAGAGTTTTGGAGTATTGCTACCTCATTTGGTTCTCAAAAATTTTTATTTCATCCCCCACCCCGATTTATGCAGTTCTCTCATGCTTTACTTCCCTCTCACATCTTTTCTCTGTTCTGTCTTGATTCCTTCACCATCTCCACTCCCCAAGTCCAATGGCCTAATTTTTATTTGGATTGTGTTAAGCACAGAACAATGAAAGTACTGTGAAGACTTCCCAGGGATGGTCAATTGGGGTGTATCTACCATTGGTGCTGATGAAGGAGGGAAAGAGGACAGACGTGTGCACACAGGAGAGGGCATCTAAACTGGAAGAGACAGGAGAATGGGGTCAGGCACACTGGAAGGTGACTAAGAATAAAGCAATAGATAAAAGTACTCATAAGGTTGTGCATAATTGCTTCTCTTTGAAGTGCATGCCCTGGTGATTGATTTGTAGAAACAAATAAACAAACAACAACAACAACAACAAAAACAGTGTAGCAAAATCATAAGGTCTATTGTTTAGAGTAATCAATGCTATGGACAAGAGCCAAATCAGACCTACCTTCTATAAATTATTTTATTCATTTATCTGAATTGCTCTATTCACTATCAACAAATATTTATTAGAGCACCTTCTCCTGTGCCACGCATCTTGAACTTGGAACACACAGGTAAAAAAATACAGAATTTGACATTTAATCGGTTTACCATATAGTGGAGGGATAGATAAATCAATATACAGTTAAAATGCAATGTGTTTAAAGTGGAGTGTTGTTAAAGCCACAAAAGGCACTCTGTGGAGGAAGGGCTTCAATAGGTTAGGGCCGGCCAATGTGGGGAAGTGACCTCTGGAAAGTTACAAAGAAATACCTGATACACTTGAGGAACAACCCTAAGGTTCAATGAGGCTGAAGGTTAAAGGGCAGTGGGGAGCCTTTGAAACTGAAGCTGTAAAGGGAGAGGAAACTGTTTTTCATTATACGCTATGCTGGGTACCATAAGGAATGCAAAATATAGAGAGATAGCTATCCATTATGTAGCCTGTTATTTAATTTATATACGTGGATACATGCCCATGTTGGGTTACTTCCTTGGGAGGTCATGGATTACTTAGTCCCAGAAGTATTTAAATTTATACTGGCGAGCTATAATAGAGAGTTGATAAAATATTTTAACTGCAGGAAGAGTAATTAAATTAGAGACTCTGTTGCGGTGGTGTGCTGCTAAACCAGTTCTCTTCCAACCCCCCTTTCCCACCAAAACCAATCAAACAAAACAAAACTTGATCTGCAGTGTTTGCCTATCACATTGGTGTAAATGCTCCCGCCATGGCTGATTTCAAGCTGCCCCTGGTCTAACAGTCCGTTCACAAAATGCTTGCATATTTAGCAATTGACAACAGCCAATCCCTTCATACCACTGCAGTAGTAATTCTGTTATTTTTAATGTCAAATAAGTAACAGAACCAATAAGCCAGATAGCCATGAAGAGGAGGAAGAAGAGACCTTTGAGAGCTAGATTAGTCAGGAAATGTTCCATGGAGGAAGTAAGGGCTCGAGCTGGATAACGTGAATAAAAAATTTCTAGATGGAGAAGCACAAATACCCCAAATGAGACATGCCAGTATCGAATCAGGGGTGTGTGTGAAAGTGTGACAATCCTGTCACAGAGGGTCCAGGTGATTGAGGTTGGAAGGGATTTAGGCTGTGAAAGCCTCAGTCAAACTAAAATGCCTTAGGTGTTAACTTAAAGTTTGCAGACAGTCGTTAATGTTTTCTGAACACAGATGGGAATAGTAATATTTTGACAAAAGCAGTATTTTAGGAAGATTTATCTGACAATAAGATGAATAATTTTGATAGCAGTGAGACCCAGGGATACAATAAAGTGCCCATGAGACCTGCCTCATATCAGTGAGAGCGATTCCGGTTGGCAGTGTTGGATAAAGCCGCGTCAAAGGCAGAGAAGTGATAGTGGCTAGCTGTAGAGAGACGGAGTTCAGATGAAGGAGTTGGCGCATGGACCCACTGTGTACTGTACAGTAGTTTTATTGGTATTTAGTCTCGCCATTGTCGTTGCTAATGATTATATTGAATAATTACCAACTGTTGTTAATTACTTAAAACCAGGTGCCTAAAGCAACCTCTCGACTTGCAGAAAGTTGTCTGTCTTTGAACTTTTAAAAAACTGAAACATGGAAATTTGGAGTAGGAGATCTGTGCCAGCAGCCCATCTGCAGTCCTCATCCCTCTTGTCTTTTCTCCCCTTTCACCTTCCATTCCCCTTCTCCCCATCCTGCCCACTGATCAGCTTTCCAAGCTTTTCAGTCCTTCTCCCAGCTCATGCCTGGCTGCAGGCATCATTCAGACAGCTCTGGGTTGGTATCTCCTTTCACCAGAATTCCTGCAGCCATGGAGTACATGCAGAGCATCTTCCTTTTGACCCTCTTAAAACTCCAAGGGGTGTTTCCTACACACACTGCTCAGTCAGTCAGTAATAGGGCAGTTGTGGTTTCCCCTTATTGCAGTTATGCTGATCTTTAAAAGCACTCAGAGTGAAAACAGAGAGGAAAAGTAATAAAATGCATGTACCTAGATGCTCATTGAGCACATTTGCACATGTTCTTGGCAAGTGCTACTTTCGAAACCCGTCTGAGCAGGTCTGAGCTGTGCAAATTTGATAAATAAAAGTGTCACAAGGCAAAAATTGGTTTGTATCCTCATTGTACAATGTAAATTACATATAGCATACACACTGAAAATAAATCCAAGGGATGAGCTTTCTGAAAATCGTTCCATCTTGTTTACTCTGGTTGTACAATACCAAAGTGTATGCCTTATGCCATGTTAATTTCTTGAACATATTTGCTGAAGAAAAGTATGTTATAATACACCTTAGTATTGTACCATACAAGCTAAAAACAGGTTGATAATATGAGCAAATATTCCCATTTTATTTCCTGAACTTTTACATTTTTTTGGCCATATATGTATTAGTTAGGACTATAGCAAGCATTAATTCACCAGCTTTCTGAGATAAGAAAGGTGTGTTCCAATAATAATTATAAATCTGCCAGAATATTATGGGGGTTACAAAACTGGGGATTTAAACAGAAACAAAATCACTGCAAAGTTATTTAACGTTTGTTAATTATGTCATCATAGATTATGGCTTGCAGAAGACTCTGATGAAATTCTTCAACAAACTAACTATGTTGGTTTTGTGGAAAGGCAGTAACTCTTGATAAGTAAGCTCATAGGGTTCCATCAGCTCTTTCTCTGTGTACACACTGTGATTTGCTAAACATGGTATATACATATACCTCAGTTTAACATCAATATACATCCTATTACAAATTCAGCCCCAACCCCCAGAGTATCCCCTTTCCCTTGTAATATAGATCAGTACCAGGAAGAAAGCAACAGAAGTTTCTGAGTGCCCAAAATAGACATTCATAATTTCACCCACTAAAAGTAATGCACTTCACTAGCAAGAGAAATGCATGACCATATTTTAGTGATGACTCATACAAGACTTGGTCATGTGGTTCCAAGCCTTCTATAAAAGGATGAGAAAATTAGAAAAAGTTGGTAGAAGTTTCCAGGGTAAGTCACAATTGATAGTAACCAAATGGCAGCTGGTGGCCTGAAAACAAAGGAAATAGAAAATCTAACAAAATCATCAAAAAGCACAGCTGTTTGGGGCCTTTTTGAATGACACAGCAAGTTCAACCTGTCTTAGGAAACCCTAATACACAGCCCTAACTACTCAGCCAAGTGCAATGATTAACTTTCAGATTGTTGGCACTGACTCATAAAAAAAAGACTAAATTATATTTTGCTCATTGCTATTGATTTTTTATATAATATTATAAAAAGATATCTTTTCTACATAAAAATAAGGGAGCAAAATACCCCGTCCCTTTCAATACCTCCCCCTGGATCTTGCTCCCTTTGTCATCCCTTCTCCCTCGTCTTTCTTTGACCTCCTCTCCCTGGCTTCTTCTGCAGACTGGTTGAGTTCCTACTTTCCTAAAGGAAAAAACTCCCTTCTTCTTTGATCCAGTGTCTCCCTCCAGGAATCACCCATATCTCTATTGATTTTCTCAACCAAAGTTCAAGAAAGGAGAGTTTACGCTCACGCCCGCCATTTTCTTTTCCTCTCATTTACTGCTCAGCCAACTTGCTGCCAGCTTGCAGTCCCACTGTTCATTGCAACTCTTCCTACGTGGTTCCTCTCATGTCCTCATTGCCAAATAGATACTTTTCAGCTCTTCCCTTACTAGGTTTCCCTAAGGCAATTATCGAAATAAGGCAATCAAAAATGAGATTATTTTTCTCTTTCATGTGTAACCAATTTCTTCTGAGGAAATTGGACCTTTACATAAACCCTTCCATCTGTCTTTCATCTTTGCATTTTACTTCTAGGTAATACTAACATTATGTTAACAACCCTCCTCCTAGAAATTCTCCATCATCTCTCTGGTTTACCTTTACCAAGTAAACTTTCTTCAAATTGGTGGACTTGCAGCTCCAAGTGTGATCCCTGGACCAGCAGCATGAGCATCTCCTGGATACTTGTTAGAAATGTAGAATCTCAGGACTCAGAAATACAAACCCACTAAATTAGAATCTGCATTTTTAACAGATCCCTAAGCACACTGAAGTGTAAAAAGCCCAGGACTGGTGCACCTAATACTTTATTTCCTGTTTTTTAATCTTTTAGGATTTGTGTTTTAAATTCTCTATATCATTAACAGTTATCATTGGATTTCTATTTTAATATCACATAACAGTCTTAATTAAATCTTCTCTTAACTTCAGGATTTGCAAGAGGTAAAGGATGGGGGAGTGGGGCAACCAATTGGTCTGATTATTAAATAACAGTATCATTCAAGACATATGTATAGGTTCTGTAATTCCCAACAGAATTTTATGATACCTACAGTGTCTACTCTGTTTAGTGTCTGCTTTTCTCACTGTCTTTAAAAACATTTAGAGGGAAAGGATGGAAAATCAATTATTTTAAGATGAATACTGTAACCAAAAGTTGAAAATGCAAAGATTATGGTAAATTACATTGAAAAAATTTTAGTTTACTCTCTGAAAAACTCCAAAGGCAGAATATTGCTGTCCCAGTTTCTTATAGTGGATTTGCTAAGTGAGGTACTAAGTTAAGTATGTATCTTTTCTGCTCTATGGTGTATGTACCAAACTATCTTTTCTCTCCAACATTTGAATCTCATCTCTAAGAGTTTAAGGAATTTATGGCTTGGTGCATTTGATGTGGCACAGTTCCACATGTGAGGGATGGTGATTTGAATAGCATGATAGAAGTACGTGCCAAGAATAATTGGCTTCTGTATTGCAGAACAGCTCAAATACTATGTGTATCACAGCATGTAATTTGGGTGTACAAGATGCCTGTAGTTCAAAGTGCTTTACTCCTCTGCAGTGGCAAGCTGAGCTTCCTGTTGGCTGGCTCCTGTGTTTGCATTAAACAGCCTGGGGGCAGTTAGAAAGAAAGCACCCATCTAGTAAGTGCATTCTCAGAATCCTTCAAATGGGATAGACCTTAACTCCAGGATTCCTTCCCTCCTTCCTTCCCCTCCTCCCTCCCTCCCTTCCTCCCTCTCTCCTTGCCTTCCTTCCTTCTTTCTACTGAGCATAAGGCAAAGCAGTTCTTTCTCTGCTTACTTGGACTCTTTGTCAGCTTTCTCAAGCAGTGTTTCCTTGCTATTGTTAAGAATTAGCTAAAACTTTGATACACCATCCAGAGTCCCAGACTACTCCCCTTCGAATCTGATTCAGTAAGCTTGGAAAGGAATAGGAGAACTTGTATTTTTAACCAGCAGTCCAAGGGATTCTGATAATCAGGCTCATTTGAGAAATGCTAAAGTTCTTCCATGTTCAGGCTTTGGAGTAAGATGACCCTGGTTATACGTACTTGCTGTTTGCCTTAAATTACCTAAACTTTTTGAGCCCTGGTTTTTATGTGTAAAAGAGCGATATGGCAGCTCATAGTATTGCTATAAGGGGACAATGTGTATCAAGCACTCAGCATAGTTCATGGTTCATAGTTCAGTTTACAGTCAATAACGTTAATTCCTTTATTTCATAGCAGTGCTACACTTTCGAAGAGTCAATTTGGAACTTTTTCCCAAACATTTGGAACTTTTTCCCAAACATTTATCTCTGTTAGGTATAATTTCTGAAGTAAATGCAGATAACAAAACATATCCAATTTTTAATTCAACAAACATTTCTGAGGGCCTGTGGTTTGTCAGGCACAAGCATTATCTAATTTCATTAGCACCCTGAACCTCGTGTGTGGTAGATATTACCGTGATGCTATGTAAACTGAGATAGACTCAAGTACAAAAACCGAGGCTCAGGGATAATTTCACATTTAGTAAGTGGCAGATTCAAGTAGGCGTCCCAGGCCCATCCAGTTCTCCTACTCTACAACAACCGCCTTTGCCCTCATCATTGTGTCTGTTTTAAAAACATCTACACCCCTGCCCACACACACTATATATACACAAATATCTAGAGAAGTCCAAAATAAGATTGAGTTAATTTTCCGAATAGTTTATTTCATTTGAATCATCTGAATTATCTACTTCATGAAACAATATTTATACAGCTCAGTGGTTCTCGAACTCAAATGCGTTAGGGGTCAGGTGGGTGATGCAAAAGGACAGGCTGGCCGACTGTACGGCAGGAAGAGTCATAGGGACTATGGCAAGCAGAGGGAACGGCTCCTCTAAAGGAAGCAGTTTCTGCTTAGCTCCAGGCTCCTGTTGAAGTGCCAGGATGTGGGTTCCCTGTTGTCAAGTCTTTAGCTTTTTTAAGACAGGAAGAAATCCAAGATTTTATGTGAAATTTCTCAATTTTTAAACTATGTGTGTGGCCCAAACAAACCACATCTATAGACCACATCTGGCCGGAAGACTGCCAGTTCGCAACCTTGACCTAATTGCCCTTAATTCACCACTTCACTTGACCTGGTAAATAGTCCATTTGAATGGCTTGGGTATGTATTGGACCCTTCTGGGTAGTATCTTCATGGTACACTCAAATTTCAGGAACTAACCTTTAGTTTTCCAGCTTCAAAAATTTGAACCCAGCTAGATTGGGTGCTGTTATTGCTGCTCAGAACTCAAGAACTCAATGCAAAAGCAAGAATGCCAATTAAGTAATTTACAATGAGAAATGTGTTTTCAAGTATTGGGATGCCATATTGGTCTGATGAGTCAGTTCTTTCCTTGCAATTCGGCCACCTAGGAAGCAGACTCCTGAGCAGAAGCTGCCTTTGTGCATATGGAGTCAGAACATAGGAAATGAGGGACTTTAAATAAGTGCTTTCTGCTCTAGGCCTGAGAATGTAGCCCTCCTCTCTTTATGGTAGCCTTACCACTGGGTTAAAATATCAGAACACTGCCACTTCCCCAGATAGGCCAAGTACACGCTGACCAAGTGTCTCCTTTCATACCATAGGAGTGGTTCGTAAATTCATGCCCAGAGATTTTGTTAAAACACAGATTGCAGGACCCTATACCCCAAAGATTCTGGTTCACTACTTCTGGAGTGGGACCTGAGTATTTCTCATTTCTAACAAGTTCCCAGGTGATGTTGATGCTGAGGGACTACTAGATGGGAAACCCCCTTTGAGAACCACCTTGCTCCAATTTATCTTCACCCACCACAGCTGTCTGTGCTTCTGCTTTAATATGCTGCCATGGTAACATCCTGACTCTGGGGTTGGAACCTGGATGTTTAGACAATTTGTAGGTTGTCCATTATTACATTTTTAAAGTATTTCATTTAATTAGAAATATTTGACTAATTAACTTATTGAATTCGAGATGCCATTGATTATAGGACGTGCATGGATTTGGGAGGTATTACAAATGTGGGGAAATACATACATTTTTAGAGTCACTGAAATTTAGTAAATTAAGCCTCAATCTTGCATAATCTCTTCTGGATTATGTTATATAAAACTCAACTGGATGCATTCATTTGAAGAAAAGATTGCTATTGTATCTTCTTTAAATAAACACAAGAATTTTAAGACTCCTTTCCCAGTTCTTTGTGGAAAGGGCAATGCTGGCACAGTGATCTATGGCTGACCTTGTCATCCAATTGAAACTTATTATATTCGTCCTCATACTCAAATATGACCCTGCAGTTCCAGACCCTCACTTACAGAATGAATCTCTTTTTGTCTTATTGGATTGGTAGGGCCATGCACCTTTTTTTAGTAGCTGATTATCAGCCTGCTGGAGACCTGGACCTTGATTGTTGATTGAGGGCTGATTTTTGTCATAGTGAGCCAGCAAGATGAAATCAAAGAGTGACAATCTTGAAGTCCAAGGTCCAGCCATCCTAGAATCCCATGGAGACCTGAACCAGCAGAACATGGGATTTCTCGGGACCCGTATTCAACTGTGATATGGATGCATGGTGCCACAGATGCCACATGGCAATGGTAGAATCCTTCATACTAATCAGCCACCTGCTCTACCTGAAGTTTAGAAGTAAGATTCTACTTTAGACTGAATAATCCCTGATATTGTTGGGCAATTTGAAGGAGAGGAGTTTTCAAGGATGAGAAAAGAGTTTTTCAAGAGGAGAAAAGACTGGATTTTCTACTGAAAGGGAAGCTCTAGGATTCAGGGATTAACTGGAAAAACAAAGAAATGTGACAATATTTATACTTAAGTAGTATGCTAGCGTCTGTGAATATAGCATCAAATTCTATAAGATCTATTATGACTCACAGGTAGATTTTCAAAATTATTTAATTCTAGTTAAGGAAAGTGACATTCATTCATTCAGCCAACTATTGAATATCACCTCTGTGTCAGAACCTTAGATCCACAGTGAAGTGAACTAAAATAAACACAGTTCTACATTCATGGAGTTTTCCAAATTCAATAGAATAGGTGTGATAATTGGTGTACTTATAAAGATATGCTCAACTTTGTTGTCCAAGCTTCTCTGTCTTCTAGAAAAAGCTAGATATATATAGCATAGGGTTTTACACATAGTAATTGACTTATACCTTGGAGGCCTTTGGAATCTCTCCACAATGAAGGAAGGAAGGGGCATTTCAGAAAGAAGGAACATATGTGTAAAATCACAGACATGTAGAAAAAGAGGTGACTATTTCTGCATAGCTTATAGTATGTATGGGTGCAAACAGTTGGTATGGCAAGGAGTAAGACTAGGTGTGAATGCCAATTAAAATCACCTAAAAACTTGTATTTATATCTATAGACAGTAGTACACCACCAACTATGTATAAGTGTGGCTTGCTGTGTTCTGTATTTTTGAGAAATCACATAGGTGACTTAAGTGTGACAGGTGGTAAGTGTAGCCAAGAGAAGAGAATCAATGGAACCACCGGAAGCAGGGAGGGAGACCAGTTGGGGAGAGTATTAAAATGTTCTGTGCATGACATTATGAATGAAAATTGGCACCTTTACAATATCATGAGCATTATGGAAAATAAAGAAAGTTTAGACCCTGATCTCAAAAAGCTTAAGACATAAAAATGAGAGCAGGAGCCAAATAACGAGCCTTACCGTCGCGGACTGCGGTTAGCTGAGAATGTGGTTGAGAGGAGAGTGTGAGGAAGTGATGGCTATAGTCAAAAAAAGAGATAAGAAGGTAAGAGAGATGACTTTTTAAAAAAAAGTCTCCAATGTTCAAACGTCCTTTGTGCAATGGTGAGCTCTATTTTTAGAATGTTAATTTCAGGAGACACCATAATAACGTGTTTATGTGTGTGCTTAAAAAGCCACTGCCATAAAAGATCTAGAGTCTGCTCATGTAGTTCAAATACCAATCTCACCCCATTAGTGCGGAACACTTCTGCTCTCCTGCAAACAGCAACTCATACTGTCACCTTGTATAGTACAGCTCTCATTTTCCTGGTAATTGAGTGCCATGTGAATATGTATATGGCTTGTGGGAAGTATGGTGAATCTCACTTTGTAACCAAAGAGGGTAGATGTTACAGCTTGTGAGCAGTTATGATCGTAAAGCCCGAAGTGTGAGTCACGGGGTCTGACCCAGATGGGAAGATGTGATGTTGTTCATGTCAGTTAGCTGAGTTTCCTGGTCTAACCTCATTGGAGTTGGCTTTGTCAGTAAACGACTGGATCTTTACAGACAGATCAAAGGTCTGAATTCTGCTCCTAGTTCTCTGGCTAATTGGTTCTGTAGTTTTGGGAAAACCTTTTCATCTTCCTGATCTCAGTTTCTCTAACTGCTAGGGCTGACTAAATCTCCTCAACAGATTTGTTTAATTAGTGACCAATATAATTGTGTTTACTAAATGGGTCTGAATTATTCTTGGTGGCATCTGCCCAGCCAAAAGACTGCATTTCTCAACTTCCCTTAAAGACAGGTATAGCTAATGCCCTAAGCATTGTCACAATACGTCAAGGTTGCAGGTTTGATCTCCAGTCAGGGCACATACAGGAGGCAACCAGAGAACCAGAGAACGCATGAATAAGTGGAACAAATCAATCTCTCCCCCCCCCTTTCTCTTCTTCTTTCTTTCTCTTTCTCTCTAAAATCAATTAAAAATAATAAAAATAAAAAGATAGGAGTAGCTAATGAAATATAAGCAGAGGAACTTCTACCTACCAGTACTCTCTTTTACCCTGCTACCCTTCTTGTAATATTGGCTCAGGGATGTTCCTGTGGCGGCTGGAGTATCGGTGGCCATCTTGCAACCTGAATGGCCTGTGAATGGAAAGCCTGTGTACGTGATGATGGAGAAGAGAGATAGGAGCCTAGGTCTCCAGTCAAAATGGTGTCATTACTTCATCCATGGCCTATCTCCGGATTTTTCTCAATAGGAGACACAAATAAATCTCTCTCTTACCGAAGCCACCACTAGCTGCCTAATTCAATTTCTAATTAATATTTGGCATCAGGTTATCTTTATATAATTTGCCATCACTAGGTCCTCCCTTTGCAATACTGGAGATAATAGGTTAACGACAAACAGTCTTCTGGGTGCTCTTAGAGATTAAACATAATTCACTAAATTTCTAAAATTAATTAATTATTGCCCTGGCTGGTGTAGCTCAGTGGATTGAGCGTGGGCTGGGAACCAAAGGGTCCCGGTTCGATTTCCAGTCAGGGCACATGCCTGGGTTGCAGGCCGGGTCCCCAGTGAGGGCCATGTGAGAGGCAACCATACATTGCTGTTTCTCTCCCTCTCTGTCTACCTCTCTTCCCCCCTCTCTAAAAATAAATAAATAAAATCTTTTAAAAAATTAATTAATTATTGAATGTACGAAAACACAGCCACAATATGTGAAGAATTACCACTGTTTTGGTAAAAACTCAGACAGGGGAGTTGAGGGAAGTAAACTAATCAAAGACACCACATAATTTTAAAAATATTGGAAGTTGTTGGGGTTTTGAGATCCAAAAGCACTTTTAGTCTTAGCAGCAAGATCACATTTTATAATAGGAGGGAAACCTCTCTTTCTCAATGCACCTGCACTTTGATCTCCTTGTCTGTCGTTGCAGTGTGATTATGAGGATTACTGGGCTATTCTCTGCCTGGGTTGTTTTTGTGATTTAATTTTCAGGGAGAGGAAAGGGATCATTAAAGGATATCATTAAAAGGAGAGACACGAGGCTTGTAATTGACCTTCCTTGAAAGTAGTCCCATCTGGAAGATTTTATCGGTAAACATTTATCAGTGTATTTGGCTTTCAAGCAGATTCTTCTCCTCTTGTCTCTAAAACAAACGGGCAAAGGCTAACAAGGAACCACATGAGTGCTCCTAGGTGGCTTTCATGCAAGCTCAATGGAAAGAAAAGTTATATTTAGGAAAAAAGATCTCTTCTATAATAACTTTTATTCTTTTTTTCAGTTTTGCTTCAGTGATTCTCTTTCTCAGATGACAATTTACAAGTTATGGTGCTCTTCAATGATGATGCTTTGCTGTGATTTGTTTGCATGTGTGTTCAGAGAGGAGGTAGTAGGGGGGACAGGATATCTGTGAAATCTGTAGAGCAGGGACTTGGAAAATGTGTTACAGCTCTATCGGTGTGCTAAGCCCAGCACTAGTCTGAAATTTTATATTGTACTTTTCTAGAGTGCAGGAACTACTTTTAGGAAGATAAACGTTGCTATGGTTTAAATAAAAGTACTAACATGACTTATTACTAGTCAAGATACATAACTCAAGCAGTCTTGTACATTTGTATTTTTGGCTATGAGAAGATTTTCTTCATTTTGCACATATGCAAATGTTGTCCTATTATGATTGGCTTTGCTTGTTGCCTTGCATGTGCCAATAATTACTACCCTTGTCATGTGCCAGTTCCATATCATTTTAAGGATAAAATTTCTTTTTTAATCTATTTTTAAGTTTTACCTTTCAATTACTAAACTATTTCTCCTCATTAATAGACAACTCTGTTTCTCCCATTCCCTTGAGAATACTCCCCAGGCAACTTAAAGGGCATTGTGGAGTTAAGCAGTGAAGAGTATTACACACACTTAAGCAGTTGTTACTTGTTTTCACACAGTGAAATGCCCCCCTGGATGCATTTCTCCTACATGCAGCATATGGATGGTTTCACCAACACCCCAACACACACAAACACACACACACACACACACTAATGTGGTTCCATGAGGTTGTAGGTACACCATTAGTACCATTCAGATTAGAATTCTTTACGAGGATTTAATTGGCCTACATTTCTCTCTCTCTCTCCATTTTTTGCTTCATTTTTAGTTTCCATACACATGGGGACAGCACCAAGTCAGAATCTAGAGTCATATTTTTCCAGGTTTTACGTGCAACGGAAAAAGAGAGGAGCTCTCTCTAACATCTCCCATGTAATTAAACTTGTATAGATTCTATCCTGAACCAATCACAGCATTCCCACCTAACAGTGGGGAGTTTTCCCAAAGGAAGTCAGGATACTGTTTTCAAAAGATAGGAGAAATGAATGCTGTAGCTAGCAGTTGCTTACTAGAGATACAGCCCTATTTATTGATGGGATAGCAGCTTCTGTTTGTACATGGGCTCCATGACAGATCAATCATAGTTCACTAGCAGATTCTAAAGTCTTATTGCCCACTTGAACTCTAGGTCAGTTACGTCTGTCTGTTTATAGCTTAAGAGGACTGCCCAGGAAAGCATAGCTAGACACAAACCGCATTCCACTAATTATCAAATTAAATGTCAGGCTGGCCTTTATTCACAACTTAGCTCCCCATCCTTACTTTCTCCATCCCCTCCCATTCCACATTACCCTCCATAGGCGCTCCCATGAACTCCCGCCCAGATTGCCCATCTCCATCTTGAAGAAAAACACTGGATGTTCTTTTCCCCTTGGTTTCCTCCACAGTAACCAGCACAGTGTTTGAACATTGTACACAATTAAGAAATCATTGTGAAATGAATAAAGAACATTTGAGGGAAATAAAAATCAGTCTATCCTCTTCAGGAATTCATTGAGAATCCTTGGAATAGCCTACTCATTTCAGTGTGAGGAAACTCTCCTTATTTTAAGAAAATAATGTATATTATAATTATTCTATACTTATTAATGTATTGGTATCAGTCTTAGGCAATTGTAAAAATTGGCTTGAAAATTTAGGGAAAAAATCCTGAATTATAACAAACAGTTCAGCATATACCATAAGTAGTGAAGAAAATATCTTCTTCATTTTTTTTTCTGGTAGTCAAAGCAATGCTAGGAGAACTTGAGAATAAACTTGAAGTGATATCAAAAGGAAGCAGTTACCCAAGCTTACTGGCTGCTAATCAGGTAGCTAGAAATAATGAGAGGGTACAATAGAAATGTTCAAAGAAAGTTTTCTTGGCACACATAACTATTTAATTATCTTATTTCTGAAAGAACTATAGCTCCACTGTTACCTAAGTTTATCCGTTAGCCATTTAATATAGTAATATCCCCAGTGTAAGAGACAGGAGCCAATTACTGTGATAAACTGGATCCTTTGTAAAAGAATACTAGAATACCAAGAAGAGTTTTTGTGTTTTGCTTTAGTTTATTTTTTTTCCATTCCTTTTAGGTAAGAATTAGCATAAAAAATACCACATCATGAGGTTGTTAATAAAATTTTTCCATTGTAATTCAATAAGCATAAAAATAACACAAAATATTTCTCTGCTTTGTCATACAAGATAGTTGAATGCTAGGTCATTAGTTAATAGTAAAACGTCATCCTTAGTTATGTTTTTAATGACTTGCAAAATTCGCTGGCCATGTACAAGCCCAAGCAGTACTGACTTCGGAGTGAGTATTTGGCCTTCATTTTGTGCTGTCTACTGTCCACTGATGTATCTCTTCAGAGGTAGTATGAAAAAATAACACGCTTCTTCAGAAGCACGGAATCTGGCAGACTTAATAACTTTGCTCAGCCTCGTGATCCCCTGACTCAATGGTGTGAGCAAAATAGAAATTATTGTCTTGGGCTCCAGACTCTCAGAATTGTGCTAAGGATACCCTTATTTCTCTACATGTAGCTTCAAAATTGAGGATAAAACCTAGTTTTCAAGGTTTCCTCTTCAGAAATCTTTTCTGTATACTTCTCAGGCTCCCCCAATCCTTCATTTGAACCTTCTGTCATCTCAGGCAGTGGATTAACTGCATTGAATTCTAGGTTACAAATGTATTTCCTCGACATTTCAATGGCAATTATTCCATTGTTCTGTAACATTGGTGACATCCCGATATCTATTCAAAACCTATGTTTCTTTGTGAAAATTTTTTGAACTCTTCATCACCAGTGTTTCTACATTCCATGGTCAATTGGTCTGGGTCTTTATGCATAGTCCTGGGCACCCCAGACATCTGGGTCCTTTAATTCTGGATTTTTTTTTCTTTTACCAAGTCATCAATAACTTTACCTTCTCCATTTTCTCTCTTCTCTCCTCCTGGGGTTCCTGTTAGTTAATGTTGGACCTCCTAGATCAGATCCTTTCATTCCCCTCTCCTGCCCCATTTTTGGTCTCTTTGATGTTTAGTCTACCTTCTAGATTTCTTCAAATTTATTTCCCAACCCTTATATTAAAATTTTTGTTTGGGCCATATATGTTTTTTTTAATTTTAATACTCTCTGGTTATTCCTTTTTAATAGCATCTATTCTACTGTCTGGAATACATTATCTTTCTAAGGACACAATGATAGTTCCTTAGAGGTTTTCCTCTCTCTGTCTGTTTCCTGTGGATTACTTTATTCAGTTTATATGGTCTGCTTATTCTAGTCTTTGTTCTTTATTCTGGAGAATTTCCTCAAGAGACTGTTCACTCTTATTTAAAAGTGAGACATATGCACATACTCAAAGGCAATAACAGTGATGACAACAATAAATACACCATCAAAGTTCTGTGAACGTGGATAGGATTTCTTAACTATAGAGTTTCACTAAAGCATTATTGGTTGTTCAGTTGGTTTATTCTTTTGCAAGTTCTCCAGTGTCATTATGAGAAGATTCCCTGATTCCTGCCTGGGAGACCTCCACATAGGGGCGTATATCAATATCTGTCCAGTAGTCCTTGGGGAGCATGGGATGTAACAGGGTTGGGAGTCTCACTAGAAACTCCTTAGTTAGGCAGCCATTTTTCAGCCTTTGGCTTCACTTTGTTTACCACAGTGCCTGATGTCCTCAGTTTAAAGTGTCTCTAGCTTATTTTCTCTAGGAAAGAAAGATTCAGTCTCCAGAAGAAAAGGGAAATAGTTGGGATCCAAAGTCTCCATATAATTTTAATAATAGCCTCTCACCAAGTTCCTACTTTCCCTACCTTTGCTGCCTCTTAAGCAGTAAGTCTTTCTGGGTTCGGCAGAACACACATTGGTTCACTTTCGCTTGGAATTTGCTCTCTGTAATCATTTTCTCCATTGTGCTAAGGCAGTTTGTACTCCTTTACCCAGTCTCTGATTTCTAAAAATCATTTGAAATCTCTCCTTTGCTGATATCTCCTCCCCCATTTTCTATGCCTTTGTGGACTTATGTGTTTTTATTCCTTTATTTTCATTACAGTGAGATTTCAGAAAGAGAAAGAGAATATAAGCATGTATGATTTCATAGCTGAGGAGGAAGTTGGCCTGGAAGAGCACTTTGTAGTAGAGAAAAGATGGTATAAAACAAGTTGGATGAAAGATCAGCAAAATTGTAAAAGTTGCTAATGATGGTATTAGCTAACATTTATTGAGTGCTCACTATGTGCTTGGACGTTTGCAAAGTTGTTTACATGAGATATTTATTTTTGTCCTTGTAAGAACACCAGGAAGGTAGGCACTGAGGCATAGAGAGGTAATATGATTTTTTTTTAAGTTATTAATTGGTAGAGCGGGGACTTAAATCTAAATCTTCAGAGACGACTCCTTCAACCACCAAACTATCTTACCTCCTATAAATTGCTTAAACGGGGATTTTAAATGAAAGTATATATTAAAAAATCATTTTATGTGTCTGTGATTTAGGAGGGTTTCTTTTCTACCAAAACTATAAATTGGTCTATGAATAACATCATAAGAAATTTAAAATTCTTTCAGGTTTGAAAAGTAGTAAGAAACCTACTTCAAATGAATAGGTACCCTCTATAGTACTTTGTGAGACTTAGGTACTCATCATTATATAAACCTATAGACAATCTATTTGAATTCTGTCCTACCATTTTCTAATATAAATATACTCTTTTTAGCTATGGTTTAAATTATACAATACCAAACATCTGGAAGAAAAGAATTCCCAGCCAAAGCTTGTTAAAAAGAGATTCAGAAGCAAATCATGCTTTTTAGTCTACTTTGTAATGTATTTTTATTATATTTTATTGTTATTCTATTACAGTTGTCCCAATTTTCCCCCTTTGCCCTCCTCCGCCCATCCCACCCCACCCTCTGCTCCCACCCTGTTGTCCATGTCCGTGGGTCATTCACACATGTTCTTTGTCTAGTCCCTTCCCCTCCTTTCCACCAGTACCCCCCTCCCCTCTGTTCACTTTCAGTCAGCTCCATGCTTTTGAATTATGAGAACAGATCATTACAACATCTTGAAAAACTCTCACATGTATGTTTATGTTTCAAACGTGGCTTAGAGATCATTAAAAGTAAAATTCAATTAAGTGTGCTCTGTTGTCTTTCCCATCAATTTCAATTAAACCAGACTTGCTTGGCAGTTTCAGAGAGAAAAGTCTTCAGTTCTTTCCCTTGCTAACATTTTGCTGTTTAGACTTTGTGGGTTTGCTCAATAAGGGCAAATTATTGAATATTTAAGAAGACTATGCTAAACCTCAAAGCCACCCACCAGGTGATCCTCATCAACACTTACTGGGTAAAGTAGGAGTGCAAGGTGGCCTCTCTGCCTCCTCAGCAGCATGTGGTGCTGTCGGTGTTGTAGACTTGGGCCATTCTAATGGGTGTGCAGTGGCATCTTGTTGTTTTAATTTCCTGATGACATGTGTGGGGCACCTTTACATGTGCTTTTTGCTACCTGGATATCTTTGGTGAGGTGTCTCTTAAGAAATTGGTCCATTTTTAAATCAGATTGCTTGTTTTCTTACTGTTGAGTTTTAAGATTTTTTGTGTATTTTGAATAGCATTCCTTTATCAGATATGTCACTTACAAATATTTTTCATAGTCTGTGGCTTGCTTCTTGTCCCCTTAACACTGTCTTTTGTAGGACAGAAAATTTCAATTTTAATGAAATCTAGCTTACCAATTATTTCTCTCATAGATTATGCCTTTGCAGTTGTGTCTAAGAAGTCATGTCCAAACCTGAGGTCATTTAGATTTTCTCTCGTTATTTCTAAGAGTTTTATAGTTTTGTTTTACAGTAGGTCTGTTATCCATTTTTAGTTAATTTTTGTGAAGGATATGTGGTGTGTCCAGAATTTTTTTTACATGTTGATGTCTAGTTGCTCCATCACCATTTGCTGAAAATAATGGATTTTCTCCATCGTCTTGCCTTTGCTCTTTTGTCTAAAGATCAGTCGACTATATTTATATGGGTGTATATCTGGGCTATCCATTCTTCCATTGTTCCATTGATCTTTTTGTCTGTTCTTTCTCCAGTACCATGCTGCCTTGATGACTGTAGCTTCATAGTATCTTTGTAAATTTCTAAATTGTGAAATATAACAAACATTCAGAAAACTACATAAAATGCAAGTGTTGAGTTTAATAGTACTAAAGTTACTCCCTATATTAATTAGCCCTCAGAAGCACCCAGTTTCTTTGTTATGTAAATAGACTAATCTGTGGATACTTTTATGATTTGCTTCTTTCACACTATACTTGTAAGATTCATGAATGTTGCATGTAGCTGAGGATTATATATTTTCATGACTATACAGTGTTCTATTGTATAAAGGAACCACAATTTATTCATCCAATATTCTCTTGTTATGAAGTTGGACAGTTTCCAGTTTGGAAATATTATGAATAAAGATATGATGTCACCACCAACAAAAAAAAAAGATATTATAAATGTTCATGTACATGCCTCTTGGTGCATATAAGCCTGCTTTTCTGTGGGGAATATACCATGGAATGGAATCCTGGGTCATGCATATCTTTAACTCCACTAGATAAGGGGGCAGTGTTTGATAAAGTGTTTGAAAAAGTACATGATAATTTCTGGGTCCACATCCTGGCCAAAAACACATGGTACTGCCAGACTTTTCCGTTTTTTCTAAGTATGGAGGCTCTATAATGGGATCATTGCATTTCCCTGATTACTAATTAGGGTGAGCACCATTTCATATGTTTAGTAGATATTTGAATCCTTTGTTGTTGTTATACTTCTCCATGAAAAGTATTTTCTAAAAGTCATTTTCAAGCACCTTTAAGGGGACCAAAGACCACATAAGTTAAAATATTTGCCACAACATGTCCATGAGAAAGTCTGATAATACCCAGGAGCACTCAGCGAAGGACTCTTCTGAGCATCTATAGAACATCGAATGCAAATATTAGTTTGGACTCAGTGTCACTGTTGTTGTTTCCTGTCCTGTAACTTTCTGCATCCCTACCCAACATTTTTATAATTTGGGACCGCCTCGGAGATTTTTGCTCGTTGTTATCCTCATGTATAAAAGAGATGGTGGCAGTGGTTCTCGTGCCAGTGCATCTGTGTATGCTTTCTCTTTTTTAAAGAGTTTAAAGAATTTTATAGACATTGACTTACCAATCTTCAGAGCATCTCTTTAAATGGCGGGGAGGCACGTACATCAACATGTTCCTTATCACTGGAGGAGATAACTCACCCCAGAGGGAAATGGCCATTTCTTTACGGACACGGAACCAAGTAGGCACAGAACTCAGGTTTTTTACATCCTAGGGTAATTCCACATACACTGGGATGGTGTCAACTGTTCTAGGCATAAAACATGAGCAGTGTGCATCACAGGATTGCTAATGACAGCTAACTAAAATATCAAAAAGAAAGATATAGAATAAACTGTTTATGCTTTTAAAGATGGTTCTGATCATTTTTAACCGTTGGACTGCATACTTACAGTTTTACTCCTTCCTGAAACGTTTTTAACTCTGCTTATTCTTTCAGTAATTCTTAATGCTCTTAAACTGATCAGAAAATAACGATATTACTTTCAAATAGCCAGGCTTCGTGCCTTCTTGCTTGCAGCCTCCTCCCGCCGAGTCTCTCCCAAAGGTTTAGCAGTAAAACATGCAGCAGAACACAATTAGTAAGAGTCTGAACATCCAGTGCCAGTGTCTCACCTCGTCTCCGCCGTCATTCATATGGCCTTTCTAAAAGACTCTCATTTTCAGACTCTTAAATATAATTTTGATGTATTGTAAAAAAAAAGTCTTGAATTTTTAACACTTTTCACTTTATAAAAGACTTCTCCTCACAGATTGTAAAGGGTGCAAGAACAGTGGAACTCAAGATAAAATGATGTCCTTAAATTCACTCCACTCTTATATGGCAAATTTAAGATGAACAACCTGATTTTGTAACAACCAGACCAGTGCTCCTTCTGTAGGAAGCATAATACAATTGTAAAAAGTGCAGACTGACTGAATTTTATCATGTTATCTAGCTGAGTTACTTTGGGCAAGTTACTGAAGTTCTCTATGCCTCATTTTCCCCAGCAATAAAATGGTTATAGTAAAAGTTGCGAGGATTCCATGAATTAATACATATAAAATCACTCAAAACTGAGCCTTTTATTTATACCTTATATTTGGTTTTCTTATTTAGTTGCTTAAGTTAGAATTTCCTGAGCAGCATTAACTAATGAAGCCAGTAAGGAAGCTTTGCCTTGTTTCTTATTTGCATGATTGTTAATTATAAATGTTGAATGAAAGTTATTCACTAGCATGATAAGGAACCATTTCTATATTCTTATGGTAATACTAGGAGTCCTATTTTACTATCAACTCTTTAATAAGTATGATGGGTTACATTATAAATATTATTGAATGACTAGAAGAAATGTGGATTCAATTTTATACTATAGGATACCATTATAGAATAAATATGATTTTGAGGAAAATATAAATAGAAAACTGTTTAATATTTAAACTATCCAGTGATAACTGTATGACTGTATTTACTAAGATAGAGGAGGATTGAATTTAAGAGGTAGGTCAGATAGCAACCCCACTTTCCTTCCAGATTTCTTCTTGCCCATGAAACTCAGAATATTTGATAGCAAAACAATTTAAAATCCATATTGATATTGAGTAAAATTTATACAAAACTAAAAACAGACCAACTTGTCTGCTGCTTATTGTATATGCTTATAAAAAGCAAAACTGAAAGCAGGAAGTTACTACTCCTTGAAGACAGGACAACATCCTACTTTCTCTTCTGAAATGGGGAACTTCAGTAATTGATACCCTAGTCCTTTCTCTAAGCAATTTTATAGTTTCTGTAAAATATTGCTTAAATGATCTTTGGTTCCCATGCCATATATTTTAGTGATTTTTTAATTTTTTCAAATAAATAAATGAGTTTTCGTGCTGTGGATAACTCGGCATAATTTAAAAGCATGAATTCTTGGAAATAGTAGAAATTTATGCTTTTTCCTCATTGTTTGATAGGCAATAAATTTCTAAGAATAATCAGTAATTTGAGTATTAATGTTTACTTGAAATTAATCTATCCATGTTCTGTTAGAAGTGTCTAACACATAAACTTCTTGGGATGTTGATGAAGACTTTTATTATTCTTCTCCTCTCGATGGTTGATAGATAGTATCAAATCATAATTTTATTTTTAAAGTTTTACCTAGTGAATTAATTGAGATAATATTATGTATTTATGTACTACCTCCTTTGTATCAATAGTACAGATCTTGAATTATAGTGAGTTTCATGAATATAGTATAAGATTAAATAGAATATTGGGAAAGGTTCATATTTCTTATATGTGAATCTGACTTCCATGCTTGTCAAGATTGGTACATATTCAAGTTTCTTTTCAATTAACTTCAGAGAAGATCAAAACCAGGAATCATCTGTATAATTGCTCTCTCAGGATAGCAGTTTGGGGCCCCTGTTTTGCCCTGCAGCCTTTTCCTAAAGAGAAAGCTACATTTTTCAGCTAAGTACTTGCTTCCAAAGAATTCTTTTTTACAACTTGAAGTAGTGAGTGGCAAGAAACAATACGAAGATGTTGTTAGATGGGGAGATATACCCAGTAACCATCTGGTGAGCGTTCTGGAGAATGGAGGCAAAGTAACACAATAAAGGAGTAAAGTCACTTTGCAGGAAGTTTGGCTTTTAGGATTGATTTAAGGACTGTGAGAGCAGACCATAATATAGTGGTCAGTTCAGCATAAGTCTTTGGGTTTTTAGTAAATTGCAGACTCTTCGCCCTAGAAGGGCTCTAAAGATCGGTTTAGAAATGAGGAGCTGAGGCCCACAGAGCTCCAGTGGCATTTCCAGAACATTTATTTGAGCCACATGTCAGAATCCACATTCCAAAATGTGCAACTGCTGTCTTATGGAATTTACAATGACACATTCTGAGATCATGCAAGAAATGCACCAAGATGAAGCACTAGGAATCAGGTCAGAAGCCTGAGACAGTGCAGTCTGCTATGATGGCTTCAGCTTCCCTGACCCGAGCGAGAGTGGGAAAATGGACAACGTGTGTGCGTGTGACTGTAGCATCCCTTTCCTGTGCAGTATGTTTTAGGTTTTACAGATGAAAGCCATAGCCTACTTTGGCCAATAATAGTTCTGACTGTTACTTCTTTATAGGAATGACTTTTTTTTTTGGTATTTCAAACTTTTTAGGATATTAGGTCAATGAGGTGAAACCCAGTTATGCTTAAAAAATTGAATGTGGGCATATGTGTGTATAAGTGTATTAGAAAAAATACAAATTTTTTACAGTAATGATCATTGGGTTGTAGATCTATAGATGTTTTTTCTTTATTTTCTTTACTTTTTCTGTATTTCCTAAGATTTCTACTATGAAATTTCCTTTTAATATATAATTTTATTATGTTAATAAATAGATAAGCTCTTTCATGTGTTAAAATACTTAAAACATTAAGAATATGGAGACGTGCTCCTTCCTGATCATTTAGATTTGTTCTCCTTTAGAAAGTAACCACCTAGCAGTGAATACAATTTGGTGTATTATCCTTTATGAATTTTTAACTGAATATTTATATACTAAAATTATAGGAAATTTTTTATCTAAAGTGATATACTACACATATTATACTGCTACTGACTTTTGTATTTAATGTTTTGGAGATTATGTTATTTAGCACATATAAATCTGTATCGTGTTATTAAATTGAAGCCTAATGTGTATTTCAAATCTTTTATTTATTGTTTTCCTACTGATGGACTTTTTATCATACAGACAGTAGTGCAGTGAACATTGATGTGCATGCTTGTTTATGTATTACATTGATTTTTAAGTCAGTGAATGAGTTATAAAGATGTAAAGTAAGACAATGAGCAGGGACATGGACACAGAATAAGAGTTTAGAGGAGGGTTCTAGAGCACGGAATATTCACCCTCCGTGTGTCATAGAACTTCACAGAAAGCTCAGACCCTCATCGGGAAATGGCAACTGCACTGTAAAAGAGATTTTTTAGAGATTCAGGGGCTCCTAAGAAGTTTTGGGTGAAAACCTACACTACTGAGATGATTTTTGCCTCTGTTGTTTTTGTGCAAGAAAGACACCTGTGCTCTACAGCCAGAAGGTTGCTCAATTGGGGGAGGGAAGGGAAGGGCAGGTGTGTGATGGGTGGGAAGGACAAGCCCCTGGCCAGTCCTGTCCCTGAGTCACCTGTCTTATCCCAGCAGCAGCCTTCTGGAACAGCTGACCGATCATATGCGCATGGTAGCCCTCAGGTATGTTTGAGAAAAGAAAACACTTGGAACTCTTGCCAAATCTTGAAAATCAGCTGTCAGTCTTACACTTGTACAATATGGTATAACTGCTTCAGATACCAACAAATCCCTCTCATAATTCAAAACAAATCTGAGAAAAATGAGGGGAATTTTTTCCCTAGAAAAGCAGTGTGTCAAAAAAGAGAAATTTTTTTTAAATTAAGTGTACTGCTGTGACATTGACTAATAGCATTATGTCAGTTTCAAGTGTACAGTTCTCTGAGACGTCTCCTTATATTGCATTGAGTGCTCACCTCCATAATTCATAGTCTAGTCTCCCTTCATCACCATACATTTCACCCCTTTCCCCTCTTCATCCTCTTCCCGCGCTAAAAAATAATTTATAAAATTGTGGTTGCATTGACTTTACCTTAAAGACAAACTCTTAATGTATTTAAAACTTCAGCTCACCAATAACTAAGTCAGTATTATTATCATTTTGTTAAATATTTATTCTATGCAGACAGTCTTCTAAGAACTTTATGCATAGTGCTTTTTTAATATTCAGAAGAACCCTCTAAAAGCTATCACAATTTTACAAATAAGAAACTTGAGACCAGAAAGATGAAGTAACTTGACCAATTGTCACATGGCTTCTAAGTGGCAGAGCTAGGATTTCAACCCAAGTTTTTATATATTTAAAACTTTAACTGTTAACACTACACTGGAAATGAACTCTTATTTAATTAGTAATCCAGTGTTTTCATATTGGTGGCAATTCTAGCAAGAATAAACAGTGTTCTACATCATATGGGTTGTGGATGAGTACTTTTAATGTTAATGGGGCATGTTAATTATTTGAATGATGGTATCTTTTATAAGATATTGAAATGCTGCATTATAAAGAAGACTGTGTAGCAGTAAGAAAGATACGGTGTTTGCTTTTATTTGTGTCAATCATACTCTCCTGTCTGAGCTTTCAAGAGAGTGTGACAGGGTGGAGGTAAGCAGAGCAGATTAGTTGGTGTGTATTATCCTGAAATCTGAGTTATTTGACATTTTTAAGGGTAAGCATTGATTGAGCTCTATGAACATAAATTGGCAAGAAAAAGTAATACCATCTGCTCAATAACAATTCTTTGCTCTTGGCAAAGAGCATTTCTTTCAACTTGAGAGTTATAATCATATTTATCAAACTTGCTAATTGCATGAGCTGAATATAAATTGTCAGACTCATAAAGGTATATATTTGTGGTCACCAAGTGCTCCTCAGGTTCCTCATTTTTATTGCTAATGGGGTTAGCTTATTTTTTTTTCTGTTTTTCTTATTGCCACTGGAGACTCCAGTCTAGTAATTTCTGTAATTATACAACAATATTCTTAAGCCAATTGCTTATACAAAGTACAAATCAGAGACTTTTTAAATTGGATTTTTAAAATATTTTTTCTCTAGCCTTAAACTGCAATGTTTTACTAATGGGAACATGTTATTCTTTTATTTGCCAAGAGGCTCCACTTACAGCTGGAGAAATGTGTTGTTTTCCTACTTATAAATATCAGTGTAAAGTAGGTATTGTATAAAATCCAAATTACTGATGTAAAAACGGCCTTTTAGTTTACCAGGGGATTCTGTTTTATTAGCTTAAGGGAGCTATAGTGTTCTTTTGTCTCTTCAGTCTTCCTTCCTCAGGTGGTTGCTCAAGAGCTCCAGAGTAAAGGCAATGCTTGAAAGGGGCTTTCTAGAAGAATCTACAATGGCATTAAGGACTTCAGGCATCATAAAGTGGAAAAGTGGAGAAATAAATAACCTCAATATAGAATGGCATTTTATGTTAAATCATGTAGAAAAATAGTATTGGTTTTTTAAAAACACAGACATTTATGACTTAAAAAATATGAATAAAAATAAATAGGTTGTGAAAATATTAGAAAAATTAAAATAGTATTCTAAAAGATTAACACTTATGTCTACCTGTTATTAATCTTAGAAAAATAGTGAGAAACTTTTATATGCTCTGTATTTGTAGGAAGTAATAATAGGTTTTGAAATCACGCCATATTATGGAAAGTCTTTTCTACTTACATACCTGATTCTAAATAAGCAGATATTTGAAGAAAACCTGATTTCATTTATAAGAAATGCAGTATATTGGCATGCCCTTCTTGGAGCACACCCATGCCCTACTTTTGGGCACATACTTAAAAAAAAACACCTCTGGGGGCCCCCATGGGACTTGCAACTGGGGGAACAGTGGGCAGCAACACCCCTGAACCTGTCTCCAAAGCCCCTTTTTTCCGAAATTTCAGTGAGCCAATAGCTGCTCTGCCTTGGCTTGCTTCTTTCCTTTAACATTTTTAGGGGGCCAGAGCAGCCCTGCCCAGCCTCTCCTGTTGCTTCTGCTATCCCAAGCCCTTCCTTGTTTCACTGCCCTTAGCTCTAATAATCAACCTCTCAAAATCAAAATAAAAAATAGAAAAGAAATTCAGTATATTAATAAATATCTATTTACTTGAGTGACAAAATAAACAAGATTTGACCGAATGAGTTTTATTTGCAACAAATGTGCATACCAATGATTTGAAAGATTAAAAAACAACAGACTCTCCATTCAAAAGGCATCCAGGTGACTGAGGAGTAGTTTTGTGTAATCTCAAATACCGAATAATAAGTATATCTATCCACTGTTTAAAAGAGAAAAGTAAAACAGGAAGAGAAATTAAAGTTGAAAAGGGAGAAATTTTAAATAATCTAACCCAAAATGTAATGACTTCTTCAAAAGAATAAATTCTGTAATATAAACTAAGCCAAAATGAGATTAGTCATAAATTATATATGGTATATTATTTTTCTCTTTATTTTC
The DNA here is from genome assembly GCA_004026765.1 of Micronycteris hirsuta. Taxonomy (NCBI): domain Eukaryota; kingdom Metazoa; phylum Chordata; class Mammalia; order Chiroptera; family Phyllostomidae; genus Micronycteris; species Micronycteris hirsuta. Next base: position 117,405 of record PVJI01001390.1, read on the forward strand.
CACTCATTCCCCATTAGGTGGTTTCTGTTTATAGATATAATTCCATGTCATGTCTCCCATCCTAAACCTGTGGTAGACAGATATAATTAAAATACTATGTTTTTTCTGTAGAACTCAGAATTCTTAATAAAGTACTTCAAAGGAACCTCTAGCAATAGATTGGAATTGAATCCTAATTGTATTCCCTAGATCTTCTGAAAAGTTCTTTTCATACTTGCTCTTAGGAAAACAATCTGTATTTGTAGTGAGAAATAAGGAACTATGTGATATAATTTAAAAATGCTCTAAAAGAAGCCAGAACATTATGTCTTAGTTCTGGTTTTGTCATTAAGAATGGAATCTCTGACAACTTACAACTTCTCTAGGACTGGTTTCCAATCTGTAAAATTCAGCCAGTTAGTCTGGACTCTCTTTCTAAAATCATGTTCAGTTTCAACTTTTTATATTCTACACCTTCAGCAACTCCTAAAGACTACTACCATTCCCTACATAAACATTATTTTTACATCTGCAGCATTTTGCTCATTCTCTTTTTTCATCCTGGGTTGCCTTTTGTCACCTTTGCAGCCTAGCAAAACCACCGCTCCTCGGTCAAGACCTGCCTCACAGGGCAGCTCTGTAGTTCTGAAGCCTTCCCCGATTCCTCCTAACTCACGGGTCAAGTGAGTTGTTCCCAGCTTTGTGTCTCTGATATAGATCAGTTCTCATTGCTTTATGGTAATGAGTCTGTTTTTCCAGAAAATCCTGTAAGGAAGGGACTCAGACCCTTGGAATTTGTTTTCTCAAGGATGCGGTGCTTCACACATATCAACTGTTCAATGGAAGTTTATGGAATTAATATAGTTAAAGCTCAGTATGTGCCTGTTATCAGTTCAAAGCTAGTAATTGAAGAGTGTTCTTTATGTGATTTTTAAATACATGTATTTTTGTGGAATAGTCAGAGTACATTTCATTACAACGCCTCCATCTAAGTATTTCGTGACTTGTGTACATTCTAAATCACAGGAACCTCGGATAACTGACTGGGATTTTAAATCAGTCATCCTAAAGATCTTGCAGGTCGGTGATTAATACACTAACAAAGAAAGAGCTCATGCCAGTAAGGAAATCACTGAGGTGTCATTGTTAAATCATCAGAGAAATTCAGACAATTTACAAAAGAAGATATAGAAATGACAAATTAGAATATTCAAAAACATTGGGACCTCTGGCTACAGATAGAATAATTAGCACATTCATTGAACATCTCTACCTTCTGAAAATTATAAAAAGACTTTTTAAAGCACAAAACACAATGACAAAGAAAATAGGAAAGAAGTACCAACAACAGAAGTCTGGAAACCGTAAAACGAATGGGCAGGTGGTAACTGCCCTCGTGGACAGTTAAAGCTGAGTCCTGTGCTAGCGTTGGACAAAGCCAAAAAATGATCCTGTGACTAGTGCAAAACAACCCAAAGACTCAAAAATCAGCCATACCCTGTACCTTAAAAAGTGGGGTAAAGATTAAAACTGTTTAAGAAGCAGGTAGGCTGGCAGATCCCACATTATGTTCTGCGGAGCAGTGTGACAGTCCCTCATTCATCCCAGTGAGACATTGGCATGTATTCTCTGAAGAGCATGCAAAACAGTCTCTAGACTGAGGGACAACAGGCAAAGCTGAAGATTGAGGTGCCATGCTGAAAATGGACCAATTTTTTAGGACATCTCCAGGGAAATAGAGCAAAAAGATGGAGAAATAGAAAACAGAAGTAAACGAGAAGATCAGAGGGCCAGTCTAAAAAATCTAACATCCAAATAACAGAAATTCTAGAAAGATGTAGAAGAAAAATTCAGCCAGTTAGGCTGGACTCTCTAAGATGTGTGTGTGTGTGTGTGTGTGTGTGTACACATACACATACATATATGTAAGTATATATATAAATATATATGTGACTTATTTTAAGTATCATCATTGGGTCGTATACAAAGGATCAAAAATCAAAAGGGCATCAGACTTCTTAAGATTCACATTGAAAACAATGGAGCAATGCCTTTTAAATTTTGAAGGAAGATGATTCTCAGGCAAGAATTATTTATTCAGCCAAACTATTAATCAGGAGTGAGCATAGAATAAAGAAACGTAGCCTCAAAAAATTTGCCTCTGATGCATACCCACTCAGGAAACTACTGGAAGTGAGCTCACCAAAATGAGGGAGAAAGCTCCAAAAATATTATCTTCAGGATAATGATGAAGGAACATCCCAAAGTAACAGTCGTGCAACAGACCCAGAGAATACAATCCAAGGTCAGAAGAGGCCTTTGAAAGAGATTTCATCAAGAAAATGAATTCGATGAAATTCTTGATGCATTTGAACCACACTTAAAGAAGATCTTTGCAGGTGGGCAAAGTCAGGGATAGAATTAGTTACAATTATATAAAAACCCAAGGAAAGAAACAAAAGACAAGAATTTTCAATTATAAGGGAAACAAAAGCTTGTGAAGAAACTAAGAAGTAATTGGAGTACATCACACAGTTTTGGCTGCTATATTGTTTCTTTAGTCCTACTAATATAAACACAGTAACTCTAACTAAATTGCAACAGAGATTTGAAGGATTGAAGATAGTAAGTGTGAGTGGACGAGAAGCTAAATTGCCATTGCCCACAATAACCAATCCCTAAAACTGAAATATTAGGAAGTTGCAATATAGGCATGTTACTTAGAGATAAAAAGTAATATAACAAATAAATCAGCTAAAAGATATGAAAGTGGCTACCTCTGGGGAATGGGACCTAAATATATGTATATAGTACAGGAGATATTTTAAAAATCTTTTTAGTATTATTAAATTCTTTATGCCCATATATAATTTTGCTAAAAAATTAAATTTAAAAAGTGATCACACTTACTTGTAGTAAGATATACAAATTAAAACAAAAGAACTAATATATTTGCAGTTTTTATGTATTTACAATGTTTTATGATGTGTTGATGAGAATATATATGAATTTACTTCTAAAAGTGGAAATTGGTATGATATTTCTAAAAAACAATTTGACAGTACCTATCCAGAGACTTAAAAATTTCTATTCCATTTCATTGAATAATTCCCTTTTTATAAATCTCTCTTAGAGATCTACTTAGGAAAGAAAAAAAGATTGGACAGAAATACATCAAAGTGTTCACAGCAGTTATCTCTGAATGGTAGAATTATATAGGTGATAAAATTGCGAATGTTTTTCTATTTTTTTCCCCTTGCACTCCTCTGCACTTTTTCCACATAATCGATAATGAAGAAGGCTACTTTTAAATTCAGAAATTAGATCAGTAAATGTTTTTAATTTTTAAAAACCTTGGTCCTCATAACAGTTACTAATTGAGACACCACCAGATCGGATTAATAGTGCCAAGGCTGGCGTCTGGATGAAGGCGAACATGGCCATCTGGAACCATGAGTCATTCAAGCACCATGGACAAGAGGCTCTGTGCAAGTGCAGGCTGTGTTGACAGTGGCTGCTGTTTTCATCATTGCTCAGGAATCTCCCACAAAAGAAGGAGAGGGTTCCCGTTGGGTGGAAAAGCAACTCCCTGTCCTGGCACTGAACTCCCAAATAGAATGAGTGATAAGGAGAGGGTTTTATTAGGATAGGAAATAATGATTCGGGTGATGATCGGAACACCACTGAAATATCCCTGGACTAATTTGCATCTTCTGAACCTGCTGGAGCATTCAAGGTCTCACATGCAACATGTTTCCTGCTACCTGTTCTCTTTTTTTGTCCAATGCTGTGCAAACTGTTGATCTTGATTTACCAGCTCTCTTAATACTGAATTATTGTAAAAGAGGTATGTATTTCGATGACACAGGGAATAGAGAATGCATAAGGAGAAAGAAGGATTTTAATTGATTTTTAGAATGCTTTCCTTTGTATATCAGTTGAAAGAAGAGGCAGAAAGAAAGATTATTTACGATAGACAACATTGTGCTCCAACTGCCCAGATCTATTTGCCATCCCTCCCAGAAACCGTTTTAACTGTGGCCACTTGACTTTGCAGACTTTGTTCTTTCTCTCTGGAACACTCTAACAAACTTTTTCTGTCTGATAAACTCTACTTGCTCTTCCAGACCAAGTTAAAATGTTCCTTCCAGTGTGAAAACTTCCATGACTTCAGAAAATAACAGTTATAATAACTGCAATTTAATGAGCTGCCTGGCCATTTACTCAATTCTCATACTATCAGATAGGCAAGGTGGTCTTATCCTGACTTTACAGAGGAAACTGCGGTGTAGAAGACAAGTAACTGGCTAAAGAGCACCCAGCTGTGTTTGAAACTCAAACCCAAAGCCAGAACTTCCTGCTTAAGACCCCTTTTTGTAATCCACATCACCCACTGCTCATTTGGCTTTATATTTATCTATGTATTTATCTACCTCATTGCACTGAGTCTTCCTCAACAGAAGATAAATTATCTATTTTCGGGGGGTAGCATTTTTACATGTAATGTTAATCATATTTAAATTGTTTATTTAACATTCCTTGTTTGACTGTACACTCCAGAGGGCAAGGTCCTTAAGCACAGAAACCAGATGTGTTTTATTCATCATTGAATCCAGCACAAGTCAGTGTCTGACACAGAAATCACCCAATGTATATTTTTTAATTAATAAGCAAATTAACTAACGAACGAGTGAACAAATGAATGAAGCAGAAGGACTAAGATCCAGCTCCTCGCAAAATAATACTTTTTAAAAAAACTTGCATTGTTTCCATTGTCTGAATAGACAGTAATTTCTTAAGCTCATGTGAAGTACACTATCAATATCAACAATTATATCCACTGAACTAAAATCTATGCCCTAAGGGAATCTCAGCATGCTGGCAGTATGTGATAGGGGCAAGTTTTGCTTTTTTATGAACGAAGATAGTGAGACTTCAAAATACTCATCTGTAGAGCTGTCAGATCTTGCACTTTATATATATCAGCATTTTTAAATCTAGAGCTCAAGTAGGCATTGTAAGCAATGGATCTCAAGCCACGAGGGTTCATGTTTTATCGCTGTAGGGCACAGGTGGCAAACACAAGGCCCGTGGGCCGAATCCAGCTCTCCACCTTGTTTTATCCGACCTGGCGCCTTGTTTCTACTAGGCGGCAGCACTAAGCTCTCCCTTAAACTGTTAAGCAGTAGTTACATTTACAGTCCTAAAATTACATTCAGCCCTTTGAAGGCAACTGCGAGACTGATATGGACCCCAGTGAAAATTAGTTTGACACCCCTACTGTAGGGTGTACAATGGAACTTCATTTCTGTGGTCTTGGGAAGTGTTCATGAATGTTGAGTTATTAAAAATTGACCATATAAGAGTAACCTAAAAAAGAGTGCACAGATTACAAGGTGCTTATCTTGTAAATAATTATAATATAATTAAATTAATAAATATGTTTATTTGATAACTTTAAAAAGTTTTATTTATTTATTTTTTAAAGATTTTATTTATTTTTAGACAGAAGGGAATGGAGGGAGAAAGAGAGGGAGAGAAACATCAATGTGTGGTTGCCTCTCACATGGCCCTCACTGGGGACCTGGCCTGCAACCCAGGTATGTGCCCTGACTGGGAATCGAACTGGCAACCCTTTGGTTCGCAGCCCATGCTCCACCGCCTGGGCAACTTTGAAAAGTTTTAAAGTCTAAAAGTAGTGTGCTTTTCCTAAAGAAAATAAAGTCCATGTCCCATTTTTCTTTTTTAAAAAAATTAAAGCACGTGACAAATAAGTTATAGCAGAAGGTGGTAAATTATTTCTTCTTCTGCAACAGCACAATCCCACATCAGCTTTAAATACAAAAGAATAGACAAAAGGATAATGGCACTGATGTCAGCTCTCACCCAAATAAAGCAGTAAATTGAATGAAATCAGTTTTTCCCCTAATCTTATATGGAAAACAATTGCGTCATATGGCAAACCCATATGAATCCAATCTGTTTGGTTTATTCATCCTTGCAGTGACATTCAGACTCCAGAAATTCTATCAGAAACCTAGTCAATATTTCAACACCATCACATAGGCTAGAAATGTGATAAAGTATGCGATAACTTACTGCGTTTAAAAAAACAAAACTGTACTGATTGGGAGAAGGTGTTAATCACATATCCTTTCTTCTCTTCAGAAACCTATGGCTATTTTCTTTTTTTTTTCTTTTTTCTCTCTCTTTTTTATTGTTGTTCAAGTACAATTGTCTCCATTTTCCCCCTACCACTCACCCCCACCTTAGCCATCCCCACCTCCCATCCTTCATCCTACCCGCCTTTGGCTTTGTACATGTGTCCTTTATACACGATCCTTGGTGATCTTTGCCCCTTTGCCACCCGTTACCCCCACCCACCTCTCTTGTGGTTACTGTCAGTTTGCTCTTAATTTCAATGTCTCTGGTTATATTTTGCTTGCTTGTTTGTTTTGTTGATTTGGTTCCATTTATAGGTGATATCATATGGTATTTGTCTTTCACCACCTGGCTTATTTCACTTAGCATAATCTCTCCAGATCCATCCATGCCGTCACAAAGGATAGGAGCTCCTTTCTTTCTGCTGTGTAGTATTCCATTGTGTAAATATAGCATAGTTTTTTTAACTACTCATTTCCTGGTGGGCTCTTAAGTTGCTTCCAACACTTGGCTATTGTAAATTGTGCAGCTATAAACATTGGGGTGCATAGGTTCCTTTGAATTGGTGTTTCAGGATTCTTAGGGTATAATCTCAGCAGGGAATTGCCAGGTCAAAAGGTAGTTCCATTTTTAGTTTTCTGAGGAAATTCCATGCTGTTTTCTACAGTGGCTTCACCAGTCTGCATTCCCACCAACGGTGTATGAGGGTTCCCTTTTCTCCACAACCTTGCCAGCACTTGCTGTTTGTTAATTTGGTTATGTTGGTCGTTCTGACTGGAGTGAAGTGGTATCTCATTGTGGTTTTAATTTACATCTCTCTGATGGCTAGTCTTGCTGAGCATCCTTTCATACATACATAGTATTAGAAATCCTAGCCACAGCAATCAGACAAGAAAAAGAAATAAAAGGCATCCAAATTGGAAAGGAGGAAGCAAAACTGTCATTGTTTGCAGATGACATGATTGTGTACATAGAAAATCCTATAGACTCCACCAAAAAAACTGCTTGACCTTGTAAGTGAATTTGGCAAAACAGCAGGATACAAAGTCAATATTCAGAGATTGAAGGCCTTTTTGTACATGAACAATGAAATATCAGAAACAAAAATCAGGAAAAAATCCCATTTGATATAGCAACAAGAAAAATAAAGTACCTAGGAATAAACCTAACCAAGGATGTAAAAGACCTGTACTCAGAAAACTACACAACACTGAAGAAAGAAATTAAGGAAGACACAAACAAATAGAAGCATATACCATGTTCATGGATTGGAAGAATTAACATCATCAAAATGTCTGTACCACCCAAAGCAATTTATAGATTCAATGCAATCACTAGTAAAATACCAATGACATATTTCACCTATGGCTATTTTATACCTTCAACTCATTCTCCATAAAGGCATATTTTCTCTTCTATTCTCCATAGAATGAGAAGGAAAAGAAGAAAAATCAATGTCTGAAAAATAAAAATCTCTCCATGCTCCCCTACCACTTGAGGATATAACCAGCTTCCTTCACTAGTCATTTATCTTTATGATTCTCTCCTGTCCATCTCTGCAGCTTCATCTCACATTGTCCTCCCACACATGCAACCTCTGCTGTGATAAGGTCAGTGTCCCCATGACTTTGAACCTTTGTCCATGTTATTCTTTCTGTCTTGGACCCCTTCCCATCTACTCCTCTTCCCCAATTCTACTCTTACTCCTCTTCTCTGCAACCAGTCCTTCCTGCTTTTGGATGTATCAAGAATTGCTTCTGCTAGAAAACTTCCCACTCCAAGACCAAGTTAGATGACTCTGTTCTGTATGTGTTGTTGGAGCACTCATCACAGTGGTACACTAGGATTGTTAGCTTGTCTCTCTTCATGATTTTGAGTTTCTTAAGAGCAGTACCTTATCTATTTATCCTTCCCTGACTCTGTTCTGTATGTGTTGTTGGAGCACTCATCACAGTGGTACACTAGGATTGTTAGCTTGTCTCTCTTCATGATTTTGAGTTTCTTAAGAGCAGTACCTTATCTATTTATCCTTCCCATGATTTTGAGTTTCTTAAGAGCAGTACCTTATCTATTTATCCTTCCCTTATCATATTATCCACTGTTTACTATATACTGTATGTTCAATAAATATTTGTGAAATGAATCAATGGCTTTCCTTAGTAGAGTCAATGGGGCATATTTTTTAGAAGAGAATCTGGGGAATATTTTTTAGAAGAAAAACACAGAGGAAGAAAATGTGGACCACCTTTGAAACTGCTTTTACTTGGGTCACTTTTGTGTTCTTTATAAAATAGGAATATCAATTCTCAGTTCCTATCAAAGGGGGCCTAGTTACCAAGGAAGAAAACAAATGAGTAAAATTGACTTACTTATAACAGAGTCCCAAATCAAGATCAACATTACTGTATTTTTCAGACTATAAGAGCACTTTTCCCCCCAAATTTGGGAGGAAAATGGGGGTGCATCTTATAGTCCAAATGTAGCTTACCTGGCTGTTTACATTTACATTGGTGGAATATTATGTTATTTATGTTATTAAATATTTTACCACATTTTTTGCTTCAAAATTTTTCCCCTATTCTTCTCCTTTAAAACCTAGGTGCATCTTATGGTGCAGTGCGTCTTATGGTCCGAAAAATTGGTATATTGAAATATCTCAATAGCTTCTAAGTATTGATACACATGATGTCATATGATTAAAATAATATGAGCCTAAGGAAGGAACGGAGTTGCTAGGTTTTCAGTGTACTTCTTGACAAAATATTTTGTTGGTATACCATCTCTTGACAATTATTTCCTGATCTTATTTCCCAAGGAAACATTAGATTTAAGATGTTTATTCTGAAAAAGAAAGTTTGTGACATTTTATTTTCATTATGAATATAACACATAGACCACATTTATCCTTTGTAGACAGGGAATGAAAGAGTCCTGTGTATGGAAAGACAGTGAATCCCCAAAATAAGAAAATCGGGCACTGTTGAACTTAAACTCAGTATATAAGGCAAGCATAGAATCCACTGACTTTTTTTTAATGAAACTAATTTCCTTTCTGTTATGAAGGTCGGACATCCTATGGACATTTGTACAACTGAAATGCTTCTTCCTCTTGGAAGGCAGGCTATTTTTGAAAGCACAGAAAACAGTGCCTCAGAAGAAAACTAAGCATGGAGAGGGGATCATCGCTAATGGATGTGTTAATTCATGGGTTTCTAATTCTCTCATTAAATACATTTTTAAAGTGATCTGAAAAATAAGTAAAAGCAGATGATTTATTGATAGAGAGGAGTAAAACAACTCTCATTAAAAAGAGAACCAAAGTGAATTAACAAATCACCATGTGGTATGGGATATTGAAAATTCACTGCCAATAGTTTTATGGTTTATTGTGATAAAAGACTGGAGCATGCCTATAGGATGTGATGGCACACCTAAATGTAGCTGGGTCAAAAATGGTGCTGCATGTTTTTTTTAGAGCTGTGTATTCTACCTAGCACAATGTGGACCAATTTGATCTTGGCTAGGACTTTCTAATGGTAGCATGCAGAACTCACTTGAAAGATTTAACAAGAATGTAAATATCACCTTGGCTAATAGGCCTACCAATTGATTTAAAAAATAAACATTTCGAATATATTTTAACAAAATTTGGTATTATGAAGGGGGCCTGAAATATATCATATTTTGGATCTTAAAGCTGGATTTTTATTTCTTTCCAGATTTTGTCTGTCAGTCTCTCCCTCTGTCTCCTCCCTCCTTTCTTCCCCTCTCCCCCTATACCCTGGTAAACACCAAGAGAAACTGTATATTTTTCTCATATTGCTTTATTAATGACAACAATAAAACAGTTAAATTCTGGCCACAATCCATATCAGCTTTTTAATTTAGATACCCTTTTCCTTAGAGGTACCTTGGAATTAAGTTATTTCCTTACCTTCGCTTTTGTATTTCTGAATGATATTAATCAATTTAAAATAATGAGTTCAAATTCATACTAAAAACTGATACTATCCTATTCTCACTTTTTTTAGCTTCCTTATTTTTCATTTCCCATACTGCTGCCACTGCTACATAAACAGATTATCTCAGATTTTATCTTCTCTTTCATATTAAGGCAATCGTTAAAATTGCCTTGCTTAGAGGCTGATACTCTGGGTGTCAGAATAACCTGAGGCATAGAATAGTTTGAGTCAATTTATTGGTAGTTTTGATTATGTACATTGGTTTTATAACCTGCTATGCATACCTGATCACTTTCTAACCTGGTCTTGGCCCTGGCCCTGGCCCTGGCCCTGGTCCTGGCCCATCTCAAAATATGACTAGGGTAATTACTGGTTGACACTTAGACTCATGTCTTCAAGTTTGGTAATCTGAAGGAAAATTTCCAGAAACATCTGTAATAAGGACATTTAATTAAGTGCTCATGTTGACTCAGGACTATTATGTACAGCATTGATCTGTAGTGTAGCTAATAAATTCATTATGTTGCAAATTATAAGTGATTTGTTAGTACATTGGCCCATAAGCATGAAACCTGCCTCAACAAGAATGTTGAAAGAGGCCAGGCAGTGAAACTTTCATCTCCACTGGGAGTGAACTAGCTTGCCAAATCTGGGCCATCAGTCATTGTAAATGTGTTCAAAACAAATCATACATCTTCCACAGTTCATTGTATTCATCAGCACTTTTGAAGTCAACAGGCCAAAGTAGTCACTTTTGGCCAAGTTTTCAATAGCCTGTGGTTTAGGCAGTATGCCTCAGCTGTCTTTTCAAGCATGTGTTCTCAGGTAGTTGTAACCCATGGGCCAGTTCAACCAAATCTGAAAGGACAAGAGGGCAATCTTGTTTATGAGAAAGGACATTGTAGTGTGTCTTCGAAACGGTTGTCTTCAAAATCAAATCAAAATCAAATTGTCTAAAAGGTCTCTCAGAGTCACTTCGAGCTTGAATACGTGAATAGAAGACTGAATTTCTCACTCGTGGATGTGCTAACACTCATTTGCTGGCCAAAGAGTGCAGCTGAGTGTCACTTGTGTGTCTATGAAGGTATGAAGTGTGTGTACAGAGGGAGGGCAGGAAAGAATACTCAACTACGAAATAATTTAATTACTCATGGTCACTGTTTTGATTGCCTGTTAAAAAACACCTTTTATTTGGAAATAATTTTAAACTCAATGGAAAACTTCATGAATAGTACAAAGAACACACGCATATTCCTCACCCCAATTCGCCCACTGTCAACATTCTACCTCATGTGCTTTATTACATTCTCATTCCCTCTGTTTAGATACACACACACACACACACACACACACACACACACACACACTATTATTCTCTCGACCACCTGAGAGAAAGCTGCACACGTCATGGCCCTTCAGCCTCAGATGAATGCCTCCCAAGAACAAGGACACTTTCCTATATAACCAAAATACAGTCACAAACGTCTGATTGCCTTTGAATATTTCAGTGTGACTTATTTATACCTTTTTACCTCAAATTCTAATCCAGATATTGAAACTGCTAGAAGGAACAGTTCAAGTATCTTTTTAAAAGTCATCTCGCTAACATTTTAAAATTTACAGACATGTCATGCCAGTATACAGGAAATGACTAAATGCTGACTGTAGGGAGAATAGATGAGTTAATGCAAATAAGATTTCCCTTAATTAATAAATCTCCGTTTAGTGATGCATCTTATCAATGGCATTATGGGTAACCAACATTCATTAGGACAGACAGAACATTTTGCCTTTCTGTATTTTTGATGCTGTTTTTCGTTTCATAATTACATAACCCCAGATTTTGAAACATTGAAGTAGTTTCTACTTAGACAATGCCCTTATCTTGCTACCTGACAGTCTGCAATAGGGAGGTGGAGGAGGCACTGGCGGTGCTGAATGGGTTAAGAGTGGTCAGGGGTCTTGTGGGTAATCATCCCTTCACTGAAATAATGACAAGTCTCTCCCCAAAAAGCTCTAGAAGTATTTTTATTTACTATCTTAATTTTTTAGATGCAGATTTAGACTGCTTTTAACAAGTGGAACTGAGATCTGTGCTTCATAATCTATGTACTTAATTTTAGTCATTGACATTTCTCACAGTTGCAACTTTTTCCGAAGAGGACTTGAGCATGCATAGCCTTCTCCATCCAACAATATGTCTATGTATTAGGGATTCGCACAGAGAAAAACAATGCTTCAGAGAACTGGAATGTGCAGCAAGGTTCTCTGTAGGAGAAGAGTGTGATGCTAGAGCAATTTATGAAAAACGGGTCCTTTGGTGACTGTGCTAGACAACATAGGGGCACAGTCCTGCAGAGTCATTCAGAGGCTGTGCATACACCCAGGGACAATGAACACACAAAGGTGGGCCCAAGTGTGTGCAAATACTAAGTTTCCTGCCTTGGGCAGACCCTTCATTTAGTCGTTCCACAGATTTATACTGAGGGACTCTGCAGGGAATTTGGTAATAAATAAGATGGCTTGTTCTATAACCTCATGGAGCTTACACATAGACTGTTTCTCTTTAAAATATTGTATGTTCAGAGGTATTTGTGCTTGACCACATCACCATAGTATGTCATTCTATAAAACTTTCAGACATGACTTGAATCCACAAGAATTTAGTTTTAAAACGATTGGATTTGCCGGAAGAGAGAACATTGGCTCTAAATGACAAATCACGGGAAGAAACAATTTTGAAAAGACCCTCTAGCTTTTAATGATTTAACACAAGCAGTGTGCTCAGAGACTATTGAGTCAAAAAATGTGTAAACATTCACGTGTTCAAGTGTGTAAGTGAGTACTGGACAGGTCCGGGGAAAGAACTTCCCCAGAGTGACAGTGTATCTCTTTGTGGCAGGGAAACTGCTTTTTGGTTCATCCCAGTGGCTTCCAGACTGGAGTGACTTCTGAGTCCAACTGGAGAGAAAAATTACCCAATCCCTCAGGGAAGCTCCAGGGTCATTCTTATAGGGTTTTGTTTGGCATATTTTCTAGAAATCATTTTCAGATAGTTCTGGAAGCTCTCAACTAGCAATCTATTACTACAAAATATCTTTCTATTACAGTAAGCTGGCAACCAGCCATCCAATATCTAAATTACAGCCTAGACTAAGTGAACACACTCCTTTTTTAAAAAAAAAAAAGTTTTTTTTAATCCTCGCCCGATGATATGTTTGTTGATTTTAGCCAAAGAAGGGAGAGAGAAAGAAAGAGAAACACCAACGTAAGAAACATCAGTTGGTTACCTCCTGTGTGCGCCCTGACTGGGGATGGAGCATGCAACCTAAGTATGTGCCCTGACCAGGAACGGAACCCACGGCCTTTTTGTGTGTGGGTCGATGCTCCAACCAGCTGAGCCACCTGGCCATGGCAGTACGCTCCTTTTTGACAAGACTTAGCTACGGTCCTAGATCAAGGGAAATTGGAGTTTTGTAATTGGTCTTTTTTTTTTTCTGATTTAAATTCACTTTATTGATTATTTTTTTCCCATTCATATACTATTTTTTTATTTTTTATTTTTTTATTAAATAATTACTGTATTTTTATTCAATTACAGTTATCTGCATCCTCTCCCCTCCCCTCCCCCTCCCTCTTCAACCCCACCTCCCTCCTCCCCCTTGGCTCTGTCCATATGTCCTCCATAGTGGCTCCTGTAAACCCTTCTCCCCATTGTCCCCTCCCCCCTCCCCCCTGGCCACTGTCAGACTGTTCTTACTTTCAACGTCTCTGGTTATGTTTTGCTTGCTTTCTGCTTTTGTTGATTATGTTCCTGTTAAAGGTGAGATCATATGGTATCTGTCCCTCACTGCCTGGCTTACTTCACTTAGCATAATGCTCTCCAGTTCCATCCATGCCGTTGCAAAGGGTATAAGCTCCTTCTTCCTCTCTGCTGCATAGAATTACATTGTGTAAATGTACCATAGTTTCTTGATCCACTCATTTGTAGATGGGCACTTAGGTTGTTTCCAGCACTTGGCTATTGTGAATTGTGCTGCTATGAACATTGGAGTGCATAGGTCCTTTTGAATTGGTTTTTCAGGGTTCTTAGGGTATAATCCCAGTAGTGGAATTTCTGGGTCGAAAGGCAGTTCCATTTTCATTTTTCTGAGGGAGTTCCATACTGTTTTCCACAGTGGCTGCACCAGTCTGCAATCCACCAACAGTGCAGTAGGGTTCCTTTTTCTCCACATCCCCTCCAACAGTTATCTGCTGCTTTGCTGATGATGGCCATTCTGACTGGTGTGAGGTGGTATCTCATTGTGGTTTTAATTTGCATCTCTCTGATGGCTAATGATGTTGAGCATCTTTTCATATGTCTCTGAGCCCTCTGTATGTCCTTTTTTGAGAAGTGTCTGTTCATGACTTTTGCCCATTTTTTAATTGTTTTTTTTTTGTCTTCCTGGAGTGTTATTGGTCTTTACATTAGTTGGAATTGTGTTTGACTATGATTTAAAATAGTCAAAAAATAGTTTGACAGAGATTTAAAATAGAAGCGGCTTAAAGAATATAGATGTTTATTCTCTAGCATGTGAAAATCTGAAAGTAGGTAGTCTAGAGCTAATGCAGCAACACTGTTCCATAGAGTCTTCAGGGACACATGCTCCTTCCATTTGGGAGCTATTAGATGTACCCTCTATGCCTAAATTCAATTCATGGTCCAATATGGCTATTCCTGCTCCATCCACCAACTTTATATTCTAGCCCATAGGAAAAGCATGAAGAAGGACAGATATAAGATATATGACAGGTGTCTTTTAATGAAAGTTTTTGAAACTTCCACATAACATTTCTATCAACCCGTTTATGAGAATATAGTTATGTAACAACACCTGGCTACACAGGAGTCTGGGAATTCTCTCTACTTTGAATTTTCTTTATTAATATAACTGATGAGAAAAGCCCCAGTGTTAGGGAGCCCCTAGAAGTCTCAAACATTGTTGCCTATTAATAATGATGCATGTGTTTTAAATATTTAATGTCAGTCTGCCACACTGTATTTGCAATGCCATTTATATTATGATATTTTCCAATTTGAGCTTAGTAGCTGCAGTGCTCAGGAACGTTGCATTAGGTTTGCTAGAATATTTTACCTGCTCTGGGTAAGGCCCTAAAGAGTAACTGTGCTGGACTAAGGACTAATTAGTTATTAGTTTTGATGATATGTGGTAGTAGATTCCCTGCCTCAGAGCTTGCGTGTCCACCTGGAATTAGGGAAAAGAGAAACTGGCAGTACAAAGTAAAAGCAGTTTGTGTTCTTAATACTGTTTGATGTTCATTATGTTCTTACCAACTCCTTCCCTCATCTAAGTTTGAATCACAGGTACATTTTGAACCTGAGGTAAAGACAGTCCTGAAGTTTCACATGAGAGTCACTCTGCTTGTTCTAACAAGATTGTGTCCCAGCAGGCATGCCATAATTTGATGGCTACAAATAGGGAGATCTAAAAGGAGAGGGGGGAAGGAGATCATTTCTTTTACCTCTATTACAATGCCTTGGGTTAAGGTAGATGATGGTTACCGTTTTGCTGACATGAGGCAGGTATGTCAGAAAATAGAAGGAATGAGCAGTCACAGAGCTGATGTAATTTCCAGTGGGGTTTAGGGAACCACCAAAACACGATGTAGCGAAATGATCCTAAAAGTATGAGGTAATCTAATTTGTTCCATCATTACAAGAAATTAAAGCCAAGCACAATTGCATCCCAATAGTAAAAAGAACCCATTAAAGTGCCATTGTTATTGACTGAATGAAGTGAGCTTTCTGATTACCTTGGCTTGCCACATTTTAATTTTTGTCTGTCCATTTATTCCAAAACCCATTAGAGGGCCTTAACTGATTTTGACAAAATAAACTGCATTACTAAGGTGCAGTTTAACCTGAGAAGCTTAAGTTTAATTACTAGATTAGAGTTTTCAAATGGGTATGTCTTCTAGATTTCAGCAAATTTGGGGATGTAATTATTAAGGAGTCTTTGTTTCTTAGTGTTCATTAGAGCTCTAAGATGACAGGAAAGACTTAAAATCAGAGAACTGATTTTGTTGTTGTTCCACCAAGAGTCTTTCCAAAGCAAAATGTCTGCCCTTTTAGGAGTGGTCCTGGAGCTCCAGGGAGCAGCAACTGAGAGAGTTGCCTCCACAGAGGAAAGCCTGGGCAGAGTGGAGCCCCTACCCTTCCACGGGAGGTGGAGTTGGGCAGCCAAATGATATGTGATGAATTCTCCCATAAGTAGAGTGTCCTTACGATCTAGCATCCAAACCAGGGCACTTTTGAGGGTAAAAAGCACTGCTATTCATAATCACATCAGGATAACAGACATAAACCTGGTAGATCCCAAACCAATGGGATGTATGAACTGTTATCCATAAGAATACCTAAGCAAATCAGTGTAATAAGGTTTTTAGGTACCCAGAGAATAAATGGTTCGGTAGGACACTAAGTAGGAAAAACGCGGAGACAAGGGGCCACTCTAGTGGAGTTTCCGCGCCCCCGCACAAACGGCACTTTAATCCCGTGACATCTCAGACTGTGAGGTTTACAAGTCCCTGAACCACGTTAATATTCCTCTCAGTCTAGTTATGCATTCTCAGATGCATTAGTAGCTCTGGAAATATTACAGAAAGGTGGCCTTAATAAAGGGAATGTTCCATAATTATTCGGTTCAATTCAATTCAACAAACATTTGGTAGATACTTGGTATGTGACAGGCAGAGTTTAGCAACAGAGAATAAAAAATGAATTTGAGCCCTGGCTGGTGTAGCTTAGTGGATTGAGCGCAGGCTGGGAACCAAAGGGTCCCGGTTCAATTCCCAGTCAGGGCACATGCCTGGGTTGCAGGCCAGGGCCCTGTGAGAGGCAACCATACGTTGCTGTTTCTCCCTCCCTTCTCTCTCTAAAAATAAATAAATAAAATCTTTTTAAGAAATGAATTTGATATGGTTGTAACCCTGGATTTATTCGGTCTAGTAGTAAGCAAATCATTGTGATAGATTGTTTCGTGATTTAAATACTTGAAGAGTTAACTTCAGATTTGGCTCTCATGCAGCAAACATAATATTTGCCAGTATCTATCTTTAGAGGGAACACCTATTGGGTGGTATCCTGTATTTTTCCCAGTCCCCTACAAACTCTAGACCCCATGGCAAAATAAACAGGGTGAACAGACTGTTTTAGTGAGGCGCATGTAACTCAGAGATCCTTGTTTTCCAGACTGCTAATTTATTTTTTCTTCCACCTGGAAAGCCCTGAGCTTTTCTGGCCAAATCAACAGAGACAGGCTAGAGAGATTTAGGATGTCTGGGTTAAAACGGGTTGCTTGTTTAATTAGATAAATAATTTGAGAGCACTTTCAAGGAGTACTGTTCCTAATCATACCGATAAAGGCTAGAAAGCCTCTCTCAGTGAGTCAGTGGATAACAGCATCAGGGAGAAGAGTGAAACATGGATGTAAGCTGGGAAAATAACTCCAAGAAATTTCAGGCAACCTAGATGTGCCTGCATACACACACAACTCATCATCATTGTTTGGACACTTACTATTTTTCAAGCACTGCTTTACATGCATAATCCTATTTAATCTTCAAAATCACATGGTGCAAGTACTGCTCCCCATTTTACAAATGAGAGAACAAGCTCAGACAAGTCAGGGCGTTTGTATGAGGGCCTCACACTAGTCAGGGACGAAGCTCGGGTCTGGAGACAAGAACTACCGTATTCCAAAAATGATTCTCCTAGATTTTCAGTCTTTGTAAAGTCCCTTTTTGGCCCAGAATAACCAGTATATAATCCACTCAGGAATTAAGAGAAGCAGGGAGGGACCCTTTGACCTTCTTTCTAAATAAAGAAATTTGGGGGTGGGGGAGGTCAAATTGGAGTAGGGCCTTACCTCAGGTAGAAGACACCTTCCTTCAGAATGCAATCAAACAGTTTAAATTCAAGTGCCAGGCTCACCCTGAGGGAGAAATACATTAGCAGTGCTTACTTGCCCTGATGAATTCATTTCTGAAGTTCCATTGTTCCTCAAGGAGAGCAGGACCCCAGGGCCAGAGGGCCCAGCTCCTGCAGAGGGAGAAGAAGCGGGCAGAGGGAGCAGCAGGTGGGAAATTCAAGCTACAGAATTTAATCAAGTTCTCAAAGCGCTGGGTTTTCCTCACCCACTTAACCGGCAGTCCCAATCTTTCTCATCTGCCTCCCACAATTGCCTTTTTAATTGTCCTTTTTGAATAAACATGATCTTTCATCAGCTCTCAGTTGGTTGATTTTCTACACTTTTAGAGACTCATGCCTACTCTTTCCTTTTCACCCCAGAGGTTGTAATTTTCTGCCTCCTTTTCTCTCTCATTCCTAAGCTTCCACTGCAGAGAATTTGGGGAAATGGAGGAAAACACTGTTTTGTGCCCGGTGTGCCTGGTGTGCCCAGTGTGCCCGATGTGCCCAGTGTGCCTGGTGTGCCCAGTGTGCCTGGTGTGCCCAGTGTGCCCGATGTGCCCGGTGTGCCTGATGTGCCCAGTGTGCTCGGTGTGTCTGCCTAAGGCCTGGTACCACAAGCTGGTTTTTGGCCCCTCTCAGCCACCAGACCCACTCTTCCTGTTGTCCTCACGTTGTTTCCTTAATCCCAGCCACGTTTGCAAACTCTGATCACGAGTTACCAGCTGGAGGAGAGTACGGACATCCCCTCCAGGAAGCCCGGCTAGATCCTTGCAGCTTTCCTGACCTGTGCATGCTTCCACCATTCCACACAGGAATTACTTTTGAAACCACTGCATTGTTCGTTTGTTGATCAGAACCTGTAGACTGTGGGCTCCCTGAAGTCAGAGAGTTTCTAAATTCAGCTCTTTAATTGAGTGCCTCTTATAGAGTCAGATTACCCCACAGCAGGTATCAAACAAATATGTATTGGGTAGTTAACTGAACCAAAGTTTAAGTGGACAAGGCAGACTCATGTAGCAATGTTTACTTTCCTAACTTGTGGAAAGGACTCACCCCCTGATAAAAACCAAAACAGACAATATATGTGGATTCCCTCCACCCACCACCCTTAATTCCTTCCTGAGTGTCCCCCTCTGTGAGTGATCTCAGGATCACTCCATTCCAGACTGTGCTGCTGTGGACAAGGAGAGCTTGTCATCTGCTTCTATGCAGAACTTCCTCTAAAGGAACATTTGTATGAAGGAAGTAACCTGTGAAGGGCAGGAATAGAATAGATGGAAAGAAAGAGGGAGGGAAGGACTGGATGAGCAAGTGACGAATAGACTAGACAGATATGAGGACAGATGGGTCTAGTGAGGCAGATTTTAGAGGGGCTCTCAGGAGTCTAAGTGAAATTTGGATGCAAACCTATAGGCATTAAAAATCCAGAATATGGTCTTGCATGAGGAGACCACGCAAGAAGTACAGAAGAGGTGCTTTGGGAACATAAGGTTATATACAAGAGCTTGGAAGAGGAAAAGACCCCTACAAAAAAGAAAACAGCTGGGATTTCCAGTAATTTTTTTGAAAGAGTTTAAGAGCTAGAAAGGAAAATGCGGGCCAAATGGAAAATTTTATTTTTTTCCTATTCCTTTGTCAATAAAGGTTTAGGATGTATGGCAATCTTTGGAAAGCAGTGCTCCCTGTTTGGTGGGGTCATTAGTAAGTGTTAGGTCATTGGAGTCAGATATTTTTGGTCAGGCCAAGTTCCTCACAGGACATTTCATAGGGGTCCAGTTGGTCCACGGACAGCTGAGATTGTTTAGCCAAGGCCATTCCTGAGTAACCGTTCGAACCAGGAAAGGAATCTCTGTCTTTTGACTCCAAATAAAATAGGCTCTCAGTGATAGCACATTAGCATTCTGGATTACAGAAACACATAATTTCACTACCTTGAATTTAGGGCCTTTGAGGGCTTGTCTACACTGCTCTCAGGAAGGTTCCTGTCACTTGTGCTAAGGACTCTTGATACTGGGGTGCAAATTGACTATTATGGGTCATCAACTGTTTTGCTTGGTTCTGGAAATATTTAACTCTTTTTAATTAGTTGCCAAAATTTTAAAAACATAAATTTTGCATTAAAATGTCCAAATGTGGGGATTCTTTTGAAAAATCTGAGGATCTGACAACAGTTGGCCAGCATTCCCACAGTGCCCTCTGAAGCCCCCACCCACCGCCCCAGCAGTCCCGCATCAACTACATCATTCGTTCGCATGGTCTGCCCAGTCTCACCGACCCTTTAGTGGGTGACCCCTGCTCCATGTGTTCAACTGGCAAACCTCTAGTGCCCTGAGGAAGTGCACACTTCCTGGAGAAATGATTTACAAAATATCTGAATATTAAACAGCTTGTACCTTACATATCTCTGTGTTGTACTTACTTCTCCCTTGCAGTAGGAAAGTAGGAGAGTTTTTATATAATTCTTTTTATTGATTTCACTTAAATTTAAATGCATTATTTGTTAAACAAAGACTATAAACAAATTGTGCCATGACCATTATATATAATATACTGGGGTGGTTTTCAATAGGAGTTTACACCCCTACCTTTTTAAACAAATGTGGGTAACAAAACGTTCCTGTACTGTAGGTATTTTTTATACTAGGAGTCAGTACCCATGCTTCTTCAGAAGTGACCTACCACAAGAAACAAGAAAATCTCAAATAAACACCCTAACTTTACACTTAACAGAACTAGAAAAAAGAACAACAAACAAAGCCCAAAGTGAGAAGAAAGTAAATAAGAAAGATCAGAGCAGAAATAAACAAAATAGACTCTAAAAGAACAATGCAAAAGATCAATGAAACCAAGAGCTGGTTCTTTGAAAAGATAAACAAGATTGACAAATTTTTAACCAGACTCACCAGGATAAAAGAGAGAGGATCCAAATAAATAAAATCAGAAATGAAAGAGAAGTAACAACTGACACCAAATAAATACAAAGGATTGTAAGAAAATATTACAATCACCTATATGCCAACAAATTGGACAATCTGCATGAAATGAATAATATCCTAAAAACATACACTCTTCTGAAACTGGATCAGGAAGGACCAGAGAATCTGGACAGACAGAATACAACTAGTGAACTGAAGCAATAATAAAAAAAACTCCCAACAAACAAAAGTCCTGGATTGAATGGCTTCACAAGTGAATTTTACCAAACATTCAAAGAAGAACCAACACCTATTCCAAAAGAATTCAAGAGGAGGGAAGACTCCCAAACTCATTTTTCATGGCCAGCATTTTCTTAATTCCAAAACCAGATAAAGACACTACAAAGAAAGAAAATCAGAGGCCAATACCCCTGATGAACACAGATGCTAAAATCCTCAGTACAATGTTAGCAAACCAGATCCAACAAAACATTAAAAAGATCACACACAATGATCAAGTGAGATTTAAGGGATGCAAGATTGGTACAATATCTGCAAATTGATAAATGTGATATACCATATAAACAAAATGAAGGATAAAAATGAGCACAATTAACAACAGCATTCATTGTACCTTCTACTTTAAACAAGTATGCTTGTCATAGTACATAATATATTTCTTACTAGGGCTCACTATCAAAAAAGTTTGAAAACCACAGCTTCATCTCATTTAACCTTTCCCCAAACTATGGGTGCAGTCTGGCTCTTTGGAAGAAAATGGCAGTCTCCACAGGAGTTGAGGTCTCACATAATTTTTGCTTCTTGGAAGACGTCAAAAAATGCAAAAAAAAAAGCAATGAGTGGACAGCCATGATTACTAGGTCACCAAGGACAAGTTATGAAAACAAAATATGAAGACTGAAATTAGAATGTGGACCTAAATATCCAGAAGCCTCTCCATTGGTTAGATTTGCAACAAAAATTCATATAAAAATAATAATTCCAGTGAAATAGTGGATACACTAAACATGGTGGTACTAGCAAACTTCATAAAATTTGTAATTCGAGAGTTAAAATATGTAATGCTGTTTAAAATACATATATATAAAGTCACCAGAAGGACATACTACAATTAACTTTAGTGGATCTCAGACTTGTCTTAAATCAAAAGCCGTCTACTCATATTAATTTCTAATGATCTCAATTCAAAATGTTCACAATTAAATAATTCTAGTAAATATGCCCTGGAGATTTATAAAAATATATGTAAAATATGTACAGTAATTATGTGGTTAAACAATGGGAAGAAAAATGCTATACATTTTTTTCCTCTTATCAAAGAGCTGTAATTTAAGCATAAACCTGGAATACTTAAAATATGACTTTACAAGATTAAGGCATGGCAAAAAGTGTCCAGATTTCTGTGGATGTTTTCAAAAGCTCATTTTAAGAATGAAATAAAACATGAATGTCATGCTTTGTGCATCTTGCTTAATCAAACAGCTGCGGATGAAATTGTTTAAAGTAGCAGGTACAATGAGTACTATTGCTAATTGTGTTAATTTTCAGAGAGACAGGTGCTGACTACTGGTATCAAAAATATGCACAGAATCGTTTTGATAACTTTGTGCTCCCTGGAGAAAAGCACTATTCAATTTGCAGCCATAACCAATTTGCACAGACGTCATCTGAAGATGGATCCATCCACCCTTATGTGGGCTGTCCCTTGAAACACTGGGAAGGGTCCCCCAGAGCCAGGCTGGGACAGCTTCACCATAGCTGACCCCCGTTCAGTGCTGCCCAGGGCCCAGACATGAGCAAGGGTCTGTGCAAGGAAAGGCTGACATTTCATGAGACCAAGGACTCTGGGGAACTGATCGTTCGCTGCAAACTGGACAAGTCCGGGTTCCAGCAGCAAAGAGGCATTGTATATCCTACTTTACATTTTGCTAGACACAAATGTAGTTTCTGAGAAGTGTGCAATTTTATGAAAGGAAATAAATGGATTCTAGACTCTACCCCCAAAAGGAGAGATAGGGAGGAGATAAATGGCTGTTAAAATCAGCGGTTATATATCATGGGTAACAGATTTCATAAATATTTACAATTTTTCAACAAGTCATGCATTTAAGTAGAAATGAAACCAACAAAAATAAAATAGGCATGTGGGTATGTGATTTTTAAGTTAAAGTTAGTCTTAAAACTCAAATAAAACATGGAGAATGGCCAGGAGGGGGGCAGTCTCCTGTGGGATGTATCTGTAGCCCTGTTTACAGAAGAGAAACCTGAGGTACAGAGAAGTTAAATAATTCACCCAGGTTTGCCACATGGTAGCTGAGTTGCAGAGCCAGCATTTGAGCCTAGACCTCTGTTCCCAGTGCCGTGCTCTTTCCATTGCTCGTAACTGTCGTAATAGGCCACTGCAATGGATAACTTGAGAATGCTGCTTATTACTTGCTGTGCATCAGGACTACTGCAATGGAGTCTTTTCTGGCAGAACTTCATGGTTTTATTTACACAGATACAATGTGCACACAATCTGTCTATTCATTTTCCTTGCTGCGCAGCCCGGCATTGGGATTGGTGGCTCTGATGGCCAGCTGGGCTGGTCCGTCCACAGTGGCTTTGCGGTTCTTCAAGGAGACGTTGTGAGCAATCCCAGCACAGTAAGGTTTGCTGCACATCATCAGCAGCACTGCAAGCTCCTTGACGCTGTGGACCAGGAACTTCCCAAAGCCACTGGGCAGCATGCGCTTTGTTTTCTTGTTGCTCCCACAACCAATGGTGGGCATCAAGGTCTGGCCCTTGAATCTTTTGTGCACCCTGTCATCAATGCCTCTGGGTTTCCACCAGTTCGGCTTAATGTCAACATATCTGTCTGACTGGTGCCAGATGAACTTCTTGGTCCTCCTCTTGACACTCTTGGTTTTCACCAGGGGCCCGAGGGCAGCCACGGTGCCAAGTAAAGATGGCCGCCACCTCCATAGGCAGCACCAAGGAAGAGAGCCACAGTGGAGTCTTAATCGCCCTCCTCCTCGCTTTTGTATTGTCTCCTCCTGGGCTAAGGTGCACTTATCCAATTCCCACAATATACATTAGCTCAAGGCCACCCATTTAAGTATTCAATTCTATTTCCCTTCTCCTTCCTCTAAGGAGTCCACTCCATGCAGGCTATTTACCACCCACACATGTAACCCTTCTCCAGGCTCCAGACATTTCTTCTACCTGAAAAGCATGCCAGCTAACTCCCTCCTCCCACAGCCATGGGGTCAAAGACGTACATCCAGGTTCACCTTCTTCCTGGAACCTGCACACCTAACTGCAGTCTGTACCGCCGCCTCCCCCTGTACTACAATAGCAGTCCCAAGCTGAATGATTTCTGTGCCACCTCACACTGTCTCTAGGCAGCAGCTGGCCACGTGTCTGGTTTTCTCAGCAGGATATTATAAGATCCTTCCCAGGTCCAGGCCACTGAATCTTTTGTGTTCTTTTATTTCAAAGCAAGCAAAACATCAGAGAGACTTGAAAAATATGTATGGATTGGGCTGTTTGTTTGTTTGTTGTGACTGCTCTGTTTCTGGGGAAAAGAAAAAGAGAAAGATAGGAAGGAACAGAAGGAGGAAGATTACTTTCTGACCATTCTCAACAGTACACAAAGGCCTGACAAGGAGAAATAAGACGTCCTTATTGGGGATTTTGAATATATGGGAACCTACAGAACCCAAGCATTGTGTTTATGTTTTTGGACTCACCTAACATGGTATAGGACAAAGTTTTCAAAAATATGCATTAAGAGATGATAGTTGTATGAAAAAAAGCATTTTATGTCAAATAAATGTATGTAATTAATGCTTGTAAAATGACGTGAAATAGATCTCTTTGTTGTAGAAGTTCTAGGTTTTGTAGGTTCGTGTCCGTTACACATCACTGCAAAGAAGCTACATATTTAACATTTTCCAAACTTGTTTGACCACAGAATTCTTTTGGTAAGGAGAATCTTGTAGGGATGGTGTTTATTTGAACATTCTTTGGGAAATGTTGGAATGGTCCTCCCAGCAAATTCACAGTAAGTAGTGCTCTTTCATTAACCGACATATCTTATACATACTTTTTATATAGAGTGACTTTGCATGACTGAATTTTCACTCATATTCGGCCTAGAACTAGTGGATATTAGAAGGTTGATGGTGATGACAGGAAAATCGTAACTGGTTTAGGATTGAGAACCTAGGAAAGAGGAAGGAACCTCTCATGTAGCAAATGCCTTATTGCAGACTAACTTACTTAAACAGCTTTGTATGGTGTTCTCCAACTGGCAGTGGCACATGTTTGCCCTCTCTCTCAGATGTTACCTCCCATTCTTCACCTAGTTAACTGTTTAATTCATCCTTGGAAGCTGGAGGCTAACATGCCTTCTTTCAGAGAGCTTTCCCAGATGTCTCCCAGGCTATGGAAGGTATCACTCCCTGTACCCTTTCTCCACCTGGTGCTTACTATTCGTACTGCCTAGTTTTAATGGACCAGTTACATGCATACCGTTACAAACTTGTCTTCTTCATTGGACTATGAGCTTCTTGAAACCCAAAGTTATTCGCTTCCCTTTTGCATACTCAGCACCTAGCACATAGCAGGCATTCGGTGAAAGCAGATCATCATAAGCAGGAGAATGGAAACTCTGAGAGCAGGCAAGAGCTTTCAACTAGTTCATTGCTAAATCTCCATCATCTAGTGCAGTGCCTGGGAAAGAGTCTATTAGACGAGCAATGCAAGGTTATTTAACTCACTGTCTCTCACTTAAACTAAAGTAATCTGCAAGGCACTTTTTATTATCTCTAGTCCACAGGTGAGGAAGTGAAGGTGTAAGAAGGATTAGGTGATTTGGTAGGAATTATGGCTTGTATGTAGTGGAACTGAGATTGGAGCCTCCTGCTCTTCCAGTTTCAGTCAAGGGATAACACTGCTTATAGTAGAACACAGGTCATATGTAGTCTTCAATTTTGATTGTCTGATTAAACTTGGCTCAAACCCCAAGTCCTTGCACAAAGCCCTTCCTATTGTTACAATGAGTTCCACAAACTTTCAAGCTTCCTCCTCTTTCTTTGTCGATACTCCTCAGTGTCAGTTCAGGTTGACATTTCAATTTGGGCCAATCTGGCCTCCGAGCTCAGTCCTCTTACTGGGTTAAAATAAAACAAAATAAAGTATATCTCTTTATCTGAGCATTTTATGCCTTTAACAACTTTATTAAAAATTGGGGGTAAAGGGAGATTTACCATATTTTGCCATGTATAATCTGCTCCCATGTATAATATGTACCCATGTTTTTTTGGCCAAAACTATCAGAAAAAAAATCTTTCATTTTAATTTTTTAATTCAACTTTTTATTTATTTATATTTAGAAACAAAACTGATTATCATAGTCCAGGGTATTATTTTGCATACGGATAGCACTATTGCTTTCTGAAGTTATGCTTTTAACACATACGCATAAATAAATAAATTTAAAACATTTACGTAAAGATATGGAGTTAGTACTACCCATGTATAATATGTATCCTTATTTTTTTCCCTAAAAAATTTGGCTTAAAAAGTGAGCATTAGCCCTGGCTGGTATAGCTCAGTGGATTGAGCGCGGGCTGGGAACCAAGCGGTCCCGGTTCGATTCCCAGTCAGGGCACATGCCTGGGTTGCGGGCCAGGTCCCCGTGAGGGCCATGTGGGAGGCAACCATACATTGCTGTTTCTCTCCCTCTCTTTCTCCCTCCCTTCCCCTCTCTCTAAAAATAAATAAAAAATAAAATCTTAAAAAAAAAAGTGAGCATTATACACAGCAAAATACAGTATAGGGTGGAATTACTCTGCAGACCAAGTTGACTCCTTACACACATATGTGCACACACTCCTGAAGCAACTGGCATGTGCTTCCCCTGTGCTGTGTAGAAGAGACCACAGGCTAGTTCCACCCCAACAAGGGCTCCTGAAAGTCTCACCTTCTTACAGAGTCTTATCAAACACTTTCTCATAGGCAGGCTCTCCCTGAAGGAAATCCTGGTGACGACAGTTATGATGAACACAGTAAGATTAACATTGCAGTGGTAAAAAGACTGTAGTTTATGAGAACAAGAAGTCTGTCCCCTCACAAGTCACATCGGGAAGTCCATTGCAGTTCATGCCTGCCATAGCTTGTGAACATATGCCTACGCAGAATTTTAATTCTGAGATTGTCTTAGATAAGAATTGTCATCATAAAAGCAAATGGTCTGTAAATTACTCATTGTATTCTACCAATACTATGGCCAAAGATAATGTTCTCATGGACTTTAGCCTTGCCTACTTCAAACCCACTTACTACAGAGCCCTAGGATTTTTCCCTCTACATAAGATCAGATCCCATATCACACAGTGATTTGAATCACTCAGTGGTTCCTGTTCTTGAAGGTTCAGTCCCAAGTCCCTACCTGCAGATGCCTGAGAGGCTTCCGTGGCCAGTGTCTGTGGATTTCTCCAGCCTCTTTCCCTGAGTACGGTCCTGCTCATGGTAGTTCCTTTCTCCACATGCAAATGCACACACATTTTTATTGAATGTAAGCCCATACATTTGCTCATATTGTTTTCTCTTAAAAATCCTTCTCACCATCTTATCTCCTGTTTCATTCTTTAGGACTCAGCCTTCTCCTGCTCTACCTCTGTCCCAGTCTGATGTAAACCGCTCTCCTTCACTCGCCCATAGCCCGTGTGTTCCCTTCTTTCAGAATATGCAGTGCACTGAAGTGCTCGCTACCACCAGCCTCTAGGGTTTCCTTGAGCAAGGGACATGCTCTTTTAATCATTTTGTTTCACGACACATAGTTGGTGCAAAAGAAAGTGCTGATGCTACTAGAAGTTGACTCACTAATAGTACTAGAAGTTGCTGAAACCCAAGGTTGTATTTATTTCATTTTAAAGTTCTACTAGAGCCTTAGGCAGGGCACTAGAGAAAAAAACCATAGATAGCGAGAAAATTAAAGGGGGAAAAAACACAGAATTACGCACATCTTCCCTTTGGAGGATATTTGAAGTACTAAGTGAAATTTTATATGTTTCATAAGATTTGAAAATATTTCAAAACAAGAACCTTGATGCCAGGAATACACTTGGACATGAGAGCAGTTTGCCACTGGCAAGCTCTGCTCGAACCTGTTACATATACACACTGAAAGCAAATCCAACTCCTTCATGTATTTCCCATCAGATAAAATGCATAGAAGGAAAAAAATGTCAGCAAAAGTTAGAACTAACCTGCACAAATCTTTTACTGTAGTGAACTCAGGGAGTGACTAGCTCCAAGCAATACATGGTGAAAGAGCAATCATTTTTCTCCAGTTCTGCCTCCTTCAGACACCGTCAACTCCATCCTTAGGAACCACAAAGAAGTTTTGGTAGGAATTAGGAGAGAAGAAGCTGGGATTGGTTAGGAAGATATATAAGTGTATGCTCTTAGGAGTTGTTTAGTGGGTTTTTTTTTTTAATTTTAAGAAACATCTAAATCAGCTGTTATAGTTAATATTTATTTTTTAATTAAGTGTAAGCAATGGTGTTCATATTAAGTGATTTTTTGACCTACTGTCTTCATTTATACCAATAGGTCTAGCTAGAAATTATGACAAACTTACACAAACCTTTAGTCACTCAAGTGCTAGCAAAGAAACCAACATTCACACAGTTACACATCACGTATCACGTAGTGTGGGTCCTTTTACTTCAATGGTCAGCATTGCTTAAGTTGTGGGGACGAGTAATTGCTAAACATTTCTCAAGAGAACGACCTCAGCCCCTAGCTAACTGCTGCAGCTCTGAGGCGATTCCTTTTTTTCTTTGCAAAGAGAAGCTGCTGCTTCAGCATCTTCTCCTGGAGCCCCTGGCACTATTTCAGGCCATGTGTCAGGGGAACCCTTGATCACATCACAGTGACGGAAGCCAAGTGCTGGCCTGCAAGAATCAAGAACTGTTTGTTCACAGCAGAGCCTGAGTAAAACCGCGGGTGTTACTTCGTTCAAGGGTGCCTCGAAGAAAACCAATGCTTCTGTAGGAGGAGACTTCCAGATATTTCTTAGTCGCTGTTCGATAGCTCTCTCCTAACTTTTATGGAATTTGACCAGCAGTGTTGATGGGGAGTTTTTCTCCATGTAGTTCCGTGATTTGGCAAGCTTCGGGACAGTTAAATAGAAGCAGTTTTCAGACCTTTTCAAGTAGTGCCGCAGTGAATACTACTCTCTGGGGAGAAAAGTATTTTATAAATGAATACAGTTTGTGTTTTTTCGTAAAATCCAAAATTAAACAAGCTCACTGTCGCTGTCCTGCTGTTGATGACATTTAGGTGTGTTGTTGGGTGTGGTGACTCAGTTTCCTGTGAGATAACTGGCAATTTCACATGGAGACTTTTTAGTAGGGTTGAAACGTTCTTAGAACATTTGGGGTTAAAGTTCCTAAAAGTTGAGCTTTAATAATGATCCTGAAAAACTGTGGTTAGCCATATTGCCTGTAAACCAGGAATTTGGAAAAAGTAGTATTAGCTCTAAGCTAATATCAACAATAATTCTTTACTTGAGAACAATTTTACAGAACGAACTGTTTTTTACTCTGTTATGAGTAATTATTTTTTATTGATAAGTAGATGTGCTCTATTATTCACCTTTTTTCATGCTCCAGATTTATCCTGTACATGCAGAAATGTTAGAATTTAAAATACATCTACATACCAATTTGTGATTGCACTCACATGTTGATTGTTAAAATGGCTTATCTGTTTGGACATAAAGTAGATCTTCCGAAGTAAACTGTTCCTCTTGTCCCTGAACTGCCTTTTTAAGAGTGAGTCCTGTCCTTAAGTGCACAATGCTTTGAAACACTGGAACTTTCCTCCATTACATTTCTATTACAATTTAAAAATAAACACTGAAGTATAATAAGTGGTGCCACATCCTGTTAGACCCAAGGCCGGTATTTCTGAAAAGCTTTGAGAAGTCGGATGGGAGGGGATGGGAGGGGATTATTTATCTCAGACTTTGGAAGAATTGGAGCACAGGGAAGAGGACCGTGGAAAGCTAAGCCTTAGCCATATGGAGAGGGGATTCTGGGCTTCTGATGTAGCCGGTGCTGGAAAGAGGACAGGGAAGAAAATCCTGGACACGATGGTTTTGCATCTTTAACCCATTGGATGTGCTAATGATGGACAATTGACTCAAAATAAGTCAACTTCTTAAAATTTCGTACATCCCCGTTTTATACAGTGAGAGATGAGAAAAGCAAAAACAAAACCATATAGCTGATGCACTACCATCACGAGGAGGTGCTGCTGTGCTAGCAGATGGAAGATATGAGGTACAATGAAAATGTGTTATGGTCAGAGGCTTAATTCTTATGTATGATCTTAAGAGTATGGGATTACAAGGGACTTTCTACATTACATCTTGGTGTAATGTTTCAATTTTTATAACAAGCATGTTATATTTTTACATTCTTTTAATCAGGGCAAAGCTCTCCAGATAAAATACACTGACTATTTAAAATTATCTTCAAGGTTGTTCTTTTTGTTAGGGATAAAAGCTCCAGGCTTACACTTTCTAGCTCACCTGGCAATGTTTAGGCAGTTGTTTGTTCACCTCAAGTATATATTGACAGAGATTGTTGGGGGGCGGGGGAGGAAGGGGACCAGTATAATAAAAAAGGCAAATTTTAACCTAGAGTTCTCTACGTGAATAACAACAGTTCAAGAGTTCTTGATAACAGTGAGGCATGTGGTACCTGCAACATATACTTGGAAAGTTATTCTAACTTTTACATATGTTGTATAAAAACCTATCTGGAAAATCCCAGGAGCCTGAGATTCAGTCCGTGAAATTCTTTGATGTGCCACTAATCACTTCTAGAGCCTAAATTTCAAGGGCAGAATTTCTTCTCCTTTAATACCTATAGATTCCAAGACAAAGGAAAACCATCTCACCAATTTCATGTAAGCTTTCAATGTATTCTTTCTAATTGAAAATAACAAAGCATTATAAGGAGGACTCTTGGGAGTTTGGATTTTCCCCCTCTGAGACGTTTGCTCATCCAAATGCTAATGTAGGGAAGTTCTCCGCAATTGATCTGCTTATGAAGAGCGCCCAGGGTCCCCAGGGTCAGCTTTTGTAAATAGAGCCGGCTCTCACATGAAGCCTTTGCATATGGTCTTTTCATTTTCTCCCGTTTGTAGTTGATTCTGAGCATGGAGAATAGAAAAACCCTTCCAGACTTGTTCCCTTGACATCACAAGACCATCCTGGTCTCTTGATTTGCAATTCCACAGGCGACTGGAGCACGTAGGCAGGGCATGTGTAAATTGCCCATACCATGTGATGCATTCGCACTGCTGTTGCTTTAAGAAAACTCTTAGACCTTTCTGAATGTGCATTACAACAGACTGTCAAATGTGAGACTTCTAAAGAGTTCCGATTCCACAACACTGCATGTTTTTGTTTGCTTGTTTGTGTCCACCCCAAAATTTAGTCTGCTATTTAGCAAGGACTGGGTACTGAAAGAGTCTAGTCTCAAGAGAAATGCTTTTATTCCCACAACCACCCTTTCCCCCTTGAAGTAGGTAAATCCTAAACCCTTAAAAGAAGGCTCTAAAACCCTAAAACCCCAACCCTCAGAAACGGTTGCGCGGGTCCTAAATAACCTTGTTTGTGCAGCCCGTAGGGCTCCCCCGCGAAACTTCCCAGAGAGCAGCCTCTGGTGGCGCGGCGGCTCCGCGGGGCGCTCGGGGTCCCCCGGGCAGGTGCGCGTCCGCGCGCGTGCGCGCCAGGTCCCGCTGGAGCCCCGCGGCAGGCGCGACCCGGAGCGCGGGCGGGCGGCGGACGCTCCACGCCGGGTTTTCCGCCGCTCCCCGCGCCCAGACCCACAACAGCCCCACAGTCACACTCGCTCGCTCGCGCCTGCCGCCTCTCCGGCTTGGCTTCAAAGCGAACGGCGCCTGGCTGCGGGGAGTGATGCCGCGGCGGGGCGGCGGGGCGGCCGGGACAGAGGCTGCAGGGAAGGGCGCGGCGGGGGGCCCGGGCAGGCTTTGGCAATTCGGAGCCTTTTTGTAAGGGAGTTGTGCAGGGGCCGGGCAGGCCGAGGGCCGAGAGGGGCGTGAGGGGGAGTGTTCCCGGAAAGCCACGGCGATGGAGCGGCGCTGCGCCCGCCGCCCGCGGAGTTGAGAAAGAAAACAGGAAACGTGGTGGCCGCGCACCCGGCCGCGGCTGATTCATTCCCTTTGAGTGAAGGCTCAGCAGGCGGGGCGGGCGCGGAGACGCGGCTCGGCTCGGGCTGGCCACCTGGGAGACCGGGCGGTGGACCAGACGCTCCCTCCGCGGGGCGGGCTCCGGGGCGCACGCGCCTCCCCCTTCGTCATCCTCAAGGACTAGGACTCTGGCCCGCCGCACCGTCTCAAAGTCGCATCGTGGTTTTTTTGTCCGTGTCTCCGTGTAAAAGTTGGCCTGCTGCACTTTGCGCGCCCTCCCTGGACGCTGAACTAAAACGCCAAGCTGGAGAGACCGTGCTTTCCCGAGGGCAGCTGCCCGGCTAGCAGAGCCTCGGTCCCCCTCGCGGTGCCCGGCTTGGCAATATGAAGGAGCAGCCCTCATGTGCGGGCACCGGGCATCTGAGCATGGCGGGGTACGGCAGGATGGCCCCCTTTGAACTCGCTGGCAGCCCCGTGAAGCGCTTGAGAACTGAGTCCCCCTTTCCCTATCTCTTCGCAGAGGAGGCCTACCAGAAACTGGCCAGCGAGACCCTGGAGGAGCTGGACTGGTGTCTGGACCAGCTAGAGACCCTGCAGACCAGGCACTCCGTCAGTGAGATGGCCTCCAACAAGGTAAGCCCCTGCTCTTCTCTCACCGAGGCGCCTAGGCTGTTGACTCCCACGCTGGTGAAGCCACCGGTGCCCGTGGCCCTGTGAAATATATACAGAGATTTGCCACACTTACTGCATGTTGGCGGTTCTGCTTCCTCCGAGGGAAGCCCCTGATTCTGTGCCTTCCCTCTCTCTTCCATTCACTCCAGATAAATTAAACATTTTGAAAAAGCAGCTTAGACACAGTTTGATTACAGTACCTCCAGGACACAGTGGTTTTGGGGGGGTGGCAAAGTGACACTTTGCCCTTGCAGCAGAAATCCAGTCCGGCCCTTTGGCATTGCATGTTTAAGGGTATTCCTGGGATTCCCGGTTGGAAATAAGAGTTGCTGGAGGTCAAGGCAATCTCTTGAGTGTCACCACCTAACCCCACTCAACCTGAACTTGGAACCTTAGCCCTCATCTGTCTAGGTGTCAGGGTACCCTGTAAAAACTGAGCCTTTGTATGTTCACTTGGTCATACCTGTCCAGAGGAAATGTCAGCAAAGTTAAAAAATTAATTCTGATCTTTAATTATGTTTCTTTGAGTCTTGGACGCTTCAGGGGGGCATTCGTGCCATATATGCCGAAGTGCCGAGAGGTAACCTTCAGCCTCACACAGCTGTAAAACAAGTAGAGTGTTTGCTTTGCTGTATTTTGTGGAATTCCTGTTTTTCGTGTTACTTGTGTAAGGGAATCATTGGTTATGTGTGTTTTTTATGAGTCTTGACAGAGGGGATAGGAAAGAAGACATGCCCGCAAATGGCTGAGGGATTCAGCCTGCAAGGTCTGATAACTCTGTGTGACAATTAGTAACCATTGTCTCTTAAAGATATTTGATTTTTGGCTACCTACTTACAAGGTCAGTAAGGTTATGCCATTTTACTGTTTACGTGCACATATTTTTCAAAGAGTGATGCTTTCTTTTAGCTTACTGTAGTTTTTATCCCACCTGTTTTTTTATGCAGTTTTTAAAAATACCGTAGCACATCAGCCATTTGTCTTATCTGTTGGCAGCATTGTTTTTAAGTGAAATGTTAACTTCAAATAAATTAAAAGGGACTCTTTAGTCACATTCTGCAGACACTAACCTACCCATAAGCACTCTGACCTACCTATATGAACACTAGTGATCGAATCCGAATTTTATTTCGTCATTTGGGCCGCATTTCTAAATCTGGTGCGGCTCCTCATCAAAGTAATTGGTTTATTGCTCCTCTCCTACTCCCTGATGGGGTATTAGGTGCCATTGTTCTCATCTGACTAACAAATTCTTAGTTTGTTTATTAAATTTCCAAAATATAAATCATCCTTTCATAATTTGATTCACAATAACAGTAGACATAAGCTGAGTATCTCCATTATCCTACCTGCTGAATGGGACCATTCTGCAGAGGGCCTGAATTCTTAATTCTCTTCTCTGGTTAATTCTGTGTAGTAAAAGAAAGAGCAGAACCTGAAGGCACCTAAAGAGATGTACAAGCATTTGCTTATGTTTTCAAGATGATTTGACTGTGCTGTTTCAACAGAATGAACCTGAGCAGCTACAATTACTTTCCCCAAAAATCCACGCTCTTAATGACAAGAACTATCTTTTAATTTAAAAATTAACATGAAATCTAATAATAATACAATACATGAAAACTTTCAAGTAATTAATTTATCTACATTTTAAGATAAAAATAAAACTTTAGGTCACAATAATTGCTCAAAATGATTCCTTTCTTTTAAAGACACTACATTAAGACAGGGTTTTTTTTTTTTTAACCTTCAGTCTGAAGGACCCTAAATTAGACTTTATGTTAATTTACAGGTTTGGTATGGGAAGTGAGTGTATTTGGTTGAAGTGCAATCTAGGTTAAGTGAGAAAAGACTTTTCCAAAATGCAGTCATTCAAACAGTGTTTATGTCGTACAGTTGAATGATTACTGGCAGGACACTTATTTTTAACATTAAAAAATTTTAACTCAGATGAAGCTGTTGCTTAAACTTTTAATGGCTAAGTCATTCATTTTTTTAACCCATGCCTTTCTAAATGAGTGCCAAGCTCATGTGACCTTTTATAGATGAAAACAGATGAGCATAAAAGGAAAGAAAAAAGCTCTTGGTCAGGGCTGTAAAGTGACCCTTCTTCTGGACAACAAGAGCGTGAATAAGTCACATCGACGTGAGCTGTAAACCGAGTTGGGGCAGCTGATGGGAAGGTCCCCGTGGGTGAGCCTGAGTCTGAATCGGAATTGCAGCAGCTTGTATCACACGTCCACGGGGTTGTCTGAGATCTCTTGAGTATGAATGAGTAAGTCTGAAACACAGCTTTGGGTTATTTTTTTATCATTATTGCCGTCCGTTCTTTTAACGTGGACTTGTTTGAACCAACCAGTGTTTTCAGGTTACTTCTCTTTGCCTTTGAAAGGTCATGACCCCAATACATTCAATAAAAAGGGAAAGAAGAAAATGAGAAGTCATGACATCTTTCTCTGGTTTCTCCTCTCATGAGGCTTTGTAAAAATTCCCTCTGATAGATTAAAATAACAATAAAAATATTAGTAAGGCTCAAGATTTGTAAGTGATTATACGGAGAACTCTACAAATAATCTGTATCTCTGTGGTGATTATTATGACAACAGATGTGGGTATCAGAAAGGAAATTGATTCTTCAAACTCAGCAAATTGGGTTAACAGATTTTTCTAAATGTTTTTAAAAATCTTGATGAAAAGAATCTAAATTATGAGCACTTTTTAAATGATGCTTTAGAAGCAACTAGCTATGGTTCCTGATTGGTACTGTCATGTGCATACCGCTCATTGATGGTATTGAGATAGGAAAGTTACTGAATTCTTGTCCAAGGCCAGACTTGGCAGTAAATACATACAGGATGCTTTACCAAGTAGGGTCAGAGGCTCCAGATGGCACTTAATTTGAGTAGTTAAATCTACAGCATTTGCCCTCAAAAACACATTAATCTGCCTGTGATTTGTACAGATTCCTTTGGAACCTCATCGATACAGTCGAGGGAGACTATGGTGAGGTCTCAGAGCTTTGGAGATAGACAGACCTAGAATTTGAATCA
The DNA here is from genome assembly GCA_004026765.1 of Micronycteris hirsuta. Taxonomy (NCBI): domain Eukaryota; kingdom Metazoa; phylum Chordata; class Mammalia; order Chiroptera; family Phyllostomidae; genus Micronycteris; species Micronycteris hirsuta. The sequence goes on from PVJI01001390.1 coordinate 153,355, forward strand.
TAATTTTGTTCCTTGCTAGCTGAGCTACGTTAGAGAAATGACAACTCTTTTACTTTCAATTTCCTTAGCAGAAGATGGACACAATACTTGTTTTGAAAAACCAATGCAGGAGTTTGAAGGAATAAAATAGCTGACTAATAAATGGTGCCTGACAATAGTAGGCACTATGCCTATTGTTGGTATTATTATTTGAGGTTTAGGTCAAACTTTACTTGGCTAAAATATGGGGGTTTCTAATCATTCAGTTGTAATTTATGCTTGACATTTTAATTTTCATGGATTTTCATCATGTAATTAAGTAACCGTCTTTAGTGTATATTTCTTTATTATAAAAATGGTTAAGTTATATTTATACTATTTTGGTATAATATAAACTTAAACATTTTGAAGTTCTAATTAGAAGTTAAGTCTTTTCTTAAATTCCAGTTACAGAATTCCAGACAGAAGAGCCAAATACTCTTTTATCCTCTAAAATTGAAAACACAGTTCCTATTAATTTTTGGAATATGTAAAATATAATTTGGGATTGGAGGACACATTTCCATCCTTCTGTACAGATTTGCAAAGCTAAAATGCCCTTTCAGATGTTTATAATACAGAGTAGTTTCACGGTGTTTTGGTTCCCTTCTCTTATGGAAAGTCGGCTGAGGAGTTAAGAGGGGCGGGCGAGGAGTCTAAGCCGCAGGGTTTTCAGGGATGAGGCTATGGAGCCTGTAACTTCATCTGCTGTGTAAGTGCAGTAATGTTTGAAGGAGGAACCAAAGTCATTTTTATTTCCCCTCAAAATTGACACTCTAAAAAAATTTTCTTCCTCCTAATTTTGGGGCAATTCCTTGTCTTATCATTGCTGGAAACTACTGTGCTTCAAGCTAAAAATCTGTCTTGAAGTTAGGGTTCAAGCATCCTTCTAAGACAAAGTTTTTCTTCAGTTCATTCCAGATGTATTGTATATAGGCCAGCTTTGCAAATATGGTCATGACTTCTTTATGGAACTTATTTCGTCTATTTGTTTTTTAGGAAATATCTCGATCATGTTTCTGTGTAAATTTATGTAAATTAAATTTTAATTTACAAGCAGCAGTGCTTTTGCTTAGAGTTTTCATTGTCTGCTCCCCCTGCTGCTTTTTAATAGTCAGTGCATACATAATGTATGTCTACGAGAGCTTTCTGTGACTGCTGATACATTTTCTTCTGGAGAAGAGAGGTGGTGTAATGAATATAGGATGTTCACAGAAGTAGCTAAATCATAAGATATTTCACCATTACATGAGTATAACAGAACCGAAACAAATGTTTAACTTTTGCTAAGAAGAAAGCTGAAGAACAAATAGCAAGTAACAGTTGTTTTCTACATTAAAATACTGAAATTTATTGACATCGTCACAAGAGAATTGTTAAGAATTTAAAAAGATGCCTAAAGAAAAACTTTACATTTTAAAAGATGGTATTTCCTTTAAGTATAGAAACTCAACTTATTGATGTTTTGGATTTGCTATCTGCATTTTTATTTACTTATAAAAGTAGATTTGGCAAAGATTTATGTAGTTTACATGTGTGCCATAGTTATCATGAAAGATTGGGAATGCTTGTTTTTATGAATAATGTAGGAAAAAATACTTTGTTTTATTTTAAGTCATAATAGAAAGAAGGAACTGCTTTTAACAGAAACTTTATGTTTCGTTGAGTAGTAAAGCTCCTGACTTTATCAAAACATGATGGAATAAAACAAATCCTAAGTTGTCTCTATTACCTTTAACTCAGTTCCTGTATCAATCAATATTTAGTAGCAGTAAACTTAAATATCTCTGACATTTAATTATCAAAAACTTCTAATACTTTGATTCAAAAAAGTAGTCATTACTAAGGATATCACTCTCTGTTTATTCTATTTCGATTTAATTGCAGGATAGAGTAGCGGTAACTTCCTTCTCAAAGTGTTATGAACTATGTCCCCCTTTTTTTTGAAATTTCTAAACAAAAGACTTAACCAAGATAAAATAGTACTTTTCCCGATGTTATGGATAAACAAACTTTCTTTGCCAAATAGCAAGTATGGTAGAGAAGGTGTTTGTTCAATTTAAAAAGATTTCTGATAGTCACATAAATTTTAGCTGTCAGGATACACACATCTGGCAAATGTGAAATGCTGTAAATGCTATGGTTTTGAGTTAATCCATGAAATATGCAGAATCCGATTTTCTCTTTTTCGGAAGGAGCACAGCCCTTTAAAAGCGCACGGAGCTGGGCTCGCCGGTGGCAGAGTGCTCCAGGACCGTGTCCCTGCGCCCACCCCGCGTAGTGACGTGTGACCGGCTCTGCTGGTCGTGATCTTTCCAGGAAATAGATGCGTAGCCTGTTATTTTAATAACCTCACTAGTTTTAAAAGACATTTCAAGAAGGTATTTTCTTGTATTCATTCTAACAAGGTTGAGGAGTGATCCTTGATATTGATTAAACAACAGACAAGTCTGCTATGTTCGTTAAGAAATTGGTTAGATTGGGTGGTAATGGGTTAATCATCCTTTACACTTAGAATACTTTGTAATGAAGTATTTTTCTGTGTTTGTGTTTAGTACTCTGAGTTTGTGCTTATTGTTTTGCTATACTTAGTGTACTTTGAGGAGGATGAATGACCCTTACGTATGCGCCCCTGTGATGCCAACGGCAGCTTTGTAGAGTGGAAAGAACATAGATGTTTTCGGTCACGTGAACTTGGTTTCATATTCCAGCTCTGCTGCTTCCTACCTAATATCTTGGACAGCATGCCTCACTTCTCTGAATCTCAATTTCTTCATTTATAAATGGGGATAATAAAAGGAGAAAATAAAATTGAAAGGTTGCTGAGAGCATTAAACGTAACATATGCGAAGCTCAGTTTGGTGCGTAGCACATACCGGGGGCTCAGTAAATTGCATGTAAGTCATTCAATGTCTAGCATATATTTTTAAAAAGAGATTAAGAAAACCGTGTGCCCTATATTCCTTGCAATGTGAGAAAATAATATTTCTTAGAAGAAAAACATGACCTTTCTATTCTGTAAAAAATAATAGTCTAAATTAGTGTTGCTCAAACTTTCTTTGTGCATTCATAATCACTACATGTTGAATGTTTTTATTTAAAGCATTTATTTTTTTTAATTATAAATACCCACCCTAAAGCCTCATCTTAGGCAAGAATATACACAAAATCATGGATGTGAAGTCCTGGCTATGTCTTTTTTCTATTATATATTACAATTGAATATATAACAAAATGAGAAAATGCTCATGTACACCACCTTAAAGCATTTTGCTTACTACTCACAGACATTGGGCACACATTTGGATATACTATTCTAAATTGTCAGCAAAAACAATTTTGTGAGTCATTTCTGATTAGAAGAATTTGTTTTAAAAACCTATGGTTTTCCTTCTCTGCCATTAATGGGATCTCCCCACTAGAGGAGAAAATGCCAGATTTTACCATCAGCAATATTTCATTCATTAGACATTGGTTCCTCAGGCAGAGTGGTCTGTGGCTGGAGAGCACCTTCCTATAGCCAGACCGCTTGGGCTGGATTCACTCTCCGCCTTTCAGTGGAAGTAAATGGGACAACTTACCTTCTGTGCTTCAGTCTCCTTATCTGTTAAATAGTTGCTGTGACAATTTAGTGAATTAAAAGATAGAAATTGTGTAGACAGTCAGGAACATAGTGGTTACTCAGTAATGTCAAATAATTCTTTATTTCAATCTGTAAAGGAATACCATCTGTCTTTTCTTATGTTGTGGGGTGAGGGCTAGAGAAGGTGCTGCTTTGCCATCCTAATACTTGCACTTCTTGCAAGCTTTTAAGAGGAGATGGTGGCCTAATGATGATACTACTAACCAAAGAGGAGTGTTGGAGCTTTTTACATTTCTTCCCGTCAATGACTTTTCAGGGAGTTTACCTTTTGTTTCTTGGTGCAGTTTTACAGAACAGCCCATCAGGTGTGGCCTGAAGTTTTACCAGAATAACTAAAAGTCTCTGAGCTGTTTCTAGGAGGAATACATAAGGCAGTAGAAGACGGTTTAGTGAGTTATTTTCATAAATGTAATGTATCCCTGTAATGTATCCCATGCCATGTCTTCTGAATGAGACTGAAAGCAACCCAGGCACAGAATCTCTTATTCATAGTTAGTGCTAAGAAAAGTATATAAGGACATGGCATGCCATTGCACCTCTCAACATCTAACTATCTAGTATATACACAAATGTTTCCCTGCTCTGTCAGCTGAGAGGCCCTAAAGCAGTGACACCTCACTAGCAGTGAACACACCAAGCACCCTCAGCTCCATTTCTGATACCATTCTCCAATCAGAGGTATCAGGAGTTCTTAAAGAAATGGTGGGTTCTAGAACGGGGACAGGATATGCGGCCGGAGCATGTTGTAGTGCCTGGAAGTGAGGAAGTGTGCAAACAAACTGCACACGGATGGAAACGCATCGAAGGGTCACAAGAGCCAGCCTGTGAGAGGGCTCGAAACAGCTGAGCAAGAGAGTAAGTGAGTATTGGATTGTAACCCAAAATAATCCATGAGTTCATACTGATGTAAATACTTTGTTGAATAAATAATTAAGCAAGCAGAATAGACAAATCTCCTATGCAGAAGAATTCCGAATAATTTATATAGAAGCCCAGCCCTCAAAGAGGGAGAGCATAGAACTCCTCACTTCTTAAGTGTGTGGTGTGCATATTGATATCCTTCCAAAAAGCACAACATGGACAGAGGGAAGAGAGGACCTCGGTGGAGGAGAAGCCCAGCAGGCGCACACCAACTCAGCCAGGCGATCAAAGTTAACGTCAGCGGTGATAAGTTGCGTTGCAGTGTGTACCCTTGATGTGACCTGATGAAAGTGGCACTGTACATCTGTGGTCTTCCAAGCGAAAGCATACAGCCCCACTCTACTCATGAGAAAAACATCAGGTGAGTCCTCGTTGAGGGACATTCCACAAAACACCTGGCCGGCACTCCTCAAAACTGTCAAGATCAAAAAGAAGGAAAATCTGAGAAACTCATAGCCAAGAGGAACCTAAGGAGATAACCAAATGTAGTGTGTTGTCCTGAGAGGGATCCTGGAACATAAAAAGAACATAGGGGAAAGCTAAGGAAATCTGAATACAGTAGCCATTCATTAATAACAATGTATCAGTATTGGCTCAACAGTTGTGACTAATGTTAATGACAGGTGAACCAGGGTGTGGGCCATAAGGAAACTCTGTACTTACCTTCCCAATTTTTCTATAACCCTAAAACTTTTCTAAAACAAATCTTCACCGTCCTTGAAGGTCCATCTGGGATGCTTCCTCTTCTGTGAAACCTTTTCTGTTGCATCTCCCACGTCTTCCGCCCCAGCCTCCCCTAATTGGGTGTAATGTCTTTCTCCTTCGACCTTCTACAGGACTTTATTTGTAGTTCTCTTAAGTCTTAGTACATTATTTATTTCTTTGTTCTATTCTTATTACGTTGCACATGAGGTCATTAGCCTTACTTCTCCAGCCTCGCTAACAGCGGACACAGGGCCTTGTTGAGTAGGTGCTAATAAATATTGGATGAAGTGTGTGGATGGTATTGTGAGGATCCTTGAAACGCAGCTTTCAGTGCTTCTGTGCTCAGTGCTGTAGGAATCATTACTGGTCAATCTTAGGAAGTAAGGTTCGTTTTACTTAAGAGGGCTTAGAAGATCAAGGTTCTTCCTTTATGGTTAATAGTTTCCATTTGACTGTTCATCAGACCTTTTGCAAGAGAATTATCAAACATTTGGTCAAAGAACTAAAGAAGTATATCCTAATTTTTCTGATATCATTGGAGTGGAGGTAATATATAAATTAATAAAATGAACATATATTCCCTTCCTGCCTCCTCCTTTGGTAGTTTCGGTAGTATTTAGCATGATCAATATTTCAAAGCATCACAGTTACTTTAATCCATTATCCATCTCAGACCCCAAGCCCTGTGTGTTAGCACTGAAGGGGCAGAAGTGACCATTTGTCTAACTCATCTAGTCTGACTTGGAAAACGAGGCCTAAAACCCGTCCAGGCCTACCTGTGTAGTTAGAAATCTCCTGACTTCTTATGTAGTTCCCTCCCTGGAGTGTCTCTGCATCATTCTGGGTCGTCTGTATAGATAGCCTTTATCTCAACTCATATTCATAAACCATGGGTAGGAGATGCGCTCTTTCCTCTTTGTGTAAATAGAGTACGAGCCATGTTTCTGATGAGCAGATAGACTCAATAACTGTCCAAGTACAGAAACAGGGAATTTTCTACCGTGCACTTGAAGAATTGATGAAGCCTCTGCAAGGCCTTATAATAAAAAACTGGTGAATATCAATGTATCATTTCATATTTGGTCACCTAATTGGTACCACACGCATGATGTTTGTTCATGGAAATACTGTGCTCACCTTGGAGTCTGGGCGTTATACTCCGTGTCTTGCAAGGAAGGTATTTTTTCTTTCACTGACAAGAAACCTGATCATTTCCCATTTAAGAATCTCAGTTCTGCTTACACTCATCTCTCAGAAATTTTAGCATAGTTTGTGCTCAGAGTAATCTAATCTCGTTTAAAGTCTATAGTATACAGACAAAAACCATACAGGCCATATGGATGGCCTTAAAACAGTGCTCTCTCCTTTGTATCTACTTTAGCAATAACATTCTTATTGTAGGTTTGTTTCAACTGAAAATGACATCTCTGAATATTTCCCTGCTACCCTGGGAAGGAAAGACGAGCTGGTTGGCATTGCCTGTCAGGGAGCATCCTGTGCTTGGGTTCCCGTCCGCGTCTCTGGTCTGCGGCCTCTGGTTGTGATGACTGGACAGGAGTGTGCTGTGCAGACATAGGCACCACACTAGGAAACACCTCCGTCTCTCACAACCAGGCCTGGAGAGTAGGCAGCACCAGCCTGACAAGGAAGTGTCCATAGCAACCAGGCAAAGATAAGGTTGCGGTCGTCTTCATTTCAGAAAACGACCGGCTGATACAAGGCTGCTTTCCAGTGTCAGCCCAGCACTGTTTTGACCTAAAGATGAATAAAGACATCTTAAATAATACTCTCCAAAGTATTTTGAGAGGCTATATCAAAGTGTCTTCCTTCTGTTGCTCTCCTTTCATACCACCTGATCATTACAATCCAAACCTGTTAGGGAGAAATAACAGGTATTTTATTACAGTGGGAAATTATTTTTCAAAAAATATACAAAAATAAAACTAGCATGTGTCTATTTAAAGATTTTTATGTCATACTGAATTATACAAAACTACAAAAAAACCCAGCATTTATGGTGAGATTACTTTCTGTTCTTTATGCCTTTACCTCAAATTCAGGTTTTAGAAAAGGATTATATTCTTTGACCAAGAAAACTTTAATTTTGTATTTGCTAGGATTTTTTTCAAGCTATAGAAAAATAATGAATTACAGCTTTAATAATGATGGTCTTTCTCCCAAGAACTTAGGAAGAGGATAAATTTCAAATTTTGGAGGGCTTTAACAGTTTTTAATAAAGAGATACAACGTTTTCATGGGTACTTTAAATATATATAGATGTCATTTTTATTATTTGCAAGGGAGCTTCATTTCACAAAAGAGGTTAAAGACTGCAAAGGGTGAAAAAGGCTATAATTATGTAAAAGACTACACAGAAATTAAGATAGATGTAGGAAACTAAAGTTTTGAATCTTTTGTGGATTTTTTTCAAAAAGAGATTTGCTCAAAGTCTTTCATAGATTTAGGTGTTAGGTGGCTATTTGCTGACTTACATAATTATTTCTTTAATATGCATCAGGAAAGGTTACTTTATAGGAAGGTACTGGTTGGGCCTAAATCTTAATTTTTCTGTATAGTGTAAATGAGCAATAAAATGGCAGAAGGGTACCTAGCAGAAGAGACAAAACCTGAATCATTACAGACTGAATAATCAGTCTCTGTATGAGAGGAATTATCCTCTGAAAAGTAGAATTCAGTGAAAAATTACTTGTTGACCTAGCCTTATTTTCTTTTTTTAAAATTTAATCTCAATTGTGTATTTCCCATTCCCATTGAGTCCCCTTATGCGCCCCCCCCCCCGACCCCCAGCAGTCACCACACTGTCTTCCTGGTCCGTCAGTCCTTGTTCCTTTCTGACCTGGTCGCACTTTCAAGCACATTGATATCATCCATGTGACACAGATGAGCAGACTTTGACAGCTGGTCAGGAAAACACCAGTACGCACCTCACTTTCTAATGGAAGGTATAATCCTGATATTTTCTCATACCTCAAACCCTAAATTTCCAACTTGGTCCCAAAAACAACACACCACATGCCACAACAATTTGTCCCGTTTCTAAAGATGACTAACTGATGCTCTGTTAAACTTGTCCAAGAGCCATATGCTTCTCTTTCTGCTATTTTTTTTGTTTTTATTCTTTTTATTGTTGTTCCATTACAGTTGTCCCAATTTTCCCCCGCTGCTCTCCCCTCCCCCACATATGCTCCTTAATCCATGCACAGATCATTATTTCTCTAAATGTAGCATGTGGGGGTGAGGGCAGGGAGATGGAAAAACAAGTGTTTCTTCTCAGGCTGCATTTTCAAAATGTGACTAATAATTTTTTAATTTATTGAGCACTAGTTTCCAAAATTGCAAGAGCAGTTTCAGCAAAGCATAAATCCCAGAGAGGAACCCTACAGTGCAGCTCGTTTTGCCGTCCTTGTCCCCTGTGTCACGTCGGCATGGGGGCAGGAAGGACCTAGCTCCTAGGAAGAGGATGACGGTGAGACAGCATGTGAGGTTGGGCGGCTCGGCACAAACTAAATGGTAACGGGGTCAGTGGTGTGAGAAGACCCGCTGACTAAAGCAGATCTGAGATTCTGAGCTGATGGGATTTGGAGGGGCGGGGTGGGGGGGCAGAGGGGAGTAGAACTGATGGGATAAAGCTTGATCAGAAGTGGGGAGCAATGCAGCTGATAGGATTAACTCAGGGAAGGTTTAAGCTGGTGTCAGGATTTTTAAATGGCCTGTAACTCTGGGGTTGCCTGTTTTCTGGGGGAGGGGGGAGGATGGGGAGGGAGGATGGACTCGTAGCTAGAGTGAAAAATGAAGATCGAAGGAAAGAAAGTTGTGTTAGTGAGGTGAGGAAGGGGAAGGTGGGGAGAGGAGGAACTTCGGACTGGGCTGGCCTAGGACCAGGGCTGTCCTTGGCTGGGGCAGACCGACCAGTTTGTGTTCCTGCCCACTGTATACCTCAGGGTCCGTCAGGTGAAATCTGGTTGGAATGAACCTTTGGGACGGCCTTGAAGAAAACATTAAATCCCCTGTTCAGCGTGACAATGTGACAGTTCGGGGAAGACAGTCAGCTGTGGAGAAAAGAGAGGTGGGAGATCTGACTGGAGAGGGGAGATTTATACACAGGGTGTATTTCTGAGGCTTGAGTCTTCGAACATAATAGCTGGCATCCCCTCCTTCACCTGTTGCTTCCATGAGTCACGGCCCAGTAGCAGCACAGGTGATATGTCACAGTCAACTACTGGGCGCCCCCCTAAGGGAGTGCTGTCTGGGAGTGAGAGCATGGGAGAGAGAGACTGTGTCAAAGTAAGTATAAGTTGATTCACTGTGGTATTTCATGAGTAATCATTAGGTGCCTAAAGAGAAAAGTGGAACAGAATAGCAGATGACGAATGTGAACCTTTAGCTTGAGTCTGCATTACATCTTCTCAATTCCAATTGACCTTCTGGATATAAATCCACCCCACACTAGAGTTCTGACCTTGGATGATTAAATTGCCTCAATCTCTCTGAGCCACTGTTTCCTCTGTAAATCAGGACTAACAAAATCTATCTCACAGGATTATTATGAGAATTACATGAAAACTATGTCAAGCGCATAGTGTGGTGCACACACACAGTAGGTGCTGTGGCCCAGCTTTAGTAGGGATGGGGATTGGAACTATTTTTAAACTTAAAGGTGAACTTCATATGCTGCCATGTAAGTAACCCAGTGCAACTGGAGCCTGAATCAACACCACAGGGCTCACAGAGGGTGCCTTTGAAATCCTGATCCCCAGTCACGGTGATTTATGGGACCTCGCTAGCTTGCATGTGTGATGGCCCAGTGAGCTTGTTTATTTTAGTTTGAGCCCCGTTACCTAGCACTCCGTGATAGCATATTCTTATTTACACTCTCACTGACCACTTAGTTATGATTACTTTGAAAGAATGCATCTGAAGGCAGACATGAAAAGAAACTTTTACTAGAGTTATAAGGGTTTCATGTAGGTAGATCTTCATTCCACTTTGTCTAAAACTTGATGTATTGCTTACTGGATGACCCCAAAGACCCCTCCAAATGATTCAGGTTATGATTATTGACAAAAGTGTCAAATATCAATATCAGGTTACTAGGTGCCTCTTCTTAGGGCAAGTAGGAACGAGAACCAAAAATAAACCCTTTCATCGGGGCACAGATTTAACATGACAATCCAGCTGAGAAACAGAGGAGGGGATGAAATGACCTTGAACCTAGGTCCAGCCCACAAGGAGGTCCTAACCATGGGTCTGCCTCGGGCTGTACCAGAGGGAAAAGGAATTCCCCAGCAGTGTCGTGTTCTAAGAGTTGAAAATGAGTCACTGCAGAGGTGATTGATGCCTTTCCATTTTCCACTCACTGTCAGCCGCTTTGCCGAGAAATCAAAGTTTTGTATGCTCAATAAAAGTTGTTTGTTTTTCATTCCAAAAGTCCTCAGAGGTGAAGGGGATTTGTGAGATTAACCTGTTCACCGCCTTCGTTTTCCAGATAAGGTCACCAGGCACAGGAAAGATCGAGGGGCCCAGAACAGAACAGCCCTGTGTTACCATTGTCGAGGCTTTATCTCGTGGCGAATAAAAATTTGTTGTTGATAGACACGACCTGGATTTAGGTCTTTTATTGACATCATTACTCTGAATGAGATTTTTCATCTGGTGTGTCTTTATTCTTTGTGTTTGATACTTGACCATTTTCTAGACCAGGTCCCATTTTCATATGAGAACTAAGTCATTATGAGGGGGGATTTTTGTTGTTTTGTGCCTTTGGCCTTGAGATAACTACAATCTGGTATATAGGCTTTCATGAGGGATTTTATTTTAGAGTGGTTACTGCAGGACATATATCTGCTCCAAATGTTTTTATAGACAAAATGAGACTTTTATCTGTGTGTGTTTTCATTCAAACACATAGATAATTGGATGGATATATAGGTAGATACAGAGAGATGATAGATACATAGATAAAGCTTATAGACATACACACTGAACTATGGCTGCTGTGTAAGTAAGCTTGGTGTGTGTTAGTGAATGATGGGCAAGTCATTGTATTGTGTTCCTGTAGGTGTTCAGAGTACGTTCAACAGTAAGGACCAGAGTGACGGATTAGCGTCCCCCAAAAGTGCTACTTGGCCTGAATCTTGAACAATGAAAATTCATAAAGGTTTCTAATGAGGAACTAGATAACATTCCAGGGGCTAGACGAGGCAGGATAGAATGGAACACACTTGTGGATTTAGCTGTATGATATGTTTGTGGGAGTGGGTGAGGAGTGGGTGCTCTGGATGAGTGAGCCTGCCTGGAACAGAAATCTGAACATAGGAACAGAGGCAGGTGTGAGAAAGATGTATTGGGCCACACCACAGAGAGCCTGAAATGCCTTACTAAGCCATTTGTCTATCACACTGCAAGTCCAGAAGAACACTTGCATTTTGTTATAAGAAAAACCCTACAAGGAAAGTAATAGCAACATGATTTTGGAAAGATAAATCTAATGATGGTATGATGAATAGATCATATTGAGGGGAAATATGAAAGCAAGAAGAATCTGCTAGAGAATTAAGCATGTAAATAGGTTTACAGTCTTAAGTATGTAAAACACAGTTTATTCTTACATTAATATTTATTAATTGTGTCATTTTCCATACAAACAACTATAAACTTACTTTTGTCCCACCCTGTATTAAAGCAGTCTGCTTGGTGTGTTTTCTTAGTACCCCAAGTGGAAGTTCATATGTTCTAATTCACTTACTTGCTACCCCCAGCTGTTGAGGGAAGTTAGCAGCCCGAGCTATAGCCATTCATGTTTAGCTGTTGATCATGATTTGTAAGATCTAGAGTGCTGTTGTTTTTTGATATGTAAATGGTTCGGATATTGACTACTCTTCCATTTGCTGCAGTTTCTATAATGAAATCCCTAAGCTACATTTTATTTTCATTTGCGGTGTCCAGAGTGAAGTCAATTTTGAAGAGTTTAAAAAGAACTCTTGAAGAACAGTATTAGGTCAGTGCAAGCTTATGATCATTAGCTCAATATTAGCTCCAAGCTTTAAAACTACGATTACCCAAAGTGGAACAGACTTACGCAACCGTGGAAGAAATCCAGGAGAGGAGGACTCTTAATTACAAAGAGTTGTAGGACTGACTTCTCTCTGGGTAGAAGGTTGAACTCAATGTCTTTAGAGGAACTTTCCAACTTGGGCATATTTCATGCTGTCAAAGAATTGTATGTTTGATGATCCCATCCTATCTAACACATGATTGCCTTACTGTCTCACAAGGCATTAGATTCACACTTGGAAGGTCAAGTAACACAGAGTTGTTTGTCTTAGTTTGTATTATTTTATTTTGTCTTTTCCTATCATATTTCTTCTCAGAAGCAAAACTTTTGATACTCTCCCATCTTAAAGATATAAACATAGGATCCTCCTACGAAGGCGTGTCCGTGGTTCCCTGTCTTTGGACACGTAAGAATTGGAGGCACAGAAATGTGGACTGGAGACGTCTGGGGCCAGCTTGCTCCCAGCAGCTCAAGATCAACCATCCTACATAGAGAGAAAAAAAACATAGGCAGATATCCTAGAAGAATAAATGTCAAAATGGTTAACAACCATTCTTACTGAAGTGTGAACAAAAGTGAGTTAAATAATATTTTTAACTATGTCCTCAGTTCTGAGTTCTTTATTAGAAGAAACATAGGTACATCTTAACTTTATAGGCAATTAGATAAATCAAATTGGTGTTTTCAGTATCTTAGGGCCAGCAGTTTAGTCTCAAGATATAAGAACAATCACATTTAATTTAAAAATTATTTAAAAGCAATATTTTGAATAAAAATGACTGCTGTAGAATCAATGATGATTCTCTAACCAGTGTTCTATTTTGTGGACAACAATGTATACTCAAAATACGGCAAGATTTCCTTTTCCAGCAAAATGGCAACATGCATCTAATTTGAATTCCAAAAGAAGAGAATAGAGAAAGTGGGAAAGAGGAAATATTCTGGGAATTCAGTTGAATCCAAAGCAGGAAAAATTTTAAAAAGATACTCACATCCAGATATTTCCTAGAGAAATCACAAAAACAAAGAGACCTCAGCACCACCAGAGAGAAGGGGCAGATTATCTACAAGGATACAGTTCAATTGACCGCTGTTTAATTTATGGGAGGCGGCAGGGGCTCTTCTGATGAGATGAAATTGTATCCTATCTGAAACTAGCTGCAAGGGCCTCTGGGACATGGAGTTTTTAATGGTCCGGCCTCTACAGCCCAGGAAGGCCCAGTAAAAGGAAGTGGGTGGCTCCTGCCCTTGTTTGTGTACCTTGTCCCCCACACGCTAACAGACGTAAGCTCCTTCAGAACACATGGTTTGCCAACTGAAGTACCTGAAACGGTAGCTAACACAGAGTTGCTGATTTGTAGCTAACACAGAGTTGCAAATATTTGCTGATTGAAGGGATCATCATCGTACACTCGTCGGTACTGGGCTTGATCTCCTTGGTCCCAAATCACCGTAGGGTGGTACGTACATGTGCTTTTGGAGATTGGAATTTGGTCCTGAAGCCTACAGGGATGTCTTAAATTTGTCAGGTCAGTGCATTCTGAGAAAATTACTCCTTTGTGTTTGACATCTTCCTAGCATTTTCAGCTGCTATCAGTGATTCGAGTAGTTTACAAACAAACCATTAATTGCATCAACTAGTGAGTGGATATTATTGCAGGAATCTTAATGCAGCAGTTTTAATCAGATTGCTTTTCTTATGACAAGTTTCAGTGTTTCTGGGCACAATATAAATAGTTCATTGGGCTCCTGACATCAGCTTAGTCCTGTGCTAGGTTACCTTCAGTAATTCTGACTCCTTCCACACAACCCATAGACCCTAAAGAACGTGCTCTGTGTTTTAGTTCTCATAAGAGACAGGGCCTAGGTTTGAACTCCAGTGAAGCCAACTGGAGAAACCTGTGCTCTACATCAAGGTACTTCTCAGAGTCTTCATACTCTACTATTCTGTCACTGTTGCAAATCAGGAAAAATCCCATTATTGCACCATTATCAATTGTGTTTATGGTTGCTTTTAGTAAAGTCTTCATTCCTAAAATGTTCAAATAAGGCATAGTACTATAATAAAAATATTGCTGCCTTGAGTGCTAGACTCTAATTTTGGTTATGTTGGGTCATCTTGCTTAGGCTTTTACATTACTTACTTGCTGTGCAGAGGGGATTTAAAAACTAGATTATCTGTTACTGCCCCTTTCATTGGGCTAGTCTAAAAACATCTTTAAAAAGTTGGGTGAAAACAGTCTATAAGAATGAAATGTCATTAGAGGATGTGAAAGGAACTACGGAACAACTCTGGCAGCTTTCCTTATTCAGAACTCTGAAAAATTGGGGGAAGAATTATGTCTCTCGACAGTTAAAAAAAACTTCAGATATTTATAAAAAATGTTGCACTTCATTCATGGGACTCTTCTTTGCCTTTTTTATCCTCCTCCAAATCTATACTACTACCAGCCTCCTTCATCTCAGCAAATGGCCCAAATATCCTCTAAAGTCAGAAGGCTAGGACTTGATTCTTACTGCCTCTTCCCTTCCAGCGTTCAAGTCTTGTTCGCTCTTCCTCGAGCGCTCCCTCTGCTCTTCTGTCTGCTCTTGCCCCTCCACAAACCACCCTCGCCAGAGACAGCTCTTTAAAATGTAAATCATGGCATGTCACTCCCTGCCCAGAACCTTCCAGGTGGTACTCCACTCCCTCTGGAAAGCTTATGAGGAACCACATGATCTTGACCTGGCCCTGCCTTGACCTTCCTCTAATCTCATCCTGTGTGTTTATTCCCACGTGCGGGCTGTGCTTCAGCCCTTGTCCAGCAGCTCCGCCCCATCCCATGTCTTCTGCTTGGCTCCTCCTGGTCAGTAGGGCCTCATCTCAGATACCACCTGTTCCGTGCAGCTTGTCCCGACTATGTAATAGTCCGCCGTCACAGTGTCGCGTCACCCCCTTTTCTTTAATCAGGATGTTTGCCTTTTTTTTTTTTTTTTTTTTTTTTGGTCTAAGGCTTGTTTTTTGTTTTTCTGCCTCAAGAGTCCAAGGTTTACATGAACAGGGAACTTTGCGGCTTGTTCATTATGGTATCTCACCCATGCTGACACATATTAGCTGTTTCATATTGTATTTTGTTGAGTGAGTAAGTAAATAATCATTCTAAAAAATTATCTGATATTTAAGCCCATTACTTTTCACAAGAATTTTCAGTGAAACCCTAGTATTTTTGGCTTTGCTTGTTAATGTGAAAAAAGCAGAGTGAGGTAGTAAAATAAGTTTGAGAAATTCTAGGTTAAACAAAATTAAAAAGGTTATTTATTACTGTTCTTAGTAAAACCTTTAATATGCTGATAGTGAACACAATCTCCAAGAAGGTTAGCACAACATCAAAAGTTTATTTTACACTGATTGTCGTCTTTGAGAATGGAACTACTGTTCTTTACACACCTTCTGGGAAATGCCGCCTTAACCAGAACTCCACCGTAAGAGAATGGGGGAAATGAATACTTTATTGACTGTATGAAGGCTGACCTGTACTGACCATGAGAAGAAAAGACTGACAACCAAGGACTCAAAAAAATAAAACCTATGAAAAGGTGAGAGAAGAATTCAAAAATGAATACATCAGTTGAGACTATTCAGTTTTCTGCCAGCAGCTCCACCTACTTTACTGGATTTTTTTTTAATCTCTTACAGCTGGCATACATAGTGCTTGGTCTAGATTGAACATACAATAAAATGAATATCTGTTGACTGTTCATTATTGGGTGAGTAAATGTGGCCCAGGATCACCATTAAATAATTTAGATCAGTTTATTTGTTTAAGAAAGCAGGAAAATATCTAAAATATTTCAGGGAATTTTTTATTCCGAAGGATTAAATAAAATGCTATTAATAGCTATGAGGATAGTACAGCTTTTCATAAATAGGAATTTACCATATACAGTATTGTATTATTCAAAGCTAACTTGGACTTCAGACAGACATGCCTGTTTGCCGGGGATGTAATGGTGGAGCTTTTTGAAAGGGTAAAAATGTTATTTTAAAGTTAGATTTTGAGGTAAAATTTACACGTGGTAAGGTGTACTCTTTTTAGATATAGTTGAATGCGTTTTGACAAATGTACGCAATTGGATGGCTACCACCAAAATCTAGATGCAGAATATTTCCATCACCCAAAAAGTTTTTACTTGCTCCTTTGTAGTCATTGCCCTCCCTCCACTCCCAGTCACTGGCAACCAGTGACCTGATTGCCCCTGTAGCTTTGCCTTTCCAGAATGTCCTATGAATGAAATCACACAGCATATCTATAGCCTTTTGTAAGTGGCTTCTTTCACTTTGCATATTGCTTTTGAGATTCATTCACTAGTAATATATTGCATGTATTAGTAATATGTTTCTTTTTATTGCTTTCTAGTATTTAGTTTATGGATTATCACAATTTGTTTATCCATTTACCAATTGATATCTGGGCTATTTTCAGGTTCCAGCTGATATGAATAGAGTCGCTATAAACATTTGCATATAGGTTTTTGTACGGATTTATGTCTTCATTTCTCTTAGGTAAATGACCAGGGGTGGGATTGTTGAGTCATATAGTCAGTGTTCTTGTGAGCTTTGTAAGGAAGTGCCAAACTATCTTTCAAAGTTGCTAGACCGTTTTGCATTTCCTCCAGCAACGTATGAGAGTTCCATTTGCTCTGCATCCTGGCCAGCGTTTGTGTTGTCTGTGCTCCTCCTTTCAGCCATTCTAGTGTGTAGTGGCATCACACTTCGGCTCTAATTTTTGTTCCCTCCATTTCCGATGACTGAAATCAACCTGGAGCGCCTCCTGATTTCACACCTCTATGGTGTTTGTAAGATACGTTTTTTGTCTTCTGAAATGACTCCTCAGAACAAAGCTGTTGGCTCACATCGCATTCAGATCCATTATCACTAGAGGGCAGTAAACACAAGCAGATTTAGCGGATTTCCTTACTATGAACGTTAATCGAAGAAAATAGAGCTTTTATGATGAAAAATTAAATTTTAAATTGTTATTTAAAATATAGGTTATAGATTAATTCTAGATTGTTGTCTCCCTCTAAAACTACTCTTAAGGTAATTGAAATAGGGGAAACACTCAGTGATTTTTAAAGACGCTGGTATGCTCTACTTACTGTGTTTGATATCCTTGTCTCAGAATTCTTCAAGGAGCATGTAGCAAGTAGGTTTGCATGTGTTGAGCTGAACAGTATTGGGTATGTGAGGGCCCACTTTACACAGAGTTTCTCTTTAATGAATAACAACTCCCAGAACTTGGTGTTACCGAGAAAGATATAAAATAAATAAAGATTGAATATAGAATAAAATATTTTCCAAAGGTATAAGTCCAAAAACATGCTGTTACCAGGAAAATCTGTTAGGTTGGATAAATCTAAAAGTTAATACATTTATTTTAAATTTCTTAAATATTTAAAGCACAGTACTATCTTGTATAGCTTGGAATGTATTATGTTAAAGACATAATGTTTATAGACTCTTAACTAAATATAGATTAATGCCTGAAATACTTTTATTTTTTTTTTTTTGGCAATTTAGAGTATTCTAAAGCCAGACAGCCTGGGTTCAGATCCACTCTGCTACGTGGCTTTGTGACCTTGGGTGGGACACTTGACCTTCCGAGCCTCAGTTTCTTCATAGTTTGGTTTATTTTTTTTCCTTATTCAAGAATGTGTCTTATCTCTCTTGACCTATATTACAAAGTCAGTGATGCCAGTATTTGATCACAACTCCATCAGCAGAATTTGAAATATCCTGAAATATCCTAAACTAGCCCAGAAAGATTGACGATTGCTTGAGGTATCAGTTAAAAGGAAGAATAAAAGAGGGGGGACATCAGAGATTCTGAGGAGTCTAAAATCTGGGAGACTTTAGAGAAAGGCATAAAAAGAGAACTAAATGCCGAAGGAAAATTTTTTTCTATTTCAGTGAAGGCACACACATTTGTATATAAAACCTTCTGGGTGTTCAAGCGCAGAGGATCCCCCAGTCAGGAAATCTGAGTTCTGCCTGTGTGGGGCACCCGTCTCTTTCTCGCATAGCACTCCAGGGCACGGGAGTGGGTCTCCTTGTCAGCGCGGCTGCCTTTGTCTGGTCACCAGCCTCCTGACTGCAGTTGGTAAGATCCACTCTGTCCAAAGATATGACCAGTGAGAGCTGTGGTCCTTTAACTCGAGACACTGTGAAGTCAGCACAGGATTAGGAATGAATGAGTCCACTCCTAAATTCATACCATTTATCACTTGCATCAGCTATTCATACACCATGGAGACTTGCATCAGCTATTCATACACCATGGAGAGCAAAGACTAAGAGAAGCCTGGATTTGCCTCTCAGCCCCGTCACAAAGGGCAAGTTACTGAATATTTGAGTGCCTGCCTTTTCACCTTAAAATGGGGATAATATCTATCTTACCCGGATGTTGCAAAGATCACAGATAAAATACATAAAGCTCTTGGTACACAACAGATGCTTAATAAATGTGGTATCATACCTATTACAGAGTTCTTATTAAAATTTTCAAAAGCCAAGTCTGACACTAAGAGTTTTCATGGGCAGAAGACAGGGAAGCTAGATGTCCTGGAATGCATGGGATAGTCCTTCGCGGGGGATCGGTCCAGGTCCCAGCCACAATTCATGCAGGTAAAACAGTCACTTATGATTATCTGAGCCTAGAACACAACTACTTTTTACATATAAGTGTAGTCTTTCTTCCTCCCTCCCTCTCTCTCTCTCTCTGTCACTCTCCCAGCAGCCTCCTCATAAATCAGCGTGGGCTTCCTCATAACCTGGCAGTCTTAGAACAGTCAGACTTTCTCACAGTGACTCAGGGATCCCAACAGCATATTCAAGGAGACCAAGGTGAGAGCTGCAGGACTTCTTAGGACACCCTTCACAGTCACAGCGCATCACTTGTTGGTCCCAGGGGCCAGCCAGCTCAGATTTGATGCAGGGTCATTTTTGGAGACTAGCTACCTCAGTGACCCGTTTTCCCGAGGAGGAAACTGACACAGCAAGAGGTGAGATTATGTTGAGGGTTTTGTGCCCTAAAGGATTTGAACTCAGAGTCTGTGTTCTTAGTAGAATTTTCATCAAATCCTTTTAGGATGTTTTTAGAATAGCCCAGTAGAAGGGGCATCAATAGATAAACCATTTTTTAAATCCCCTCTTCATGGCACCTTAGTAATGTAGAAGCCTACGCAAGGTTAACAAAGGGAGCTGAGAACAGCCGTGCCACACCAGTGCGGAAATGCGTTCCTTCCATTTGTGAATTCTGGACATTAACTGTGTTTTATAACCACACGATACTTTTGTGTTGGATGGAGGAAGGACTGTGTTGTGTCTGTGTCACCGGGGAAGCCACATGTTTTGTTTTGCATTTGGAAGAGAGAAGCAATTCAAATGCTCATTGCCATTTGCAGAGCAGCTTTTATTTTGAAGAAAGAGAATATTAAAATTCATAGAAATGATTCCAAAAGGATCAGCAATCCTTATTTAAGAATGAACTGTGAGTTTTGAAGTGTTCTGTGGTGGTTATTCATCACTGTGAGAGGGAAACCCCACTCATCCTTTCCTGCGGCAGCCTCAGCTGTAGGGATACCATTTTTAAACTGCGTTTACCAGAGGTGAGGAGGAGGAAGCTCTCCTCCTCAGAGGTTTGCCCTTGCCAGCCAATCACAAAGCACCCTGGCCTGATAGATCCAGAGATGGAGTGCAATTGGCGCATAGTTGAGGTTTTATGGGTGGGGTTTCTTGTCACTCTTGCCAGCTTCTCCGCAGTTCCTTATTTGGTAGCTTTTGATAGAACTTGTCTTTCTTGCAGCTAAGCATATTGGCATACATTATTCATTAATCCTGGGAGCTCAGGGAGAGAAAGATGCCGACCCTTAGATCTTCAGATATTTCTTTCTCACATGAATTTTCTTTACTCAGAATAGTTGTTGAATGCAGTTCCATGCTGGAGTTTTACAAATGGCATGTGTTCAGCAAGAAGACGGCTGGATGTCAGATGGGATCTAATGCAAGGCTTTCTTATAT
This sequence comes from Micronycteris hirsuta, assembly GCA_004026765.1. Taxonomy (NCBI): domain Eukaryota; kingdom Metazoa; phylum Chordata; class Mammalia; order Chiroptera; family Phyllostomidae; genus Micronycteris; species Micronycteris hirsuta. The sequence goes on from PVJI01001390.1 coordinate 173,776, forward strand.
ATACTTAATTCCCAATAATCTTTAAAAACCCACACACTCCGAGGGTTGTGGAGATTAAACTATCAAGGTTTTGAAGATATATATGTTTCAGAACTTACTGTCTCCCTATATAATCAATCAAAAATGCCTGAAGCAAACTACTTACTGTCAGTGTCTTGGGGCTACATAAAGGTAAGGTTTATTTAGCCTGATTACTCTGATTGCATAACTGATAGTTGTCATAAATTGCAGTGGAGTTAAGCTTTCTAAGCAGTCTTTTACTTTTTCTTAGACACGACTGCAGAAGAAATATGTGTTTTTAGTGGCCAAGATAAGGAGAAATTGTGTAATTTCTATTAGTTGTAGTTGGCATGTTGAAATGGCTTTTTAATGTGCAGCGGTTCTTCTGCTTGTCATGTTGTGTGGGTTCGAATTATGCTTGTAAATGTCAAGTGTATTAATTGCAAGGCAATTAAATAAATCCACTGGTAATAAATCATTGAGCAAAATTACTTATACTGGTGTATGGCTTCCAGTTTGTAGCACTTAAAATTTATAAAAAATTAATTAGTATCTCTTTCTAAAAACCTGCACTAGTATAACCTGATGAAAAGTATGTTTTGTTCACCTTTGGATGTAAAGATCTAGATGACATTGAAAAATTGACATTACTTGACTTTTTAAGTGATATATTATTGAAATGAAAACTTGATTATCTACTTGTAACACTTGAAGAAATTTATGTTATACGATACTGCTACTTTTGTTAATCTGAAGAAATGGGTTACTATACTGAAATGAGTAAAAATCGTGATCCTGGCCAGCAAGCTCCTTGCACGCCCCCCCCCGGCAGTGCCAGCCTGGTGGTCGCTGTAACAGAAGCAGGAGGCAGAAAAGCCTTTTTCAGTCCTAAATGAAGCATCACTTCAGAAATTGAAATTTATTCTTGAATATTTCAGTATATTACAATAATGCATTATTTTTAATCCTTTTTCATTACTTTAAAAACTCAGATTGAAATATTTTTTCACTTTCTTTGTTTCTCTTTAAAGGAAAATTTACACTTTGCTGTGAGATTTACCTGCATTCTAAGAAAACATTTCAGTTTTAGTTGTCCAGGTAGTTATGATTCTCCACCTCCCTTTTAATCTGTGGATAGTCCAAAGTTTTTTGTTGTTTTTATAAAATGCAGATTTTCATTTAAATTTTGTTAGCCATTTCTTGGCTAAAATTTTTTTTAATATAGAAAAGCATAAATGATAATAAAGGAAACTCATAATCCTCCTAGAATTCATCTCTTAGCTTTCAGACGGTTCATATTTGGTGCATCTTTGAAGGGTTTCACATTTGTATGATGACTATGGACAATACCTCTAGAATTCTCAGCATAGAATTTCAGTGTGTATCTTTTTGAGGAAAATTTTTGCTGGACAGCTTTGTTTATGTTTTAATATTGTATTGCTAAAAACAATATAATATCAGACGAGCTCGGGAACGTTCAGGGTGCTATCGCCCTAGACTGAAAACAATATAATATCAAGAAGGACAAATAATTGCCCTTAAGAAAGACAAATATAAATATATCTAGTCTTACATACATATTAAAGGATTTATTATTGTGCAGCCAATGCAACATTTATTTTAGCTTTTAATGCTGATATCTACCAAACACATAGTGTACCCAGTGTGGCATATTTAAATGGCGTTTAACAGAATATTATGGAGGAGGGGACAAGCATTTTCTAAACGTTAACCTTTACCACCTTCTTAATCATATACTAGGAGAATATGTCGTGTACCCAGTCACACATTGGCATGAATGCTGAAATAAAGGGGTTGGATTTAAGAATCTTAAACTTTTTAATTATTTTATTTGTCTTCCTCAACAGTCTTAAATGTAGAATATAAACTGAAGGACTGGAGTTTAAAAAGCAAAATGCAGTATTCAATTCAACTGCATTTCACTTTCCTTTGTGCCCCACACGCTGCGCACAGACGCTGCAGCGCACGTGAGAACAAAGGCTGTGGGAGCGTTAACTTAGAGCCTGCTCTTTTCTCTGCTGCAGCAGTGATTCTGTATACTCTTTCAGACTGTTTAGATAATAGCCAATCAAAAGAACTCATCGTCAGAAAATATTTAGAGGTCGCTTTTAAAAATATCTAAAAGCTCAAATAAATTGTTCTCCACTTTGCAACCAGATCTTTTGAAAAGCAGCTCTGTATTTTATCTCTTTTAAATCTGTAAATTGACAACATTATTCTACGAGAAATACATTTTATCACCTTTTCTAATCATTTTCCTCCTCACAGTAATTTTACATAGTTACCTAAATAATATGTAGCAGTCTTAAAATGAGAGAAATCACACTGACATGAACAGCAATAAAAAAAATAAAATAAAATTCATCTTTCTGCCCCTATTATATCCAGCTATGCACTCCAAAACCAGATTGTCTCATCAACTGCCAGTTGAGAAAGCGCTGTGGTTATTATTTTACCTTCCTGGACTCAAAGTTTTATATCAATAGCAAAAAAGGGAGGCCATTTTAATTCCTCTTAAAAAATGTTATGTTATAACTTAATTGACTCTTCAAAGATTGTCTTTGGGTGATCTCCCCTACCCTTTCCCTTGGGAAGAAAGGGGACTGCCTAAAATGTCGTCTCTTCTAGTTATGTTGAAGGAAACGTAGACTTCCGTGGAGCACCTCAGTCGCCTTGGTGGGGAGATAGGTGTGCACTGAATGATTTCTCCACCCCATGCTCTTGGGTTTTGAACAAAAGCAGAGGAGTAGTTTGGGAATTATATATGATGCAAAAATAATCAGTGGAATGCACAGTATGTAATTTATCAGTCTGCAAATGGATTCCTTTCACTGGCGTTTGTTGCCTTGGTCCTGTGTACTGACCGGCTGTTTTGATGACTTACATAAGCACACTGCCAGGAAAATTGCACTTCATTGTTTACGTTCTTTCATATAAATTCAAGCATTTGTGTAGGGAACCAGCAGGTCCCATGCAGTGTTTCAGCTTTAGCGTATGGCAACATATTCCTCATACCATGTCGTTTACAAGTTAGAAGGTAGTTCTGTAGGAAAATGGGTCCCCATCTAACGTTCCCAACCCCCCTCCCCCTCCAAGCTTGCATTGAGTTAAGTGGAGAGAAATGCATGGAGAGCAGGTGGTCGGTGTGGCTCCTGCATAGACTGTGGAGAGGCCAGGAGTGGCTGAAGGCCTTGCCTATTCCCCGTCCTATAAAAAAGGCTGCGTCCTGACTGGGCAGCTCTCCCTAGCAACTGTTAGCTCATAGCACGGACAGTTTCAGGTCACAGAGCTATTGCATTTAATGTATATTGAAAATGTTTAGCAGACTCTTTTGAACACATTTGCCTAAAGATTTTTTCCAGAAGTAAATTTTATTTGTTAAGCAAGGATTTACTTACCTTTGAGTCTTGTGCATCATATTTTTATTATATTTTTGAAGCATGGTGACCATTTCCTATATAAATAATAACCCAACTTATTTATTGGAATGAGTAGGGGAGCTGAATATTGAGATATAGGTACTTTTATGGGCATAACTATATCCAGCTCTAACATCTGTTTGTCCTGCAGTGATAAAAATCAGCCATCGCTGTAAAAGACCCAGGGAAATAGAAAGAGTTCAAATAATGTTGAGTGCTTATGTACCGGGCTAAATACAAGACGATACTTTATATCAGATCATTTAATGAGTTTATAGCCTATAACTTGCTCAAGAAAATACAACTTTATAAAAGATTGACAGGAAATATTTTGAACACTATTGTAAATATCTCCATGAGTATTCTTAGTGGGCCCCAAAATTTACTTTTCCCCCAGTGAATCATAATATATAATTCTAAGTGAAAACTAACAACAGTCCATGTTTTATACACTGCATGATGCCAATTCAAAAAATGTACATCCATACAAATGAAAACAAATGCAGAGAGGAAATATAGCTAATTGTATGGTTATCTCTGAGCAGTGAGGATATACATGATTTCTAAATTTATTTCTAGATTTCTATATCACGTGTGCAATTTATCATCAGAGACAAAGTATTAAAAAGCACATGAACAAAGAAGTGAACTTGACATTGCTGAGTTTGAGATAAGCTCTTTGGACTTGTAAATTAACAACCAAAGGAATTTGTGTTGGTATGTCCCGTTGTTCAGTTTTGGCCGCAGGGTAATGCTAATAAGCATTTCTTGTATCCGGTAGTCTCCTGAAATGTTTTTATTGATTTTCCGTAGTGCTTTGTGGTGATAAATTCTGATACCTAATCTACACGGTCAACAAGACTGACTTTGGAAGTAATTTGCCAAATTATCTTGAGTTAGAACACCTTGGTGTGATTTATGCAGAGAAGAAATTTTTTTTTCTTTTTAATTATAATAAACTGATTAAATACTGAGTTAGAATTACATTTTAAATATTACCAAATGATAAGCTCACTACTGTCTTTCCCCTAGACTTAAATGATAACTTATGGTGAAATTCAAAATTTTAAAGGCAACTAAATATTAGAATACAGTGTGACTTTTTAGATCAGGTATTTAATAGGATAGTCGTTGTATATATAGAAAAATACATATTTTTCTGTATGTTAGGAGAAATATTAAGGTATATTAAAAGGCCTAATTAAGCAATTTTGGGAGTCCAAGGAAGATGTTAAGAAGCAGTTGATGCCCAGCTGGTGTAGCTCGGTGGATTGAGCACGGGCTGGGAACCAGAGGGTCCCGGTTCGATTCCCAGTCGGGGCACATGCCTGGGTTGCGGGCCAGGTCCCCAGTGAGGACCATGTGAGAGGCAACCATACATTGCTCTTTCTCCCTCCCTTCTCCTTTGTCTCTGAAAATAAATAAATAAAATCATTTAAAAAAATAAAACAAAGAAGCAGTTGATGATGGGAAAGCATAACATCTCTGGGAATTCTGGATTCGAATACCAAATGGTGGTGGCAGGTAAATCCCAGGTGTCTTTGGATAAAATATGCACCATGGCATCAGTTAAAAAAAAACTGTGAAGTCATGAAGTAAAGTATTGAAAATTGACCTGTTTTGTATAAATGTGACTTTGGGAAAGGGACTGAGAAATTCTATGGATGCTGAGAACCGATAAATCTTACACTCCCTACTTGGGAAAAACTTCAGAAAGGAAACATTATATAGTATGCATTCAAAGATTTTATTTCTCCGTAATTCTGGAAGAGTACTCAAGTGTGTTTGGTTTAGCTTTGGAGTAAAAGACTACATTTTAACCTCTGACCCATGCACATACTCATTTCTGCTAATGACAATTTGATAGACATTATACCACATTTTATTGTGCAGCAGCCTTTTGTGTGCCTATCAATTAGGGGATTTTTTCTTCTCTAAATACTAACGACACTTTATTTTTTAATGCTCCTTACATGAAAATTAAATAAAATTCAAAACTCAGCTCTCTTTTGCTCTAGCTACAATTTAAGTGCTTAGTAGCCCTGTGTGGCTAGTGGTCACTGTAATATACAGCACAGGTTGTAGAGTTTTTCTGTCACTGCAGAGAGTTCCATCACTTAGCACCTGTCTAAAGTGTCAGGACACTTTACAAATTCTTTGGGCATATTTTTTGTATCTTAGCATATGCTTATGTTCTTTCACTTAAATGTTCATCTTCCATTATTTTATTTTATCTGTTTTTCAGTTTAAAAGGATGCTTAATCGGGAGCTCACCCATCTCTCTGAAATGAGTCGGTCTGGAAATCAAGTGTCTGAGTATATATCAAATACATTCTTAGGTGAGAATAACAGTTTAAGTGCAATTTAAAAATTTTTTCTTGGGTTGTTTGTTTTGGGGAGGTGGATTAAGGCACCAACTAATTTTGTAAATCAAGTGTTATGAACTTCATTTGTTTTTATTCATTATATTAATAATTTGAGCCCCTAAGCTTTAGAACCTCAAATGACAAAGTACATTTTTTATCTTTTAGTTTTATCCAGGACTTTAGGGATTTTCTGAATTTAAGTTATATAGTGCCAAAGTATGAAACTGTGAAATATATTTTTTGGAGAGATCTATACATGCATTCAACAAATTCTTCTTCAGCGTCAGCCATTTGCTGGGCACTAGGTATTAATGATAAACTAGAAATGGTCCCTACCCTCAGTGGGTTGATAGTCTAATGGATACTATGCCTGGTAAACTGATGAAGCAGAGAGATAGAATACAGTTGCTAAAGAAGCACTTGCTGATAACAATAGCTGAGAGTTTGTGCACTGGGACAACACTACTCCCACCACCCATTCACAGAAAAAAAAATGCAGTAAGTAAACGTCAATAACTTGTACATATCCTTGATTCAGCTTTACTTACAAAACCAAACTGCTGAATATCTTACTAGCATATTTGCTATTATTGAACACACATTGTGTACAAGGATGAGTTAGAGGAGCTTCACCCCATCAGGGATGAATGTACTGATACATCTTGTGTCTTTTTTTTTTTTAAATAACAGCTTTTGTGAATCTGATACTCACTTATCAGAGAACATTGGAGATTCTCTGTGCTTTCCATAAAACCTTGTTACTTCATAACTCCTATCTCACTATAGTATAGAAAATGTGAAATAGCAGGAGCAATCTAAGTCATTCAGATAAGCTGTTTAACTCCCACAGTGTGATCCATTTCTGTAAGCTGTCGGGTTTCCACTGCTGTTTTTATTTTTATGCAGGAAGTGGCTCCCATTTCCAAGTAGTATTGAAACTGGAGTCCTTACTTGACAAGAGCAGTTTTGAAGCCGCTGAGTGAATTTCAGATAGGAATGGAGTTGAAGAACAGGGGAAATAACCAATGTGTTTTGCTTTTTCCAAGTCTACTATCACGATAAGTGTTTCAAAAAATTAATTAGCACATCCTGTCAAAGTGGTAACCAGTGAATACATTTGATGTTAATTATTTTTCAGTGAGATTTATTTGCTTAATTTGGGGTGTCAGATTAAGTCCACATCAAGTTGTAAATATTCAACTTCCCTGAAAGGAGCTTTCCCTGGAAATATTTCCTGGAGCATATCATTTAAAACGTGTCCAGTTATATATGTTATGCCTTTTTAAAAGGCCCAGGTAGAAGTAATAGTAAATGTAGAATATTTAATCTGTTTTTAAGATAAGCAACATGAAGTGGAAATTCCTTCTCCAACTCAGAAGGAAAAAGAGAAAAAGAAACGGCCAATGTCTCAGATCAGCGGGGTCAAAAAGCTGATGCACAGCTCCAGTTTAACGAACTCAAGCATCCCGAGGTTTGGGGTTAAAACTGAGCAAGAGGACGTCCTTGCCAAGGTGAGAAAAATTTCAAGGCTCATGATCATAGATATGCAGCGATGCCTTTTCGTGAATTTTGATTCCTTCTCTTTTAGTGGATGGACAAGATTATCAATGTATGGGAGATTTTTTTGAAGATAGGAATGCAGTTTATAAAGCTCTTTCTAAATTATTTGGGTTTTACTAATATGTGGATTTACACAGGTGGTTTGGGATGTGTGTTCTTTCCTTTTTGCTTCTGTGTTTTATTGTTTAACCTTAAATAGTCAGAAATCTATTCTCTCTTCTGTTGTTAGGAGAATAGATAAAGTTTTTGTGAATGGATCTTATCTATTGAAGAAATTATTTGAAATTTATATTGAAAGTATGTAAATATGTTGTATTGTCAAAGACAGGAGGTTAGGCAATACTCTTTAGTTTTTAGTACATCTAAGTGATTTTGCCTGAAGTGTGTCTGTACTTAGGCAGTGCATCCATTACATTTAAAATGAATCAGTTTCTAAAAATCTAACTTTCTTTACATTAAAGTCAGTCGTTTTTTGTTTGTTTGTTTTTAGAGAGAGGGGAAGGGAGGGAGAGAAAAAGCAACGTATGGTTGCCTCTCATGTGGCCCTCACTGGGGACCTGGCCTGCAACCCAGGCATGTGCCCTGACTGGGAATCGAACCAGCGACCCTTAGGGTTCCCAGTCCAGGCTCAATCCACTGAGCTACACCAGCCAGGGCTAAAGTCAGCCATTTTTAAATGAATATGTTCATTGGTTCATATTCTCCCTCTGCTTTCTGACTTTTTCTGTGTCTCTTTTGCCCCAGGAGCTAGAAGATGTGAACAAGTGGGGCCTTCACGTGTTTAGGATCGCAGAACTGTCTGGCAACCGGCCCCTGACCGTCATCATGCACACCATCTTCCAGGTAGTGCCTTGGTGGCTCCGGCACCTCGCGGCCCGGCTATGCCGGGTGCATGCATTTTATCATCTTTGCTATTCACTGTCTTTTGTGCATTCTGTACTTTTTTCTTTTTTGTCCCTTTACCTGTGAAGTAATAAGAATACAGAAAGGTTGAAATGTGGGCAAAATACAAATAAACCAATGTTATTAATTTTTTTCCATTTAAGAAAAAGATATGTGAGAAAATTGAAGCGATTCGTTAAAATAATAGTTTAAAAATCATCCACATGACCCTGACTCACCTAGAAAATGGAGTACTAACTCTAAAAAAATGAATCAGCCCCCTGCTGACTAGTCTGAGGATGTAATTTCTTCACGGCTTTGTGAACCACTCTCTTCTTCACATTGGTTTCTCGTTCTTGTTGAGCTTCCTTTGTCCCAGTGCAGGGTTAAGATTTAAATGAGGAGTTGAGGCTGTAGTTACTCTAGGACAAGAATGGCAGATTCCAGCCCTAGAAAGGATGTTGTTTTTCAATTGATGTGATCTAGTTAGTGGCTAAGTCAGTGGCACTAGACTGAGACAAACTTATGGGACACAGATACTTTTATAACTGGCAACTCAGACCATACATCTTGAGTCAAGCACTGTTGGGCTTCTGAAGGACAACTCAACACTGGTTTTATCCCTAAAATCCCTGGATCTAAGTCCCTCCCATTGACCAGCTGACAGCAAACAAGACTCATCTATAGGAGGAGGGAGTACTCTGCCCACACAAGGGGTGTACCTCAACTACACAGCTTAGGTGATAGGGGAGGCTGTGCCATTGGACTCTACAGGACACCTACTATATTAGGCCACGCTACCAAGACAGGGTCATAGCAGCTGTACCTAACACATAGAAACAAACACAGGGAGGCTTCCAAAATGGAGAGACAAAGTGTCATGGCCCAAATGAAAGAACAGATGAAAACTCTAGAAAAAGAACTAAACAGAACAAAGGTAAGCAATCTATCAGATGCAAAGGTCAGAACAGTGGTTATAAGGATGCTCAAGGAACTCAGTGTGGGTACTTCAACAGCATAAAAAAAGACTCAGGCAGTGTGGACTTCCGCCAAGATGGCGGCGTAGGTGGTCGCACTCGCTGCCCGCACATCCAGAGTGTCTAAACAACGAACGCAGTAGCGAAAAGTTAAACAACCAGAACGGACAGAATCGAACTGAAGGGAAGTCCGACACCCAGGAGGTAGGAGAAGACGAACATCCAGGCTGGTAAGCGGGGCAGAAACAAGCAGAGGAGCGGAGTGAGAGCCAGCTCTCACAGAGGGACTCACGCCGCCAGTGCCTGAACAGGGCGTGGCCCCAAACAACCTGTGAATCCCGCAAGCCGGCGACGCTGCCGGAGAGAGGCCAGGGCTGAGCCAGCAGAACCAAGTCTGGCGGGAAAGGCGGTGGGGAACTGGGGAGCAGAGGAGTGACGGGAGCCCGCGGTGATCGGAGGCCGCCATTGCTTCCTCCCAGGCCCCGCCCCCAGAGGCAACGTCACCCAAAAAGCGACCCAGGTTGCCGGCACCTGCGAGCCAACAAGTGCACCGAGATAAAAAGAATGAAAATGGCCAAAATGAAAGATGAGAACAAATTACAACTAACGGATGATGACATAGTCAACCTATCAGATGCGCAATTTAAAATACTTGTAATCAAAATGCTAACTAAACTGGAAGATAGGTGGACGCAAATAATTGAACAGATGAAGAATACGATAAGGATAATGGAGGAAGATTTACAGGGAACCAACAGGGGAAAAAAGGAAGTTGGATCTCAAACCAATGGGGTGGACCAGAAGGAAGAAACAAGAATTCAGAAAAATGAGGAGGGTCTCAGGAACCTCAGAGACATTTGTAAACGACCCAATATCCGGATCATAGGGCTGCCAGAAGGACAAGAGGAAGACCAAGAAATTGAACATATTTTTGAACAGATAATGAAGGAAAACTTCCCAGATCTGGCAAAGGAAATAGGCTTCCTGGAAATCCAAGAAGCTCAGAGAACCCCAAAGAAGTGGGACCCAAAGAGGAACACACCAAGGCACATCATAATTACATTACCCAAGGTCAA
>PVJI01001391.1:0-184125 GCA_004026765.1 Micronycteris hirsuta
GCTGTTGTTTCACAAAATGATAAGAACAGTGCCTTACTATTTTGAGGAAAGCAGCATCAGCCAGTCGATCTCTTGTGCCACATTCTGGCATTGGAGACTTAGGGTTATTATATTGTGTTATATTGCATATATTTTACTTTTTCAGATGGTTGACATTAGTACTGAAGAACTGAGACAACAGTTTGATCAGGAAATAAAAGTAATGGCAAAGTAAGTTAATTTGGCGGCAGGGTGGAGTGGGAAAGAGCACAGCAAAGGGTGAGGGACCTGGTTTCTTTCCCAGAGTATGCCAGGAGCTAGTGATGGCCTCAGATAAGAGCATGTGAACTAAAGGGTTTGGATTAGAGGAACTGAAAGAACTTTGACTACAATCTATAACTACATGTACCTATATGCCTGTAGATTAAACAGCAGTCATTATTTTAATCATAGCAAAGTTACATGGAATTTCAACTGTCTTCCATTATCATGTTTTCTGTTCCCAGAATGTATGAGAGATAAATCGTAGAGATACAAAATAAAATGTATAGAATAATAGGCCCTTAGATATAAGTTAACACCCATAAACCAGGAAAGTCTTACACGCAAGAATGCGTGGCAGGCATTGACCCAGTATGCTTGACAATAGTCAGACATCATCAAGAACAGTAACAGAAACCAATTAGGAAATACATTGTAACAATTATAATTGATACTTGAATGTATCCAATATACCAGACACTGTGCAATATATTTTATGTGCATTGTCTCATTTAAACCTCACAATAATTGTTATAACCTCCCCCGCCCCACCCAAAATTTTTTTCCCACTGAGATTTAGAAAGATTAAGTAACTGTCCCAAAGCCACATAGCCAGTAAATATTAGAGCTGGGTTTCAAATCCAGATCTGTCTGGTTCCCAGAACTTGAGCTTTATGTATGAATTCTCATTAGACCCACTGCTATAAATCATGAATTCTAGTTGCTTAACCTCAAGAAAGAAATAATAGACTGGAATTAATTCATTCACAGTAAAAGTAGTGCATACTGATAAGAAAATGTAAAACTTCCACAATTTGTTCTCCCTACTTCTGTTTCCACTCTCCAATCCTAAAAGTATATTTTTCAAATAATAAAAATTATCTCTTAACTTTATCACTGAGAGGTAAGCACTGCTAATATTGGATGTACTTTCTTGATGGCATGCGTGTAGCACATCCCCGTGTCGTTAAAAATAATTTTAAAACATTTAAAATTATTATATAAAATTCTAGCATAGATAAGGATTATAATTTATTTAACTATTTCCCTTCTAGGATTGTTTCTGATTTTCAATATTACAAATTAAAGCTTCTTGGTGTTTAATATTATACATACATATTTAAATGCAACTCTGCTTATTTCATCAGGATCGAGTCCTAGAAGAATTACTGCTTCAGAATGCATGAACTTTTTAAAGACTTGCCAAGTATATGTCCAAATGGCCTTATAGATAAGTTATGATAGTTAATACTCCTACCAGCAATGTATTACAATGTCAAATTTCAATGCTACCTCATCACCATTGAATATCATTACTGTTTTTAAATAAGTACCAATCTCAGGAACTTATTAGCAGAATAACCATAGCTATGTTTCTTAACTCTCTATCCATTAGTTTTCTATAAAATAGAATAATAATAGCTCTTACTTCATTATGTTATTGTAAGGAGTAAATAAAGGAAGCAGGTAAATGACTTAACGATAGTGCTTTACGTGTAGTGGAAACTCAGCGAATGTTATCTGCTCGTGTCTAAGATGTGCCAGTTTGCTGGAACATGGAGTACTTGTCATTTTAGTTTTCACTTTACAAAATACTTGTGAGGGTAGACTGATTTCAAATCAAATCAAATCAAAATCTGATTTGAAATAGTGAAATGCCAGAATTACAGATCATTTTGAATGAAAAAATGTGTAAGCACTTGGATGGAATACTTACTATGTTCTAGGTCATTTCTAGGCTCTCGTATATTTGCTTGTTTGATTCTCGCAGCATCCAGGTTACACAATAGGTATTATCCCCATTTAGCAGGCGGTTTTGCTGAGGCTCAGGGAGTTGTTAATTTGCTGTAGTCCACGCCTCCAGGAGGTGGCAGATCTGGACTTCAAACTCAGGTTTTTGAACACTTAGCCCAGTTTTCTTGCTACTGTATCACAGATGTCTTTTGTTATACTTAAGCTCTCTTTAGTTTTTTTACTCTTAAGTATGTAAAGAAACTCAAGCTAGGTTATAAATAATCAGACATGATTAAATATCAGAAATGTGTAAGTTAGATATGATTAAAGATCAGATGTCTGTAAATCAGTGCTTTTGATTTATTAGAGTGTTCTTGAAAGGGTTGTCATACAAGTTTCAACAGACTTCTTGAAACCTTGTTTGTGCTATAATTGAAAATTATGCTAAACAAAGGTAAACATCAGCCTAGTCCTTAACCAACGTATCACAAGTTCCAGTGGTTTGAATTGCTGAGCTTTTACTATAAAGTAGAAGAGGATTTGCTTCTAAGTTGATCAGTATTGATTAATAACTGTTTGCAGAAAATTAAGTTGTAATAAACACATACCATATTACAATGACATATAGCATATTATTTTCTTGCTCTTTTTTCTGTTAAAGCTCTAAACTGAGTAACTTCCAACCTACAGCTGAATGCATGTATATGTCATAATAATTTTGAGTGGAAAATTTTGTCACAGGTGCCAACATGAAAATTTAGTAGAACTACTTGGTTTCTCAAGTGATGGAGATGACCTCTGCTTAGTATATGTTTTCATGCCTAATGGCTCGTTGCTAGACAGACTGGCTTGTTTGGTAAGATGTTTGTTCATTGGATTTTTGGCTTTCTGTGTCTTTGTTGGCTACTAATACTTACTTTGTAACAGGATCACTTAAACTGCGTTAATCTTAGTATTTTTCCTCTCTATGAAAATTATACAATTGATATATTAAAAAAAAACTGGGGTTGCCATTCTATTAGACGATAATCTAAAGTGTAAAATATTACTCAAGGCTACACTTTAAAGATGCTCTTACATACTTTTATTGTCAATGAGAAATGCTAATCCCCATTTAAAAGTTGCTTAGAAAAATTTTGTTATGTGTTTTCTATAGATATTTTTATCCTGCCATTTTCTAATTGGTTTGTTTCCTACTTCATAAGAATGATACTCCACCACTTTCCTGGCACATGAGATGCAGAATTGCTCAAGGCTCAGCTGATGGTATCAGTTTTTTACATGAAAATCATCAAATTCATAGAGATATTAAAAGGTAAATGCTACCTTTGGAAAACCATCTTTAAAGAATAATTTGCTCTCCCCCTTTCTATTCACTATACACATGCATGTCTTAATCTAGAGCACTCCAAGGTTACATATGTCGTTTTTCTCCCCATTGCTCTGCCTTTACTTGCACCCTCGCTTTCTGTCATTGATTTTATCACAAACCCTCCTGCTCAGCCTTTAACCCGTCTGTACCAGTATTCACCTGTTCACTACTACATTGCCAGGTTATGGCCCTAAAAATGAAGCCTGGATACCAGTTTCTTGAAATTGGTGATACGTTTTTATGTTTTAGTTACTATAACATGCTGCTCCGTTTGCCTGAAATGCCTTTCTCTCTCATAAAGCCATCAACCTATAATAATCACTCAAGACTAAGCGTTTCCTTGGAATTGTGTCCAGTTCTTTCAGTCATGCAGTTGTTCTCTGTGTATTTTTGTACCTAGTATCACCTTTATGGAGTGCTTATTGGATTTTTAAAAATTACGCATGTACTTTTACGACATACAAGATTTGAAGGTTTCTCCATGCCTGGCACTGAGCTTAAATACTAGTAATACATAGGGAGTCTTCAGTAAGTTTTGTGGAATGAAAGTATGTGAGTGAGCGTATAATGAAGGAAGATCTTTTAGCTATATTCTTTCCTCTTCAAAAGATTTCAGATAGCACAAAAGAATCAAGAAATGAATAATTGAGATAGTTGGTTTGGAAATTTGCTTTTCAGTGAACATAGAAATGTTAGGAAAGGAATTAAGAATGGTACTTTAGAAGACTGTAAGGGAAATGACCCTGTAATAAATTATTTGTGAAATAATAAAAATATCTCTCGCTAATGTGAACAGTATTATTTCATTTTTATTCTCCTAAAATTTTTTCTCAAGAAAAAAAAAAAGAAAAGACAGTCATTTCTCTTGAGATTAATCTGAAATCTAGATTTATTTACACACATTTCAGGCTTTTATGACATATATTGGGGTGGCCAAAAAGTTAGTTTAGTTTTTTTCCGTAAGACAGCTGTACTAGTGCTGAGTTGTCTTTCACTTCATTTGAAACAATTCTGTTAGATTGTATTGTGACAGCTGTCCTATCAGCATGCATTAAAAAAGAAAACTTATCAAAATGGGTGAATTTCTATAGCCATTCTAATATTGAAGATGGAAGAAAATACTCCACTTTTTGGGCATATTATGCTTTATTATTTCAAGAAAGGTAAAAGGCAACTGAAATGCAAAAAAGATTTGTGCAGCATATAGAGAAGGTGCCCTGCATACCTTGTGACTGACCAAATACGTCCAGAGTGGTTTGCGAAGTTTCGTGCTGGAGATTTCTCGCTGGACGATAACACTTCATGGTCGGGTGGACCAGTTGAAGTTGATAGTGATGAAATTGAGACATTAATTGAGAACAATCAATGTTATATCACACGGGAGATAGCAGACATACTCAGAATATCCAAAACAATAAAGTTATTGGTGAAAATGAAAATTATGTCTTTTATTTTATAGAAAAAACTAAACAGACTTTTTGGCCAACCTAATATAACATGGAATACTCTTTAAATATATACATACATTCATACACCTATTTAAGGAACCATTTGACTTGTCTGAAGAGAAAAACATTTTTTCCTGTAAACTTTACATTTTTTCAGTGCAAATATCTTACTAGACGAAGACTTTACTGCCAAAATATCCGATTTTGGGCTTGCACGGGCTTCTGAGAAGTTTTCACAGACAGTCATGACTAGCAGAATTGTGGGAACGACAGCTTATATGGCGCCTGAAGCTTTGCGAGGAGAAATCACGCCTAAATCTGATATCTACAGCTTTGGTGTTGTAAGTTTCATATATGTCATTGGTAACAATATATCATTGGTAACATACCATTGGTAATCATTCTTGTACTGGTAATTATGAAATTGAAGTAGAATATTTTGGATTCACCTGTCTTGCTTAACTCTGAAATTGTTCACTTTAACCTTTAGTTAAATGGGAAAGTTATAAAAACTTCTCCAACTTTGTAAAGCTTTAATATTGATTTCTGAAATTACTGCAAGAAATGATTTTTTTGGCCACACTGTCCTCAGGAATTAGTATGAAACATAAATTAAATCAGTGCATAAAATAAATCATGTCATACAATATGCACTTAATGTCATATTTAAAAAATATATTTTTGAGAGGAAATATGCTTTGTCATTCTCTGATCTATCAGTCTCTTCCTGATAACTTTGAAGATGGAATAAGGAGTGAGTGTGGGTGGTTGGAGAAATTAGTGCTTCTTCATCTTATTTTTTCTTGTGTTTTATATAAGGAAATTTAACTTCATAACATTGTGAACGTAAGGCTCAGGGTTGTAGGATATTCCTAAAGTTTAGAAAATAACACTCTCCCAAGAGCCAGACAAAATTATTCCTGTGAAGAATTCCTAGCAAAACAGGAAAAGGAATGTCCAGAACACATGCTGAGTGGAACTGATTGTTTAGTAAGTTGCCAACAGGAAAGAACTGGTGGTGGGGATGAGTGGGATCCGCGGTGTCCCCGAGAGAACGGTGGTGAGAAAGACCACGGCTCATGTTCCTTCTGCTTTAATGCCTAAAAGACACAGTGCAGTGCGTGGAAATGGTTAATCAAATTTCATAATCAAGGTTCATATGCCTTCTACTTTCTGCGTGTTGCCTGGAGTGTTACATGAATGGATTTGTTATTTTTTGTCTTCATAGGTTTTACTAGAAATAATAACTGGACTTCCAGCTGTGGATGAACACCGGGAACCTCAATTATTGGTAATTGAAAGATTAATTTTTGCCAGTCCTTTTCTCTTTGCATTTATAATCTAAATCTATATGGGTAACTTTGACAATCAGAAATGTCATTTTCTATTGGCAATTACATAGTGGCATATGGAAAGAGCATCAAATATTTCCAGTCAGCTCTTCCATGAAGTATTTGTGAAGCTTGGAAAGGTCATTTATATCTTTTGTATTCTAGGGATTTTTTTGTCTTTTTTAAAAATTACTTTATTGTTCAGTATTCTAGGTTTTTTTGGTGCATAAATCAGAATAGAACTATACTGAGGATTTCTGAGGTCATCTCCATATTTTTATGTTACTTTCAGAGTGATTACTAACTGCCTTTTCAGTTCAGATAGAAAAAAAAAAACAACATGGTTTCCTTTCAAATTTGTATCAGCATGGAATTCCTAGCAAAATTCTTCATCCATTTCTATTATGAAATATTTTACTTACAAAGTTATAGAAAACATCACCAATGTGTTATTTCAGACAGTTACACAAATAGACTAATTGATTGCTAAAGCTATTGGAAAATTATTCCATGCCCCTTTTTTCTATTTAGTAAATTTTAAGAACTTAGCGGATCTTTTGTAAAATTGAAGATTTACAGAAATATCTGCTATCATATATAAGGTTTTCTTAAAATTGATTAAGTAACTTAGATGACTTTATTCTAATTTATGTGTTGTAATGGGACAAACCAGTGTGACAAGTTCAGATAATATGTGCCTGAATCAATAATAATAAAAAATATATCTTCAGGTGAGGATTAAAAAAAATTAGAAGGCAAATGAAAAGTGCCTAGGAGATATGTATTTATGTATGTATCTGTACGTCTTCAATTCTTAATAAGGTTATAAAAGTAGACAGTAAAATAAGAGTATTAACACTTGTTTTAAAGCTAGATATTAAAGAAGAAATCGAAGATGAAGAAAAGACCATTGAAGATTATATTGATGGGAAGATGAATGACGTGGATCTCACTTCCATTGAAACCATGTACTCTGTTGCCAGTCAGTGTCTGCATGAAAAGAAAAATAAGAGACCAGACATTAAGAAGGTATTGGTTTTTTACACTTACTTAAAAAGTGCAGGAGGTGGAGTTTGTCATTTTTTTTCCCCTAAGTGTACATTTCAAACCAATTATTTAATGTGGTTCTTTCCATTTTTTCTGTCTTTCTTCATGAAAGGTCCAACAGCTGCTGCAAGAAATCACAGCTTCTTGAACTTTAGTAGAATGGACACTTGGCTTTTTATACACAGCTATCAAAACCATTTTTTAAACTAAATTTTTTGGTAAGCATTCTTCTTTAACGAGGCAGCACGGTGCGGTGCGGTGCAGTGGTTCTTAAAGCTCACATAGAACCCCAAGCCTGTAGAACAAACAAAAGCCGAGCTGCCATTTCAATGCTTAGCTCTGCCTTCTTAGAGTCGCCCTCAGTCCATGCAGTTATCCCTGAGACATCTTGGAACCTCGTCACACACAATTTGAAAACTACAGGATTAGCAAAACAGAGGACTGGACTATCGAACGAAAAGACCCCGGACTGAAGCCCAGCTCCACTACTAATTTTCTGTGGGCAGTCTCTTAGCTGCTTTGAGCCTTGGTTTTTTCACCCGGAACGTTGGACTAATACTTCCAGTGCTTCTCTGGCAGGTCGTCATGAAAATCTAAGGATTCAGCATGTTTACAAGTACTTTGTACTTTATAAAATGATATAAAATTTAAGGTTTATATAGATGATTATAAAATTTTATTACAGTCATGTGTTTACCGGGTCATGTTCACGGTGTACTATTTGAAGCAATCATTCACCACAAGCCAAATAAACCCAGATGAGACTGCCACGATATGGCCATAATTAGATTATGTGACGTGGCGAAGTTGATAGAATTTTGCAGATGCAGTTACGGTTCCTAATCGGCTGACTTTGAGTATCAGCAGGGAGACTGTGCTGGGTGTGGGCCAGCTCTAATGAGGTGAGCTCCTACAAGCCATCCATGACAGCCTCCTGTGGGCCTTAAAGAAGAGACCTCCACGTTTTAAGAAGGCCACATTGGCTAAGACCTAGGGGAGGCCTCCAGGAGACGAGAGCTACTTTCTGGCTGTCAGCCAGCAAGGCAAACTGCGACCTCAGATGTATAACCGCAAGAAACTGAATTCTTCCAATAGCCTCGATTAGCTTAGAACAGTACTCCAGACCTCGGATGATACCATAGCTCCAACTGAAACCTGAATTTTGGCCTTGTGAGACCCTCAGTAGTGAATCTGGCTGAACTGTGCCTGGACTTCTGGCATACAGGACTGTGATGTAATAAATGAGTTGCTATAAGCCACTGAGTTTGTGGTAAGTTATTACGCCGCTACAGAAAATGAATGCGGGTATTCCATGATGACTCTCCCATGGTGACAGCCCACCGTGCTCTGCCCACACTCAAGGGGGTCGTGGGGATTAAACTGTGTATACACCAGGGAGTGGAAGTATAGTGTTTTCACTGGATTTCTCAAGTTTCCTCAGTCCCTACCCTTCTGTTGTTTTTCACTACAGTGAGAGACCTCTGGAGAGTAGTGATGAATTGATTTTTTTAAATGACTTTTAACTATTTCTCCTAAGTTGAAGAGTCTCCATTGGTTTTTTATTATTTGAAAATTGATTTTTCAGCTTTGGGTGAGCAGAAGGAAGTAATTTACTTAAGCATGAAAACTGGCTGATAGAAAAGCTAATACATACAGAAGGAATGCCAAGTGTCTACAGCTATTCATTCATTCGCTGAGCTTTATATCTTTAGTTATTTCATTAGAAAGAATGAAAGAACAAGAGTTTGTACAGTGGGCTACAGGAGAAAATGCTCAATCTCTATATTGCGTTGTTTAGACCTTCCTAAATGCTTTCCTGGCAAACAAAAATAGCATTATCTTTCTAATCACCTTTGTAAACTAAGTATTTAAACAGAAAGAAACATTTGCTGGTTGAAAAGGGAAAAGGAAAATAAGTAAAATGACTTAGTCAAATTAATCCCAATGGGAACCCACATGATTTGAGGCACAGTATGATCTATAACACCGAACATAATTATGTTATTTTGAAATATAAGTAACTATTTCCTGAAATAAAAGCACTTATGTAAAATGGCATATGTATAGCTCTGATTATGGAATGTTACCAAACTATTCCAATTTTCAAAACGAGTAAACCATTTCATTGATTTTGAAAGTTTAACAGTATGATTTGGTAAGTGTTTTCATTCCCTCAAGTGGAATTGAGAGCAGATTTATCCAAATTAGGCACAGCTTCCCTCTCACAGTCAGACTGCTTTAACTCTGGGCGGTAATAATACAGCGCGCCCACGATTCCAAAGTGTCAACCACACTGTCTCGTCTCTGCCTGACTGTGCCTGTCGCACCGTGGGCCACTGCACTTGTGTGACACGCTAGCTGTGGGAATGAACAGAGGGGTATCCTCGGCTCACACGTGAACAGGACCTTCCCTCAAGTTCTGAGCAGAGTCCCGTCCACACTGCGCGCACTGTCTCCCTCAGGCAGAAATGAAAAGCCTGGGGTGACATCTAGTTGAAGCTTTTTAACTTCTTTGGGAATATGCTTCCTCCTAATTTTTTATAGAAACAAAAATTTAAACGGATATTTGAAAAAAATCTTGATGGGTTTTGCAAGCTTTGATGTGAACTGGTAATGTTGCCTCCAACAGCTGACTATGCAAACTAATGGGTCGGGGCAGCGTGGCGGGGACCACCCACTAACCCCCCACCAGGAAGAGCAGCCTGTTTTTATTGCCAGGTTCGACCCGTTGGTTTGCTATTAGCTAACTCAAAGTTTTAAATCCCATTTTCTCTCAGTATGTTCTATGAAGAACGATTAGTTAATATTTTGTTTTACTTTTCTAATATAATTAAGAGAAATTTAAGATATTCTAAAGCATTTATTGCTCTGCCCGCTTTTCGGTCCTGTAGCCATATAAAATGGTGATAGATTTCAGCCATTCAGAGTCCTGTTATTCACTTTCAAAATAAGCACATATCTTGTATTTTACAACTTTATTGTATCATATCCGATAAATAAAAATTGGATTGGATTGGCCAAAAAGTTTGGTTTTCTCTGTAAGAAGACTCTAGTATAGCTTAGTTGTCTTTAACTTCATTTGAAACAATTTTGTTACATTGTATTGTGTAGCTGTCACATGTGCATTTTAAAAAACCTATCAAAATGGGTTAATTTTCTGTAGCCATTTTAATATTGAAGAGGAAAGAACATATGCAACATTTTTGGCATATCCTGCTTTACTATTTCAAGAAAAGGTAAAATGCAACTGAAACACAAAACAGATTTGTGCCATGTATGGAGAAGGTGCTGTGACTGATCGAACGTGTCAAAAGTGGTTTGTGAAGTCTAATGTGAAAGATTTCTCGCTGGATGATGCTCCACGGTCAGGTAGACCAGTTGAAGTTGATAGCAATCAAATTGAGACATTAATTGAGAACAATCAACGTTATATCAGGTGGAACATAGCTGATATACTCAAAATATCCAAATAAGTAGTTACTGGTGAAAATGAAAAAAGTGGCTTTTATTTTATGGAAAAAAAAATATGGACTTTTGGTCAACTTATGTACTTAAGGCATTCAACATGATGGCTTGTTATATGGATACATGGTGAGATGGTTACAATAACCAAGCTAATTAAAAAAGCCAACACCTCACATAGTCACTTTTTTTGGTGAGAACACAAGATCTATTCTAGCAAATTTCAAGTATACAATACAGCTCAGGGGGCAAACACAAGGCCTGCAGGCCGAACCCGCACTCTACCTTGTTTTATCTGGCCCAGCACCTGGTTTCTATCTGGCGGCAGCACTGAGCTCTCGCTTAACTGTTAAGGAGTAGTTACATTTATACAATCCTAAAATTACATTTGGCCCTTTGAAGGCAACCATGAGGCTGATGTGGCCTCCGGTGGAAGTGAATTTGACACCCATGCAATACAGTGTTACTAACTGTAATGACCATGGTGGACCTTTGATCCCAAGAACTCACTCACCCTATAACTGAAACTGTACCCTTGACTATCCTTTCTCCAAACCCCTGTAAAATGTGTACTATTCCACTGCAAGATAGAAGTAGCTTTTTAATCATTCAAATCAAATCTCAGAAATAGTCAATATGGAGGCAATGGCAGTAAATCTCCAAAATTAATGCTATTTTATTCCTCTGATGAAATTAGGAAAAATCATCTTATAATCTGATCTAAAAAAGTTAATAAATAGATGGTTCAGGCAGATATAAAAGCAGTCCATATACGACAGTCCTCATTCTCAAGGAGCTTATCAGGAGAAAGTCTCTGTTCAGATGGAGATGCTAATTTATAAGTAAATAAGTAACACAATATCAGGGTGTGAAAAGTGTTAATGAAACATTAAAAATATGTATAGTGTAAGAGGAATTCCCTTGGTTGAGAAGCTTTAACAACATCTAAACTTTTTTTAAAAAAAGTGCCCAGGTGTAGCACAATGCAATGAGTGCGGCTGTGAACCAAAGACTCTCCAGTTCGATTCCCAGTCAAGGCACATGCCTGGGTTGTGGGCCAGGTCCCCAGTACAGGGTGCTCGAGAGGCAACCACATTGATATTTCTCTGCCTCTCTTTTTCCTTTTCTTCCTCTCTGTCTAAAAATGAATAAATAAAATCTTAAAAAAAAAAAAGGCTACCAGTATATAGTCTCAAGAATGACTAGAATATACTTGAACTCAGAAAAAAGAAAAACCAAAATGAATCAAGTTTTATTTGTATGTTACCGGTGTTATCAGAGGCCGTTAGGTCAGCAGTGGGCCCAGAACAAGACTTTGTCATAATGTTTCTGCTACTGTCCCGGGGAAAGGAATATCGTGTTCCAGGTTATGTCAGATAGTTTCCTCTGCTGGCTATTTATGCATCGGGGTAGTTTGGTGAAATTTTTGTGACGGTCATCTGACCTGTTTTCCTTGCACTAACTCCATGCTTATCTAGAAGCTTTTAAATTTTGGTTTCTTATTTCTTGCCTGGATTTGCCTTTTAGAAGATAATGCAATGTGACAAAAGGGGCAAAAACTATTACAACTACGTATCAGTTTCTATTGCAGACTATCTTTTTATGATTACTAAAGGAACATTCTGGTTTATACCTAAGTCTTTTGAAAGTTCAGGTAGCCTGAATTAAATCAGAGGCTGCTGAAACCCAAACCATAGACTGTGAGTGACCCTTCCTCCTGATACAGCCATTCCAATAGCCAGATGCTATCTGCACCTCTTTTAAGAATTAGAAAGTAGCTAATGCTATGGTGGTAATCATTTTACAATATGTAAGTGTATCAGATCAGCACACTGTACACCTTAACTGTTGGATGACCTTAAACTTAGGCAGTGTTACATGTCGTTATGTCTCAATAAAGTGGGGGATGGAGGATTAAAAAGTTAAACCTTATATCCTTAGTTCCTCACCCCCTTTATAAAATGTCTAAATAATGAAAGAACTTG
Organism: Micronycteris hirsuta; assembly: GCA_004026765.1. Classification (NCBI taxonomy): domain Eukaryota; kingdom Metazoa; phylum Chordata; class Mammalia; order Chiroptera; family Phyllostomidae; genus Micronycteris; species Micronycteris hirsuta. Next base: position 12,620 of record PVJI01001391.1, read on the forward strand.
TATTATAAAGAAAAGCATACCCCCATCATATTTTAGAAGAAGACTCGCATCCATCTTTATAGTTATAACAGTTCGACTAATCATAAGTTAGTGAGTGGCCTTAAAAATGTTTAAATGCTGACCAGTAGCTGTTTTAAAAAAATCATTATTACTTCCATTAGTAGTATTCTTTGGTAAAATATTATCATATCAATTCATAAGTTAGTGGAGAGCACATGCTACAGAATTCTCTGTCAAACGTATTTGGAAGCCATGCCATACAACAGGTTTTTTGGGCCAAGAAATAGCAGTAACAACATCTGTCCTTAAATATTCGGGCCTGGCAAATGGCAAGGAGCTCTGAAAATTCACCTCTCCATAAAACAGTGAAAAAGTTGGCAAAAATGTTCAGAATGTACTTTTTCAGAGTTGGAATGTAACCAAAGGTTTGCAGCAATCCAGAAAACATATACTCAAGAACAACAGCTGAATCTCAGTAAGAACAAGCCGTGTGGCCTATTAACCTATCCTCGTGTCTCTCATTCCTTGCTCCCTAGCTCAGTGGTAACCTTGAAAAGTTACAGCCCACATTCTTGGTACCAGAAGGAACAGACCAGAGCTGGAGCTTTTTCAAAGCCTTATTCTGAAAGAAAGGTAATTATTTGATCTCTCTGGTGGTTCCTTGGAAGACCCCATTCAAAGGCTTATCTTCATTTGACCTGACTAAAGCTTACCTAGTGCTAAAAGCCTCTCTGTGGAATCATTTGTCAAAAACATTGACTGGCAAATATTTTAATCACAGCTGCCTGAGACGATAAATAACAGCTGGAGGAAAACAATAGGCTAACCAAAAAGCTTGAAAGGAAAAGCTGAGGAACAAGATACACAGTATGGCTTTGAAAATCTCCAGGATATTCCTGGGAACCTAGAAAGCCATGTATATGTGGAAGACCAGGCTCATGTTCAAAAAACATAAAAATGAAAAAAAAAAAAAAATCCCTAAGAAGGTCCTAAGCTTTACCTCTGGCGGATCTTCAGGCTCTGTACAAGCTAGAAGTAAAGACTAAGGCAGAGTCTAAACTCTGTATCTTGACATGTATACAGAGTCTCTTGCAAATACTGGGAGATTAATTAGTTACAGATGTTTAAGGAAATCTGTCCCTTCGTTAGCTGATGATTACGCTGAGCAGAGACTTCAGTGCCACACATCATAAAGAATACAAACTTTACAGAATTAGTTTATTTAAGTCACTAAATAAACAGGAACTCAAGTAATGAACCACAGCAAACCTTAGGGAGGGGGCTGAATTGATTTCCAGAGTTGCCACATTAAATGCCATTCTCAACGAAAATATACTAGACCTGCAAAGAAATAACAAAGTATGGCCTATACCCAGGACAAAATTCAATAGAAACTACCTGGAGAGGAAGCCCAGATGTTGTACTTACTAGACAAAGACCTTAAAATAGCTATTTTAGTCCTGGCTGGTGTGGCTCAGTGGATTTGAGTGCTGGCCTGTGAACCAAAGTGTTGCTGGTTCAATCCCCAGTCAGGGCACATGCCTGGGTTGCAAGCCAGGTCCCCATTACGGGGTGTGCGAGAGGCAACCACACATTGATGGTTCTCTCCCTCCCTTCCCTTCTGTCTAAAAATAAACAGCTATTTTAAACATGTTTAAAGAGCTAAAGGAAATCACTTCCAAAGAACTAAAGGAGAGTATGAGAACAATGTCTTACCAAATGGGGAATACCCATAATGAGATGTAAGTTATATAAAGGAACCAAAGAGAAATCCTCCTGAAAAGTACAATAACGGGAATGAAGAATTCACTAGAGGGGATCACCAGTAGATATGAGCAGACAAACTGAAAGAATAAACAAGTGTGACGATAAATCAATCAAGAAATAGAAAGAAAAAAGAATGAAGAAAAATAAGCAGGTCCTCAGACATGTGGGACACCTTCAAGATTACCAACAGTGTATAATGGAACTCCCAGAAAAAAAGAGGCAAGAAAGTGCTAGAAAGAGTATTTGAAGAGAGAATGGCCCAACACTTCCCAAATTTGATGTAAAATGTTAACCCACGCATCCTGGAAAGTAACAACTGCTAGTAGGGCCAACTCAAAGATGTCCACTCTTAGACACATCAGAAAGAGGCTGAGCAGGTATAAGGGATGCTCAATAAGATTAATAGCTGATTTTTCATCAAATGGCATGGAGGTCAGAGGCAATAGGGTATTATATTGAAAGTGCTAAAAGAAAAAGAACATCAACCAACAAATCTAACAAGGCTGTTCTTCAAAACTGAAGGAAAAAATGGCATTCACAGATAAACAAAAGTTGAGAGAATTTCTCAGAAGAAAATACACCCTATGAGAAAAGAAGGAAGCCTTCAGGCTGAAATGAAAGGCCTCAGGAGTCACTTGAATCTACCAGAAGGAATAAAAAGGCTCCAGTAGCCTGGCTGCTCAGTGGATTGAGCGCGGGCTGGGAACCAAGCAGTCCCGGTTCGATTCCCAGTCAGGGAACATGCCTGGGTTGCAGGCCGGGTCCCCAGTGAGGGCTATGTGAGAGGCAACCACACATTGCTGTTTCTCTCCCTCTCTTTCTCCCTCCCCTCTCTCTAAAAATAAATAAATAAAATCTTAAAAAAAAAAGCACCAGTAAAGGCAACCACATAGCTAAATATAAAAGCCATTATATATTCTTCGGTTTGTCACTTTTTTGTCCTATCTTGTTTTAAAAATATTTATAAATCTATTTTTAAAATCTGTTGGCGGGCACACACTGTGCAGAGATGTGATCTGTATGACGGCCGTGGCACCCAGGACACAGACCTGCACCGACGAAGTCTCTGTTTGCTATGGAAACTAAGCTGGTTCTTATAAATTAAGATTTTAATTGTAATTCCCAGAGTACCACTAAGAAAATTACCTTAACAATATGGTAAAGTCAATGACAGGAAATTAAAATATCACATAAGACTGTATCTATTTAACACAGAAGGATGCAGTAATGGAAATGAGGAACAAAAATGGTACAATACATATAGAAAATAGCCAAATGGCAGATGTAAATCCTACCTTCTCAGTAATTACATTAATGTAAGTGGAGTAAACTCTCTAATTAAACAGCAGAGATTGGAAAATGGATTGAAAATATATATAATCCAACTATATTCTATCCACAAGAGAGATACTTTAGACTCAAAGATGCAAATACCAGCAAGTTGACGGGAAATGGGTGGGAAAAGATACACCATGCAAACGGTCACCAGAAGAGAGTTGGTCGGCCGACTGCAGTGAAAAGTAAGTGTTTCAAACCACTACATTTGGGGGTGCCATGTCATGCATTAGTATGGTAGCAGTGCATAACTGATTCAGCCCTGTAGCCAGCACTGGCAGCATCACACACACACGAGCACACATACAGATATGACCCATGTTACCTTATCCATATCGCATGGCACAATAATAGGAAACTGAGAAATTCATTTACCCCATTAATGACTTGTCTCTTCACGTTGGGCATCCAGCATTCTTTAAGTGCCGGCTGAATCCCTGCAGGTGCGTATGGTGGTGGGTCAGCACTGGCAGCTGAGTAGAGGCTGGTCTTGGACTTTCCAGAGCAGTCAGCTGAATGAGACCCCCTGGAGGACACTTGCTAATCAGAAAGGAGTCAATACTGGAATCTTGTATGGTAAAAACTGTGGCCTTCAGAGGGCAAGAGGCTCAGTCAATGTTAGTGGTATTTATCTGGGCCAGGAATACAGTAACAGAGGCCAGAGCCTGGGACGCACCTACCACCGCTGGAAGGTGCTCCTTTCTCCACTGTTCTTCAAGGAAAGGTAAATCTCTTTCTCCTATTCACTCAACAGATAAAATATCCACTATGGTACACACACTGTTCTATGCCTGAGAATGCAGCAGTGAATAAAACCAAGTCCCTTACCCCCGCCGAGCTTGTATTTCCAAGGGGACAAACTCTGTGTGTGTGTGTGTGTGTGTGTGTGTGAAGGCAGACCTATGAGGGCACTTGAGCATGAGCAGAGACGTATGTCAAGTGAGGAAGACATGTGGACCTTGTAACAGTGACCCAGTGTGGACAAGAGCACTCTCAGCGCTCCTGAGGCAGCCATGGGCTTGGTCCTTTAGAGGCACGGCTAAGAGCAGAGCTAGAGCGAGTGACCAAGGGAGGACAGAGCCACTGGCTGAGTCGGGCAGAAGCCAGTGGGCATCAGGACTGGATCTGATTCTGTATGTCACCGTAAGCCGTAACCCCTCTGTACCAGTACACAGCAATACTCGGGAAGTTTGTTGACTGAAGCGGAGGAACGAAATTTACTCAATTTATATCATTTAATCCAAACTATATCCAGTTATGGCTACATATGTATCATTTGTGGAACTGATTCCTGGGCACACCTGGTGTATCAAAACCTCAAGATATGAAGCCCCAGAGTCAGCATTTTTTGTAACGGATGGCTGGCTGTACAATACATGCAAATAAAATGTGAGGATATACCAAACTACAATGCTCACCTCACGCACACTCAGTTCTGAGTATGAATGCCTTAGAGAACTTAACTTTTAAAGTTTTTAGTACCAGCCCTTTTAAGGACAATTCCGTCTTTTGTAAAACTGCTACCAAAGACACTCATTTTGCCAGGTAGCCCTAATAAAAAGGATCAATTTGATACTGAATTACAAATCAGACTGCATTTCATATTTGTCCAATGAATAAGCTAGTTTCTTAAGAGCTTGGTGTCAGGCACATTGGTCGTCATATTGTACTGAGGTACTTCTACCATCGTAGGCACTGCGTCACTCATGGCATTTTCATTACTGCTGCCGCAGTGGGAAAGTTCTCATCTACATTAAGTACTCTTGATACTACTTGCCGAGGTTTCAAACTTCTTAAAATCTTCTTTTTGGTTTAGACAGGTTAATGACAAATGAATAAATGAATGGGATATCTAAGTTATCACCAGGTATTCCATTATGCAGAATTACACAAACATTAAAAAAAATTATAGTAGAAAACCAACTTAGAACACAATTTAAAGAGAAAAAAAATTTATTGCAATATAAAATGCACTTATAAAATGTCCACAGAAGACGTAATTCTTCAATGCTATATAAATTTATTGGGAATACTTTATTCACCTTCTATTGTTATGATGATGCCACCTAAAATATACTGTAAACGATGAGTTATACTGATGCATCACTGATTTTCAACAATCATTGGTTTAATAATAATTAGTTTAAGACCATATAATCACATCTATGCTCTGGAATGTCCATTTATTTTCATGTAGTGTGGTGGAATTTAGAGCATAATTGCACATGAATAGTACAGAAAAACATTCACTACTAAATTATTTTATGCCTTCATGACAGGTTGACAATCTTTCTGACTAAAACTACCAGCTTCAGGATTCTCAATGCAGGAATTCGTGTGTATGTTGCGTCTGTGTGTGCACCCATGGAACAACTTAAAATGTATCTTTAGTAAACAAGTGCAACATTACTGCTGATTATTTTGCATGTTTAAACAATACAGTCTGATTATTTGTAAACAAACAAAACCCCACACAAATACTCTTAATTCTAGGAAAAAAATCTGTCAAACTATAAGTAGTTCTAATATGCTTCACTTGAACACACATCGAATTTCTAAAAGGTGCATACATTACCTTAGATAATAAGGTGTAAAAGTGAGTGTTTCATACTTTATACTAAGAAATGTGCATTTCTGATATTGTTTTATGCAGCATAAAGTTTAAGTTTAGATCAAAAAATTATAAATCCTGGATCCCCACAGTTCATTTAGAAAAGACCTCCAAGTTATGGCTCTCGCAGCAGGTTGAACAGATTAAACGTGAAGTGTCCTAGCTCCCTCCATTTCAAGTATCAAAGAAAAACGAGGCTCAAAATCTTTGTAGGTTGTAGCTGAAAATGCAAAGCTTTAGAAAACAGTTAAATGTGTTTTGAAATAACAAATTGAAACCAGATTCTTGAGCGTTTATCTGTCTTGGGCTGATAAATACGGGGACTTCAAAACAATTTGATTAAACATGAATATTTGCTCAAAACTGATAATGCACATTTGCCTATAAATATATTTTGGAGAGATATCAATCTTGATGTTTAAAACTTTTTCAGTATTACTGACTTTAAGTATTACTTGGTTTTGAATTATATTAATTTAATATTCAACTGAGCATAAATACTTGGCCTCACACTACTTACAATAAAATGACTTTAGAAATAGAAATTTTTTAAAGTACTAGAAAGAGAAATCACTAAAGCTGTATAAATGTATCTTTCAATGAAATGAGAAATCCTGCAGTACAGAAAGTATCTTGTACCCTTAAGGTTTCAGAGTGAGCTGATCTTCTTAAGTTTTAATGCCATTTAAAAAACCAAAAAGTCAAAGAGAAGACTGCTGCAGTAAGCGCTGTTTCTAAAAGTCGCAGGTCTGATCCATTCCGAGAGCAGCGCTCCTCAAAGCAAGCAACTTTCCACTTAGGCACACTGATTTTCAGCTTAGAAAGTCTAAGCTGGTTCTTAACATATTCCCTAAGTAGTATGAATAGTTTAAGTCTTTTTCCCTTAAAGAAAAAAAGCTGATATCTCACGAAACAGTAATAAGAAGTACATCTTACTTTCAGACATGAGACTTTCTGGAATCGGCCCATCTGTAAAAAACTTTAAGGATTATGTGAAAGTGTGGAGTCATCACTCTATGAAAACAGTGTGACAAAATTAAACATCACTGTGTTGAAACCTTTCCTAGCTTTAACTCAAAAATAGAAATCATGAGACTTCTATAACAATAATTTTAAAAACACACAGAAGTGAAAAGTGCTATTTTTCAAAAAGTACAATTTTTTCCCTTACTACATATCAACATGGAATGATTTCAGTTCTCCTGTACTAAAAGCTGGACTTTTAAAAAACTAGTATTGTAGTACTTAATATAATGATATTAATCAGTAGTGGCTTCAGTTTCAGCTGGACCCCTTATTAGTCTTCGAATGCCCCTTTTTCCTGCAGGACCTTTTGGTTTTGCAAAACTTTGCTTATGTGCGTGCTGCTTGGGGTGCACTTCTTCATACAGGAAGTCTGCAGTCAGCTCGTCCCCATTGTCGATCTCTATCTGGAAGAGACGAAATTAATAAAGAGTACTGCAAAATGAGAAAGTACAACATGCAAAACCTGTAAGAGCCAGTTGTCAAGTGTGAATGCTCACAAATAAATATTAACACCCATTCCAGCAAGAGAGAATCAAAGACCACAGGTAAATAGTTTCACTTCCATCTTTTTGGGGGAAAGTAGAGGAAGCATTGCTTGAATATACAATCAGCTATAGTAACTTCTTTCTTCTTCAATTTAACTAGTTTTTAAACGTTGATGCCACCACTATATTCTCAAGTAGTTCTGCTTTGATACATTATATTCCAGAAATATTACTCATGGTTCCTTATCACCTGGGTTACTTAAAATCACTCTAGGACAGGGTCAGCAAACTTTGGCCTACAGGCCAATCTATCCCAAGAGTGTGTTTTATCATTTCAAATGGTTGTAAAAGCAGAATAATAAAACAAGGAAGAATATGTGATAAAGACCATATGTGGCATCACAGAGCCTGAAATATTTACTATCTGGTTCTCTTGTAGAAAAAGTTAGCAAGTACTTGCTATAGGAGGTGCTTCTTCAGAACTTAAAAAGCACGAAAGGTTCAGTACCTAAAACACCTGTAGTTTGTAAGGACTTGTGTTTTCAGAGTTGAAGGTCTCAAGAATAAACCATTTCTTCACCCATGCCTCACCTATATTTAAGAAACTAAATTTAAGAAAATGGGTAGCTTACCTCCCCAAACTCAAATGTTTATGCCCATTCCCTCCTTTCCCAGTAAATGTATTCTCAACCATCCCATGATTCAATTATATGTGGAGACTGTAAATTAATTACAAGTCCTGAGACATTCCCAAGAGTGTAGCTCTAGCAGCACCGTCCAACAGAATTTTCTACAATGTGGACATGTTCTCTAAATTCTGCGCTGTCCAGTACATAGCCACTAGCCACATGTTGCTAATGAGGACCTGAAATGTGGCTATTGGGATTAAGAAACTGAACGTTACATTTTATTTAATTTTAACTTATATTTAAATTTAAATGGTCACATGCAGTTTGTGGCCACATATTCGAGTACAGACCGCTAGGGAGATGTGGGGTCATGATAGGAGTGGAGAAGATCCCAAGGATTTACAAGGAGAACAAGAAAAAATACTCATAAATCACAAAAGATCATGAACTACATGGGAAAGACAATAAATATCTAGCAAAAACTACAACATTTTTAAATAAGTAGGCAAGCATTTAGGTAAATACACTGATAGATATATTAGATAAAATAAATTAGATGGATAAATCGGTAGGTAATTACCTTTCTAATGACATCCATTTGTAGTTGTCTTTCTACAATGTCTAGCAGAGGGCTCTTGCAGCTAGAATACAGCATCCGTTCTCTTATACTGCACGTGTACCCAGGCATTGAATAAATAAAAACTGTAAGGTAAAAAATAACAATAAATACAATTAGCAGTATATCAATTAAAGCAAATACTAAACCTCATAAAACTATAACTAAGCCTTCTGAGCAAGCAATAAGCAGCATGTTAAAACTAAATGTGTCATATACCTATGGACTCCAAATAGTCTCCTTCATGGGAATGTTTATATAGAAAGAAATGGTAACGTGCTGAATCCTTGGGAATCCTCTTTGGCAAATCTTTTAGTTCTGTATTTGTTGTGTTGGCCAAAATAATAATTTCCTTTTTTATATCTATTTCCTGTCAATAAGAAATAAAATATTTGCATTAAAACAGATGGAGATATTTAAAATTTATAATTAAAATACTAGGAGAGAAGAGGAAACTTACACAGGTTTGACTTTTTCCCACAAACACATTATATATTGCTTTGTAGTTTAAAAATACAAATAAAAATACTTAGGAAGCAAATAAAAACTTTTAAAATCTACTAAAAATAGACCTTCTATAAGCCATAAGCTACCCCAAAAGCAGCCATTTCATAATCATTTTATGTCTCTTTCTTACCAATTGCACATAGTTGAGCTGCCTGTTGTTCAATTTTTCCAAAGCCTGAAAAGCTTCTCGAGAAATAGGAAAGGCTACTCCTTGCAGAGTTTGATGCTTAGTGTCCACACCCACGTCAGTCTGTACCTAAGTATGACAGATTTAATGCGCTGATGAATTTTTAGCATTTGGGAGCGGCGCATGGCAAAGATAACAGAACCCAGCTTCTATAAAGTGGTCATTCCACCCTTGCCCATTTCAGTGTTATTAAAATTAACACTGAAAACACTACAAACTTAAAAAGCAAATTTTTCACATTTGTTAATGTTCTGCTAGCACTCATCAACATGCACAATGCATGACACATCTTTATGAAAATGCCGGGAGTGAACTAAGTGTTAATGGGGCACTTGGGGCTTTTGTTTATGTTTGGCACAACTGCAATGAGCTACACAGGCTCTCTGAATGTCTTCAGATGACACCTTAATTATTCAATTTTACTTGGTAAAATTTATAAATAGTGATATATATAAAATCACGTATAGAACTTTACTTTGTTCTACTAGACATGAAATGAAACACAAATACCATGCGCTGAACTGAAAAGAGGACAAACAGGAAACAAAGACACAACACAGCTCAACAACTGCAGAAGTTCCAGACTCCGAGCTTCATTACTAAGAACGTGGGCAAACGTGGACTGGAAGAAGAGTACTTCAAGAACACTTTGAGTGCATATGTTGAAGACTTTTATACTCAATAAATAATGACTAATATAGGGTCTCATTTGCAGTGTTGCAACAAAAAGTCCAATAAAAATTGTACTTTAAAAAAAGAATGGAGATTCTACAGCATAAATGACACTGGATAATGAAAACGTCATAGAACATATGCAAGTGCATACCCCAACACGATCCTCTGGGTTCTGATTGCAAGGAACAAAACAAACTATCAAACTTGTAAAAAAAAATCACATAAAAACGCCTACTCAAATGACTTGAGTTAAAATAGTATAAAAATAGATCCTTGCTATCAGGTTAATATTTAATAATATTTCATCATTTTCCAGACTAATTCCTATTAGTCTGTTCCTCAGACTAGTAAATGGTGGTTTATGCTACTTGTTCTCATCTATAAATTCCAGTAGAAATACAGTGGCTCTTCTAGCTTGTAACTAGAATAGATGCAGTAAACACATTAAAAAATGAGAAGCTATAATATGGATGGAATTTATTAACTCAACTATCCTAAACAAATACATTCATATTTAAACAGCATCCAAGTAGTGTTCCCAGAAGCTAATATATAGAGCTTCTAGAACTCTTCAACATCTCACTGCATTTATATTTTATTTTCTTTAGTCATCACTATTATCTGAAATAACATAACACAAACCCGCTTCAGGCAACCTCATTAGACACAATATTCTTGGCACTAAATGGGTAACACACTTTTTCCATTATTCAGTATTCAAAGTACAAAGTTAAAAACAGTTGTACTTCTAACAGGAAGATTTACTATCCGGTCACATATATTATAGCAAATGAAAAAAGCTATGTATGAAATTGATGTGAAATTCCTGAAAACACACTCAGCATACTCTTGTCTCTAAACTAAATAGAATAAATGTAAGCTACCTAATTTATTCATTGTCTAGTTAGCTCTGTATCTATTAAATAAAAATATATTTCAAACGCTTAAAATCTTGCAATGGCTTCAAAACGGTAATTTACCTCATTTATTTTAATCTGCCGTAATTCTTCCTCAGCTGCTGTCAATGGGGCTGGAGAAGACTGTGACAGCAAATACTTTTTATATCCATGTAATGACACATCCTCCTGTGAGCAGAGAAATGCGCTACTATTATTCTCTAGGGTCAAACCTCAGTGAGGTTATTTAGGACAAACAAAATTTAATTTAACAGAAAATATTTTAATTGAAAATAAACACTACCAATGGTTTTACTATTTCTTATTGTTTAATCCTCTATTCTATAGGTTTCAAAAACTTTAAGGGGAGAATCTACTCATCATTTCCTAAAGTTTTACAATTACTAAGTCTTTTTATGAGTGCAGTGGTGGTGATGGCCAGTCACGTGACAAACCCTGTCATACTTTAAGTCTAAAGGACAATTATCATTAACTTTCTGAGGAAGCCTGTCCTATAATTATTTCATAAGCAACACATTCAGATTCTGCATTCTTTTATACTGACATAATTTCTCTATAATTATTCATAGAAAATAATGATAGTTCTTATTTCAAAGAAAAAAATATTCCAAGGAGGTTTTTTCATCAAAATTTTGTAGTTTAGAAAACTGAGGACAGGAATGAGAAACCAGGCTAACTAATGGTGAATAAGCAAAGTATTCCCATTTGACCTTGTATATTATATAACAGGTTATATTACTTTCTGAATCAGAATAAAAGGCCCTGTGCAAAAACTGTATTTCAATTTCTCTAACTTGTGTGTATGTATAAATACATGTATTTACATATAAATTTTATAAGAAAGCAAAATTATAATTTAATAAAATAAAATATATTAGCCAATCAATTAATTATCCCAATTAACTACTAAATCAATTTACCTGTCTCGGTGTTCTGATTTAAATAAAATAGTTACTATTTCCACAACATGGGTGTAAATGCCCATAGTATCTAAAAATTACTTTATCAATTAGTCTCTTATTTTTTGAGCCTACTTCCCCATCATTGAAATGAAGTGGTCAAACTAAAGGAGGGCTTGAACCAGAAGCATCTCTAAGGTATATTATAGTTTTTGAAGTCTAACAAAGGAGATTTCAACATATTTTTTTTTATTTTTTTAAAGATTTTATTTATTTTTTTAGAGAGAGGGGAAGGGAGGGAGAAAGAGAGGAAGAGAAACAGCAATGCATGGTTGCCTCTCATGTGGCCCTCATTGGGTACTTGGCCTGCAGCCCAGGCATGTGCCCTGACTGGGAATTGAACCGGTAACCCTTTGGTTCCCAGCCCATGCTCAAACCATTGAGCTATACCAGCCAGGGCTCAACATATTTTTTAAAGGGTAAGTGCAATGTTTCAGTAATGTATCCTGTGAGATATAACAATATTTTCTCTCTTATGTTTACAAATTCATCAATCTGAACTCATATCAATTACCCATTAACTAGGAGTTTTTCCACCCTGTGTAATTACAAAAGTTTAAGTTTTGTACCTTTACTGTTCCAAATACTTCATCTTTAATGTGGCCACCTCCAAATTCCTTTTTCAGAGTCGCTCTTGTTGCTGCATACAACATTTTTTGACGAACCTATTAAGTTGTGAAAGTTTGCTTAGAAGTTTATCGATAAGTTATCGTAACAAAAGAAAGCACTGCCTGAACACATTAAAATCTTCAAGTATATTGAAAATAAAATAAACTGTGATAAAGCTGAAATCCATTGATTATAATATGCTAAAGTGTGTTTACAAATAAACATCCTAACACTAGCATCTAAACTATCAATGGCTATTAAGGTAGATTTCAATTTATAATATAGTTTTCACAAAGTGGGGAAAAAAATCTAAATTTTAAAAAATACTCATTTTCAAAGTATAAAATAAGTTCAAGAATAAAAACTACTTAAAACACTATTAAAATGAGAAAGAAAACAATGAAGTAACTTTGAAACTGACATTTTACTAAAAGTAAATCTAGATTAGATATTACTAACTAAGAATCAAATTTCATGGCTTATCTATGGCATATATGGCATATACCATTACGAGAAGGGCCCGAAAACAAAAAGAACTATTATATATATGATTATTAAAGACTCTAATAGCATCTATGGAAAACTAAAGATAACTGTCAACCAACAGAAATCATTTCATAATCCTACATGGTCAAATCTAGTATTTCTTTCAGATAGGATATATCAAGTTAAAAAAGAGAATGGTTTTTGAGAATAATATATAGATAACCTTAAAAATTATAGTTTTTCTACAAGAACCAAGAGAATTACTCTTAAAAATACTGGCAGTATCCATATATTAATTTTGTCTTGTGTTCTATTTAGTGAATCTATATAGTCAATTATAACTTTACAAAAAAAATTGTTGTGTATCACTTGAATGGGAGCTATTAATAATACTTGATATAGGACTTCCAGTCAAGATAGAGGCACAGGTAGGCACACATCACTTCCTTGTGCCAACCACAAGAAGGAATTACAACTAAATATGTCAGAAAATTCAACTGTATGAAGCCCAACAACCAAGGATTTAAAGAAGCCACATTCATTTAGACAGGGTGGAGAGGCGATGCAGTGTGGCGCGGTGTGGCTGGAAAGGCAGCAGCAGCAGCAGCGGCGGCGGAATGGGCGTGGGCCGTCCCATATTCACGTGTGGTGGATAAAATTGGGAGGGATACCTTGGGAGCAAGAGATACCTAGGAAGCAAACACTTGCAGCCCGAGATCAGGTTGCATAGCCAGGGTTCCAGTGCCAGGAAGATAAATCCCCGTAACTTCTGGTTGTAAAAACCAATAGGGATTGGGGCTGCAGAAGAAACTGCCGAATTTTCAGAAAACTTCACTTAAGGGGCTCGCACAGTCTTACAACATACTCAAACCCACCCACTCTGGGATTCAACACCAGGGCAACAGCTGGAAGGGAACCAGTCACACACAGGGAGCGGGTGAAGTGACTAGAAACTGGGTGAATGCCGGACAAACACCCAGAAGCCAAGCAGCAGCACTGTCCCCCATCCAAACCCTCCCACAACACAGAGCCACAAAGCAGTGAAGCGGGTTGCTCCACTGTGGCGATTGCCTATGGCCCCACCACACATAATTCACAGGTGCCTTTTACAGGGAGTCAAAGCAGCTCTACCTAATACACAGAAACAAACACAGGGACAAAGAAATATGAGACAAAGAAACATGGCCCAAATGAAAGAACAGAACAAAACCCCAGAAAAAGAACTAAATGAAACAGAGATAACCAACCTATCAGATGCAGAGTTCAAAACACTGGTGATCAGGATGCTCACAGGATGTACATTGAGTATAGCAACAACATAGAGGAAGAAATGAAAGTTACAGTAAATGAAATAAAACTCTACAGGGAACCGACAGTGAAGGGATGGAAGCCAGGATTCAAATCAACGATTTGAACCAGAAGGAAGAAATAAACATTCAACCAGAACAGAATGAAGAGAAACAAGAATTCAAAAAATGAGCATAGTATAAGAAGACTCTGGGACATCACTAAACATGCCAATATCCAAATCACAGGGATGACCAGAAGGAGAAGAGGAAAAACAAGATATTGAAAACTTATTTGAAAAACTAATGAAAGATAACTTCCCTAATTTGGCCAAGGAAAGAGACATGCAAGTCCAGGAAGCACAGAGAGTCCCAAACAAGTTGGACCCAAAGAGGAACACACCAAGACACATCATAATTAAAATGCCAAAGATTAAAGATAAACAGAGAATCTTAAAAGCAGCAAGAGAAAACTAGAGAGTTACCTGCAAATGAGTTCTCCTAAGACCATCAGTGGATTTCTCAAAAAAACCTTGCAGGACAGAAGGGACTGGCAAGAAGTATTCAAAGTGATGAAAGGCAAGGACCTACAACCTAGATTACTGTATCCAGCAAAGCTATCATTTGGAATGGAAGGGCCCATAAAGTGCTTCCCAGACAAGGTAAAGCTAAAGGAGTTCATCATCACCAAGCCACTATTGCATGAAATGTTAAAGGGACTTATTTAAGAAAAAGATCAAAACTATAAACATTAAAAAGGCAACACACTGACAACTATCAAAAACTGAATGAAAAAAGAAAAAAAAAAAAGAAATTAAGCAAATAACCAGAACAAGAACAGAATCATAGGTATGGAGATCATTTGGAGGGTTATCCGTGGGGAGGGGGAAAGGGGAGGTTGGGGGAAAAGGTGCAGGGATTAGGAAGCATAATTTGTAGACAGGGTAATGTTCAGAATAGTATAGGAAATGGAGAAGCCAAAGAGCCTGTAGTATGTCCCATGGGCATGAACAAAGGGTGAAGGGGAGACTGCTGGAGGCAAGTGGAGGTACTGGGCAGAGGCAGGCAAAAGGGGGAAAAAGTAGGACAACTGTAATAACATAATCCATAAAATATATTAAAAACAAAGAGAATATTTAATATAATGTTCAATCAGTTCTCAGAATTACTACTCTCAGACCAAAGTTTGCTTCATACTTTAAAGGTCCATAGTTCTTTATGACTGCCACAGATTTTAAGATTTTAAATCAATAATTCCATTGATTTCAAGGGTAAATGTTCTAAATCTAAGCACATCAACCCTAATTTTATATTACCAATCTAAGGATTTTCTCCATGATTATTCCCTTCTATGAGAAGTGAGTGTTGCTTCTTAACTTTCTGTTAGTCTAGGAATATTTCAGAAATAAAACATTCTAGCATTTCATGTTAAGCAAGTTACAAAAAAGCTACTTACATGAGAATGATCTGGAGACCATGCAATGAATATCCATTCATATCCCTGGGCATTCTGAGAATCCAACCTGAATAATATATAGCACGGCTGTTTGTCCTCCAACAGGGGTAAAACAAAGGAATCATAATCCTTATCCCAGGAATCTGAAGGCTGACTGCATGATCCAATCACAAGTTTCTCTATAAAGAACAATTTTTAAAAGACACATAAATGGTATGAAATAACAAATGACAGAGTACGGAAGAACAGAAATATAAATTTATAGTTATTTCCTAATTACTATTATTCACATCAAAAAATCTAAAGGAAAATGCCTGCTATACAAAAAATAATTATGATATAAAGTAGTACTAAAAACATACAAGAATTTTATGATTAGCATGGTTAAAGTAATATATTAAAAAACACAAGGAACTAATAAAAATGATCATAAATAGATGGGCTGGATGGTTGAAGAATGGGTGATATTTAGGAGATATCCTGTCTCCTAAAATGCTTATGCCGTAAGTTATCAACAAACTATATTTAAGTAAGTGTACCTCTCAAAGGATAGCTTCTGAAATAACACTGAGTTGCACAGTAAGAAATATTAAATAAAACAAGGTTTAGCTCCTATTTGACCATAATGCTCATAATTTAAAATTTGTCCAGTAGCATCAGTTGGTATAGCTGCTTTCAGGGACTACTTGGCAGAATCAAGTACGAGTGTGAATGCACTCTGCAGAGAGAATCTCTCGCACAGATACACAAAGGTGTTCACTGAAGCACTATTTAATAGCAGAAACTGAAAATAGCCTCAATATCATCAATAAGAGAATGGACATGTAATATGTGGCATAGTCACATGATAAAATTCTACTCATATTAGTAGCAGTTATTAAGAGGAGATGGAAGTATGTTATATTATTTATTCTTTGGAATTTCCTTATTTAAAACTTTTTCTCAAAACAAACATAAAAATAAAACCAGAACATAATGATTTTGGAAATAGTGTCATTTTCCTTCTGTAGTGATGCTAATTATATTTTACCATTTTACATAAATAGTTAGGAAGTAATGGCATTTAAAATTTTAGCTCAGTATTTCTAAAACATGTTGCTTTACAGTATCTGTTCCTTTTTGGCGTGGCAATATATGTGGAACAACTGCACATTTTCAAACTACTATGGTATTTTTAATATACAAGTAGAAAATAGGGAGCAAATTTACTTTCAGTTTATGAGAGAACAAGTTATTTTTCTAAAGCAAAATATTTCAAGGTATTTAAGAAATTAGGCCAATGGAATATTTTAACATTGAGTTGTGATTAAGTAGCTATAAAGTAAGTTTTTCAAATTCAAATCTAGAAGAATTAAGAGTCTCCCACCCAACCAATTTTTCCCTGTTTACAAAATTTGAAACAATTTATAATTTGTTACATTTATAATTTTTTCCCAAAAGAAAGGGAAATAATTTCTACAGCATAGAGTGCAATCAATAGGAGAAAATAGAAGAGTTTGAAATCCTTTGTTTCTACTTCAAAACGATCTTTACTGAACAACAATTCATCAATAACTTTTTTCAGATAATCACCTGTTTACTGATTTCCATTCCAGAGATGGAAGCACTGACATTAGAAATGGATTGTCATGCAGAAACTGAGACAAAAAGTACAAGAGGACATCATCACACCAAAAAACAACATCATTCTCTTTCCCTGATAGTCAAGTTCACAATTCAGAAGTTAAGCAGGTGGCTGTGCGACATGCCCAAAATGTACAGGATCCAAGTTACCTAAAATGCAAGCTTTGAACTTGCTTCGCATTAATAGCTCAACTCACTGACAACGACTTAGAAGTTTAAAAATTTAACATCCAATAATCCAAGGATAAGCAATAATTAAAAATGTTTAACTAACCATTTTCAATAGATATTTTCAGAAGTCTGTATTTTCCATTTCTTGCTCTGGCAAAGACATCTTTAACATCTTCACTTGCTGTGGAGAAAAAATAAAGAAACACAAACCTATTTTTTATACTTATATGTTAAAACTTTCTAGTGCTACTTAAGTGAGGAAAAATAAATTATAATACAAAGCAAAATATCTTCAGTACGTGGCATCCTCTTCTTAACAGTAACTTAAATTAAAAACTTAAAGGTAAAATATAGTGGACAGTGTATACAGCTAAGAAATATAATATATTTTAAGTATATTAATATTAATTCTAATTTGTTTTAGCTAGATAATTCCATACAGAAATAACACTGGGAGTGAATATATTAAAGTTACTAAAACCCCTTAATGAATAAATTACAATTTTGTAAAACACCTTTATTGCTTCTTTGAAAAATGCTGAAAACCTGCTTTCCTACTCTAGTCCTATGTCAAGCTTATGATAAACAAAAACACCTTCAATTCATTTTGTGTACTTTCACATTAAAAATAACACTAAATATCAGATATCCTGATTTTTAAAAAGTCAATAAAACGCATTCAAGCTTATACTTCTGGTTACAGTTTTCTAACTTCTATTTCTCAAAATGCTGGAATAAGCTGAGTAAATATATATTTAACCACCTAAACCTTGTGCTCTTATTAAAGCTTCAGAAAGTTTCGTTCTTGGGTTGCACGCCTGACGGCGAGAACCACTCTTTAAGTAGTGCTTGCAATAAGGCTCAAGCGTGAAATTACATATTGAAATGTAAAAAATAACTCGGACAAAAACAACACTTTTAGATTTGCGACTATTTTGATTACGTTTGTGTGCGCAGGGGAAGGTGTGGGGTACTGTCAACGACCCGTAGGAACAAAGCACAATGAAATGTTCACCTAGGGAAAAGATTCGTTGTCTATTAACAGGAAGAGCTTGTGTTAATATTAGAACTCATTAAGCGATCTCGAGTAACCCCGGGATATATTATTTGATCGAGATGAGGTGAGCGCTTCCAGACTGCCCATTTTCAAACGAGGGATGGAGGTGAGATGTAATTGCACTTTCAACTGCCTGCACGGATAATTAAAGGCAGCCACGCAGATCAGACTTTCCATTTTCCCGGGGAAGTATCTAACAAAAAGACTAAAACATCCCATACTCATCATTTCAGACTACATTTCATGTTCCTTTTTTGGGAGAAAATGCAGAAGAGTTTGG
Organism: Micronycteris hirsuta; assembly: GCA_004026765.1. Classification (NCBI taxonomy): domain Eukaryota; kingdom Metazoa; phylum Chordata; class Mammalia; order Chiroptera; family Phyllostomidae; genus Micronycteris; species Micronycteris hirsuta. The sequence goes on from PVJI01001391.1 coordinate 31,302, forward strand.
GACCTCTTAATGGAAATGAAAAACATTCCAGTATCTTTCTTTTTATAGTCAAAATCCTTTGCACCGTAAAATGAAAAATTCTCCCGTCTCTCGACAGCAAAAGAAGCCACAGTCGCCTCCACTTTCCCAGGTCTTCCCTACCTGATGAAAAGGGGGAAAAGTTGGGCTATTTCTCGGGGGCAGTGGAAGGCACGCCCCCTTCACCCCGGCCGCCTCGGAAACCAATTTCCTTCGCTCCAGCGAATTTCAGGTCCGTCTGCAACGTGGCGGCTGCCGGGCCCGGGCGGGGAGGGACGCAGGCCGGGGAGCTCCCGGGACACCAGAGCGTGGGGAGGCGCAGAGGCCCGGCTCACCCCGTGAGACCGACTCCCCGCTCTTCCAGCCAGACTTCTGCCCTGCCCGGCCCGCAACCCGCCCGGCTCGCCCGCGGCCTCCCAGGAGTCCCTTCCCCGCGGGACGCACCGGGCACCGTTACCTTGGATGCCGGTCTGATGGGACATGGCGGCGGCTGTGGGCTCCCGGGTCCGACGCTGACTACAGCGAGCGGCCCCGGCCGGTGACTCCAGGAAGTGGCGGCTCCTCTGCCGGCCCAGCGCGTCATCAGTCTGCGACCCGCGGCCGCCCCGCCCCCCCGTGAGCCGACGGCGTCCCCGCGCGCCCCCGCTAACTTGCCACCGGCCAGAGTTCGGGTGGGCGGGCTGCAGTTCCGCGGCCCCCGGCCCCAACCTTCCGCTCTATGGGCAGGATCTCTGCCCTCGGCACCTGCCGGCTCTTCTCCCGCTGCACCTCCGTGAAACATCAGTGAGCCAACTGGATGGCTGTGCTTCCAGCGACCCGGCCGACACAGCCAGTCACTGGTTCAGCGGAAGGATGCCCAAAAACGGAATGAAAATTTTACTGAACTTACGTTTTCAGCTTAAATTGATGTGCACAATATCCTTCTTGGTTAACTCTTCCTGTAATATATACGAATTAATGTGAAAGGTCGCTTCCTGCCCAATTTTTTAAAATGGGAATTAATATACTGTAGGCGGTCTCCTACCAAATTTTCCCACGCTTTTAAATTAATTTAACTTTCTCTTTTTCAGTTGGCTTATTTACAGACCGAGTTTTCCTTTCTCTTAATCCCAAAAAGGACAGCCACTGAGAGAGTATTGGGTGACTTAACTACTCTGCGGTAAATTCTACCCTTGCAAATTATAATACGCTGTGTAAGATTGGCCCAGTTATTGTTTAATCTAGTAATTATTCAGTATATCCTTGATAAATTTGCAAGGTAACAAGATATTTAAAATCATTTTCTGTTATTTAAAGGTTTATGAACATATGTTTCCCTTTTTTAGTAATTTTTTTTTTACTAGTTTTTCTGCCACTCCTAGATTAGTTTTCTAGGTAGAAAGCTGGGTCTTCTGTTTCAAGGGCCTTGAACTGACAAATATACAAAATTGCAATCTGCTTATCAACAAATAGTTGTTTTCAGGCCAATAATATAAGGGCAAGATAACAAATCACTCTTTAAATACATTTTAAATTAGTTATTAACAAGCAGGCAAGCAGTTGTTTTTCTTTGCAAAGATCACAGCAAACATGGTTGCTATGTTCTCTTGTTATCTAAACTCTATTTCTCAAACAGATCCTCATATTTCAGAATAAGCAAAATTTAATCTGAGTGTTATGACTTGTTTGGATTTAGTAAATATAGTGAGGACTCTCATTCTAACCAAATTCTTTGTGACACAGCAGTTCACCCTGAGCAGAGAAAATTGTAGAGTTCATTTACATTTTTTTGACTGATTCATGTCCTGGTGCCAGGAAAATTGCTTAAGGCAGTTGGCATTGCTCAAAAGTACTGATGAGAAAAAAAATAACCCTTACAAATACATGCTTAAAAAGGACCACTGTATCCCCAACCCTGACAAGAGGGGAGAGTTCAGTCAGGGTGGGTAGGATCAGTGGCATCCTCCGGAAAGTGCTTCTTTTCTTCCAGTTCCTTAGTTTAAATTAAAAACGCTGCATGGCCCTTGCTGGTGTAGCTCAGTGGATTGAGCGCGGGCTGGGAACCAAGTGGTCCCGGTTCGATTCCCAGTCAGGGCACATGCCTGGGTTGCGGGCCAGGTCCCCGTGAGGGCCATGTGAGAGGCAACCATACATTGCTGTTTCTCTCCCTCTCTGTCTCCCTCCCTTCCCCTCTCTCTAAAAATAAATTTAAAAAAAAATCTTTATAAAAACGCTGCATGGACCTTGGGTGCATTGTTTTTAAAATGGCAAAAGTTCCTCTGAGCAAGAGAGGGAATGTGAGCAGGGGAAAATATCCGCTAAGCTATAAAGAACATAGACAAAGTGATCTGTTTTACTATCCATCAACATTTCTACATATAGTTAAATAATTTACCCTATTTATGGTATTCTATGTATAGGTAAAAACTGGTTTCTTGATGCTTTCATACGATGTTTTATGCAAGTGTTTATGGTTAATATTGGCGATACACTTAAATCTCACTAATTTGTTATGTATGATGCTTATTTTAGATTGCGTTAAAGTTTGACTTTGTACTAGGAGAAATGGTTTATTGAATATACAGAGTGCTAGTGATGCATATAGTGTTTTACTAGAGTTGCATATAATTTATCTTGCTCCTTTCATCTTTCTTACATGTTAAATTTGACGCCAATCATATTTCTCCCCTTAACTTTAAAAAAATTGTGATAAAATACATGTAACTTATAATATGTCCTCTTAGCCATCTTAAAGAGTACAGCTAAGTAGTTTAAAATACATTCACCTTGTTCTGCAAGTCTTTTCATCTAGCAAAACTGAAACTCTGTATCCACTAAACAACTGCCCATTTATACCCATTCCCCAGCCCCAGCAAACAACACTCTGCTTTCTGGCTCTATGAATTTGACTGCTTTGGTACCTCATATAAGTGGACTCATACAGTATTTTTCTTTTTATGACTTGTTTATTTTACCTAACATAATGTCCTCAAGCTTCTTCCATGTTATAGCTTAGAATTTCTGTCCTTTTAAAGGCCAAATAATATTCCATTGTATGTATATACCACATTTTGTTTATCCATTCATCTACTGATAGGCACCTGGGCTCCTGCCACCTTTTGGCTATCATGAGTAATACTGCTATGAGCATGGGTGTGCAAATAATCTGTTCACATCTCTGCTGTCAGTTCTTTGGGGCGTATACCCAGAAGTAGAATTGCTAGATGGTATGATAATTCTCTTTTTAATCTTTTTGAGGAAACGCCATACTCTTTTCCTTAGCGGCCATACCATTTTACATTTTGTGCAACAGTGCACAAGAGTTCCAGTTTCTCCGCATCCTATTCAACACTTGTAATTTTTGGTTTGTTTTTTGGCTCGTATTCACAGTAGCCAATCTAGTGCACATGAAGTGGTATCCCGTCGAGGTTTTTGACTTACAGCTCTCTAATGATTAGTGATGCTGAGCATCTTTTCATATATTTTTGTCCATTTGTATATCTTTGGAGAAATGTTTATTCAAGTCCTTTGCACATTTTTAAATTGGGTTGATTTTGTTTGTTTGTTTGTTTTTTTGATGTGGAGTTCAGTTCTTTATGTATTCTAAGAGTAATTGGCCATAGTGACTTGGGTTTATTTCTGGGCTCTCTATTCTGTTCCATTGGTCTATCTGTCTGTTTTTATGCCAGTACCAGGCTGTTTTGATTACAGTGGCCTTATAATACAGTTTGATATCAGGAATTGTGTTCCCTCCTACTTTGCTCTTCTTTCTCAAAATTGCAGCAGGTATTTGGGGTCGTTTATGGTTCCATATAAATTTTTGATGTGTTCTATATCTGTGAAATATTGTTCTTTATATATTGTAAATATTGGCCTCTTGTCAGATACAGGATTTGCAAGTATTTTCTCCCATTCTGTAGTTTTCCTTTTCATTCTGTTGACTGTGTCCTTGATGCACAGAGGTTTTTTAATTTTGATGTAGTCTAGCATATCATTTTTTGTTCCTTTTCTCCTTATCTTTAGAATATATTTGCTAATCTTCTGAATATCTTCTATCTTTCCTTCCTTTAGTTTCTACTGAATATCTTATAACTATCATCTACACTTTCTATATGTACTTTCTCACCTTTCACTCCTTAAATCCATGCTTCCTGAACGATATGCCTAGGTGCTGCAGCCACAGGGAACTCATGGGGCTTCCTGGGGGGCATTGCAAATTTTGAAAGGAAACAATGTGATACTTGCTGTCTTTCTGACATCACCCAAAATACTATACTAGCTTGAGACAGTTTACTGTTTCAATAGGAGATGGCTCTGAATTCCTTTCCACAATATTGTATCTTTACAAAGCTGGGTTTTCAGCGGTTGCTGTGATAAAAGCAAATACGGGGTGAAAATGGGTGTGGAACAGGAAATGAGAGTGGCCAGTGTCAGTCTAATTCCAAAGTTTAAAAAGTTGTGTAACAGGTGCATGCTTCCCCTTAGTAAGTATATAACTGTGATTATTAAAAACAGTCAAATATTGTTTTTTTTCTTGAATTTATATGTATTACTTTTTCAAGTAGCTACTAAGTTGCTAGTACATGAATACTGATTTAATTGTTTGGAACTGACTACTTAATAAACTGAACTATTAAAGTCTTTTGACCTAGGGGCAGTATGAAAAAATTACTGAGATATAAAAGTCCCCATAAATGGAGAAAGTTTGGGAATTTCTATCTTAAAACCTTTACATGTGGTTTTCTCCACACCACTCTGTTGAAACTATTTCTCTTGAATGTGACTAATACCTTCCTTCTTAATAGAAAAATCAATTATATTTACCCTCAGATGTTTTATGTTTCCTATGGCTGCTGTAACAAATTAGCACAAACTGCGTTGCTTAAAGCAACAGAAGTTTATTTTCTCATAGTTCCTGAGGCCAGAAGTCCAAAATTGGTGTCCGTGCAGCTACCATCCCTCCGGAGGAACTAGGGAACCTGTCCTTGCCTCTTCCAGACTCTAGTGGCTGTTGTTGTTCCTTCATATCCCTCCAGACTGTGCTTCTGTGGTCACATTGCCTCCTCCTCTTCTGCCTTAAATCTCCTCCTGCCTCTCCTCTTAAGGACACTTGTCACTGGATTCAGGACCCACCTGGATAAGCCAGAACGATGTCTTCATTTCAATATCCTTAATTTAATTGCATCTGCAAATACCCTTTTTGCAAATAAGGTAACATTCACAGGTTCCAGGGATTAGGATGTTGACATATCTTTTAGCAGGGGTTACCCATTCAACCCACAGCAGATGTATGAGGCTTGTGGTATTTTTTATCACTACCTTTCCTTGACATGCTCCTTTTCCTCTTTCTTTAACACTGCTCTAAAATTGATCTTCCTTTTAACTTGGCTGGGCCATGGTGCCCAGAGTGTCATCGTCAAGTATTCCTCTGGGTGTTACTGTGAGCATGTTTTAGGATGAGATTAACATTTGAAGCAGATTGTCCTCCATAACGTGGATGGGCTTCATCATATTATTAGACCAACAACTGACTTCCCCAAAGAGAAAAGGAATTCTGCCAGCAGATTGCCTTTGAACTTGAAATGCAACTCTTCCCTGAATCCCTTTGCCCTGCCCTCCAAAGACAAGCTCACAACCTAATCCCTGGAACCTGCAAATGTTACCTTATTTGGAAAAAGGGCTTGTCCCATCAGATTTTGGGCTCACCAAGTCTCCAAACTACATGATCCAATTCCTTAAAATGGATCTTTTCCAACATATGTACACATCCTGTTGATTCTGTTTTCCTGGAGAATTGTGACTAATACCCTTTAACTCCTCCTCTGTCTTCTTTGCCTCACTTTGTCGTATGTAAAAGATGAATTCATGTGGCTTTAGTAAGTTAGCCCTACTGTAGTCTTCACTGTTTCTTTATATGATACCATCATTTAAAAGCAGGCTCTTTTAATCTGCCACCCAGCTACTTCCAGACCTGGGAGGACTTGCTCTTGTAGCATGGATCATAATTAAAATGCTCAATTCTGGAAGTGTGAGGTTCATCTCTTCCGTATTCAATCTGTATTCAGTAAACCATTCTTGCTAATTACTTAGCAAAGTTCAATGAAGCATTAGACAGAGTAGGCAATTAATGTTCAAGTATTCCACTTACCTAGTCCCTCACTTATGCCTCTTTCAAATCCTCACATCCAATTATTTTCTAAATCTTCGACTGTCGACTGGTTTTGCTTTTGAAAGCCAAAGCTTTTTTTGGGTTCCCTTCTTTGTGTCTCATTGCCCTACTCTTCTTACCATACCTTACGTTATGTACTATTTAGCCCTGCGTAAATGACTTCACCCTCAATTGTCAAGTTCATTTCCTGAAATGATTTCCTACTGGTCAATCCCATGCGTACTGAGTCTTAGCACCTCCCCACTGCCTGCTGAATGTGGTTCAAGCTCCTCAGCTTGGCACCCACCGCCCTCCAAGGTGTCTTTCCCAATTATGTCCTGTGCGCCGGTCACACTGACAAAGTCACAGGGATCTACATTGTGCACTGGATTGTCCGTCTCATGCTGTTTTTCCTGATCTGGAAGACAGCTCCTCCCTCCCCTCTGTGTACACCCCAGCATTTTTTCAGCTTTCTCCGCTTCTCAATATTTAACCCATTTTTGGAGCCATATCAACTTGCATGAAGCCCTCCCTCAGTCTCGATTACATATATGAAGTCTTCTTTCTTCAAATGCCTATCGCATTTGCGTGTCTCTTCCAGCATCCCTCTTACTCTTCCTCGTCGTCGCAGATGTGTGTAAACTTGTCCTAGTCTCCTGGTAGCCTGTGTAGTCCTTGATGTCAGGGGCTTTCTCATATTCTTTTTGCATCTCCCACGTGTTAGCACTCATTCATTCATTCATTCTTTCATTCAGTACACGGTGTTCTTAAGTTGGGGGTATAATCGTGACCACAGTGCTCTGTAAACATCTCTGGGATTGAAAAAGTCGTAATGATTTTTCTTTCACATACTGAAATAGATGTTGCTAAGTCACTTACCCTCCGTGGAACCATGAAACAAAGGTCCTGAACAGTTTTCCAAAAGTGCTTTTCCAAGTTATCATATTGTATAACTCTTTGGTGATTAAAATGATTCTATCTATTCTCTCTGCAAACAGTTCTAATATTTAAAAACAGTTAATATTTGAAAACAGTTCTAATTAGTTTATCAAGTAAACTGAATTTCTTTTGAAAAATCTGAATTGTATGATTTTTCTTTTAAAAACACTTTATTTTTGTGGTAATTATTTTTTCAACATTGACTGTTCAGACAGTTACAAAAATTGCATCCTCTCTTATCTCCTTCTTTATAAAATTAACTGATTTAACAGTAGCACCTTACTTTGGGCCTTATCAACTTATCTATTATTATTTCCTATTATTTATGTGTATGATTCTTCTCTAGCCACAAATATTTTTCCCACTTTTCCTTATCTATTATATGTTCAGTTATTAAATATTTGCTAGAACTATCATAATAACGGTACCTTAGATTTGTATGATGGTTTACAGGTTTCAAAGAATATGTATAGACTGATTTGAGCACCAACATAGTCCTATCTGACAGGTTGAATAAAATATTATCAGGCTTATTTTTTAACTTTCAGAGGTTTGGAAATGGAGAGGGGAACTCAGCTAGTCTTAAGGACAGGAGAGTGTTTGTAAGAGAGAGAAGCCACTTTCGCGCAATGTACGCAAGCAGCAGGACGTATTATAAAGATACAGGAGAATCTCTTGGATCCCAAGGGCCTTGTCTCGTCTCTGCTTCTGTCTCTTTCTGTCTCTCTCTCCAGATGGGATCTCTCTGCTTTTTCAGTAAAAATGAAGCTGGAAAAGCCGGTGTTTATCTGCCTGTCACCTAGCAGACCCAATAAGCGGGGACAGGGATTGGATCTTTGTGGGCGCTTTATCCAGATGGCCGTCGACCGGAGAAGACGGTGAGTTCGTACCCTAACAGACCGTCTTACCTTTCCTTTCAAGCCAGCCTTTTTATGAGAGGGCACACATGTAGGTAAGGGGTCTGGAATTCAAGGGGAAAAGTGTAGGTAAGGGATTTGGAATTCAGGAAAGAGGTTAATCAGATAAAAGCGGCAGTCCTTTTATCCATGGATGGTGATTCCCTGTGTCCTGGGCAGTGGACTGTCTCCCCGGAACACCGTGGCTGTCATGCCATCTTGGTTGCTTACGGCCTCTTCTGGAGCACGAAGGTCCATCGCTTGTGGTCTCCTGGAGTCCAGGTGGGCCCTACCTGCAGTCCCTAAACCAATAGCTTTTTACATGCATAAAATATTAGGCTTCTTAACTATTACCTTAAACTAAAATTGTCCAGCTCTTGAGTCCACCATCAAAAATGGCAAAGTATGTCCACCCTACACTTCCCACAATGACAGTCATGATTCTGGCTATGTGCAGATATTAAATAGTTGTTTCTAAGTACATGTTCCAAATTCCTAGGAGAGCATATGATTGACCCTGCTTGTCTCGGGTGTCAAATCACCCTTGGCCAAGCTGGCTGGTTTACCCAGTACACCCTGCCCCATGAATGGAAGGCAGTTACCAAGGGAGGGGAGAGGCATCCTAGGTTTGGAAAACAGGCTCAGAATCCCTACTATTTACAACTTGGTGGAGCCAATGCTTAGAACCTACGTTAGAAATCACAAACTCGAATGCATACAGAGGGCAGGTAAATACTATAAATGAATGAAAAATAAATAAATGAATGAATCTGACAGAGACTGTCACCCAGATGGAACCTAGACTGCATCTAAAGGGAGCTTCTATTCAATTCCAACTGACTGACACTCCATGAAAACTAAGGCCCAGGGTAAACAGTGTTCTGATTTTCAAATAGACTCAGAAGTTGGGATTTTATGTAAAATCTCCATGAAAAATCTTCACCAGGCAAAACTACTGGTTTGATTTTTCCTAGGAACTGGTAGTTTAGGACTTCTGACCTTGCTCTTCTGTCTGATCAATTGTCAAATAATGACATTTAAAAACTTCCATCCTCCGTAGTTTTTTATGCCGCAAAGAGAGCGTGATGTGCCCACCACTGAGGTGAGCGGCACACGTGCCTGTGCACGACCCATGCACACAGAAAACGACAGACCATTCGTCTTGCCTCTGAATCTGAAACTTCTGATGGGAGCAAATAATTTCCTCTTCACTTGCTGAGATAATTGTTTATAAAGAGCTACACTATTTGCTTGAGGCTTTTCTGCAAAAGAAACCTGTTTTAGAAGAAAAAGCCATTTAGAAGCTTTATGCCAATACCAATGTCTCATGGTTGTCATGGAAATCAATTAAGATACAAATTTCTAAAGTTTTTGACATATTAGTTCCTCAGTGTACATTAGGCTTTATATCTGCTAGTAAGAATTAAGTCCAAATAATACAGTATGGAACAAAATAATGTCATTAAACATAGAACAAGTAAAGTTGGCCTGAATTTCCAAACATCAAAAGCAATGATCAGAATTTGATCTGTTAAAATATTACTATTAACTGCTATGTTTTGTTCAATATTTCTTTAGAGTTATAAAGCATCAAATATGAAAATAACTCTTAGTCATAAAAAATAAAATTAATTATTAAATAACTTTTTATATGCACTTAATCATAACTCCCTAACAGGCTGTAACAAACACTGGGCAAATGCTCATCGGTGCTTGAATGAGTCACCAAGGAAACAGAACAATGTGTTTGGATTACAGATTAGTTCAAGGAAATAATATCTTTTTATTATTCTCCCCTGAGTCACATCTGGGCTGAAATAACCTTAATAAGTGATGTGCACTTTCAAATGAAAGAAACAGGGAACATTTTGGTTCAAAGGAGTTGTTGATAATAATAAAGATGCATATTGGAATCAAAGTACAGGAAAGCACAAAGCAGCATGCTTTTTAATGTATTATTTATTGTGGGGTTTTCACCTGGCTTGGAGAAGTGTCTTAGCAACAGAATCCTGAACCTCATTTTCATGATCTCTAATGTCTTCGTGTGCGTAGGATTGTTTATATAGCAAATGGGAATATTTAGAATCACTTTGAAAATACAGTGCTCTCTCCTTGTTTCTCTGCCTTTTCTAGTGACACTAATTAACACCTAAAAAGTTCCTCTATCATGTAATTAGCTTGCATAGAAAAGTCTCTCTAATGCTGAGGCCACCATAGGGACAACCTTTTATGTCATTTAAGTATTTTTTTTGTATTCACAACAGAGGCAACTCCGTTGTTTCCATATTATAGAAATTTGGGGCTGGAATCTGCAGTCTGGTTGGAAAGCAGTACAAGGATGATTGTGAAGCTAGCTGAGCTTACATAGCAGGAGATTGTGTGTGTGTGTATGTGTGTGTGTGTGTGTGTGTGTGTGTGTGAGAAATGAATTTGAGAAAACCGTTGATATCAAACAGTTGGGGTGGGGTTGGAGATGAGCAAGACTGTGGGAGAGTTAAGCCCCTTCACCCCAATCCTAAACTACCCTTTGGTTGCCTGAAAACTAGTCTAATGGTTGGGTTCCAAACTGGATTAACCTTTTACTAAATACTGCTGCATAACAAAAACTTTATGCCAGTGCTTGATGTATCTATTACATGTTTTAGGGATAGGCTAGATTAGTTCAGTGAGCTCTGTTTAGGGATTTGTCAACAAGGCAATTAACTTTTAAATTTTATATGTTAATAATGGGAACAGTAGTATAAGAATCCCACAAAAGGAATTGTTCAACTTCATTAAAATAATCATATTGAATTATAATGTATTTTTAATCCTTGAAAAAGGCATTTGGTACGACTGACAGGTACTACACAATATTTCTTAGCAAGAAAACTCAGATTTCATTTGGTGTGGTAAGGCGCCCAGATAAAAGTTTGCATTTCTTTCTCCCTTGCAGCTAGGTGTGGCCATGTGATTAAGTTCTGGCCAATGAGATAGAAAAGTTGTTGGGTGAGTCTTTTTAAAAAGCTCTTTAAAACAAGGCCTCCATAGCTGCTGAGGACCCTGTTTCATTTTCCAATTCGTCCTCTTTCCAAGTGGAATGAAAATGCGATGACTGGAGTTTCTGCTGCTGTCTTAGAGCGGAGGGAACCTTAGACCGAAGCCACAGTCAGGTGGTGGAAGGAAAGACACAAAGGACCCGGGGCGTCGGCTGTGTTGCTCCCACGTCAGACCTGGCATGCCCACCTCTGCACTTCCTGCACGTCTGCAAAAGGGAACTTCTGGCCCTGGCTGGTGTAGCTCGGTGGATTGAGCGCGGGCTGGGAACCAGGCGGTCCCGGTTTGATTCCCAGTCAGGGCACATGCCTGGGTTGCAGGCCAGGTCCCCGTGAGGGCCCTGTGGGAGGCAGCCACGCATTGATGTTTCTCTCCCTGTATGTCTTTCTCCCCCTCTCTCTAAAAAATAAATAAAAATAAAAATCTTAAAAAAAAAAAGGGAACTTCTGTCCTATTTAAACCACTCTCATTTCCAGTCTGTTACTACTGGCCAAATATATTTCCTAAGTGAGACATTTTGCTTCCACAAAACTGTTAAGTATAAATATTTCTCGTTATGCAGTTCTTCAGTTCATAGAGGAAGAACTTGGATAGCAGGTTTGTAAAATGAGAGCTGTGTCATCCAAATCCATTTGGTCCCTGGATTTGGATCTCAATTAGTGAGAATTTAGACAGCATGGGCCACATATAGTTTAATAGGTGAAATTACAGCTAGCTGATATTCTATAGTCCCTGCATACAAGATAGACAATGGCAGTTTTTTTATAACTTTGCTACATAAGAGAAGCGAATCGTCCTACACCTAAAAATATTCCTTTGTACAAAAGCAAATAAATGTGTGTACTTTATCTGACTTAGAAATATTATATACCTTTATATCTATTATATATTTCTTTATTCTTTAAAATAATTTTAAAGTTTAATGAGATTCACTTCTATAGTAATTGAAACATTTTAAGACATAATTTTAAAATTTCAACATTTTCCTAAATATTGACTCAATCCAATGTTACAGAGGAATTCCAAAATCTTCACCATCTTAAAAAATATGTAGGCGCCTACTTGATGACTAGCTTAGCCAGATAGTATGATGGACAGACATCAATGCATCCTGTCTGAATGTGTGATTTAACTTTTCAGTTCTGGTTTGTGCCTGTGTCTTGTTATGAACAGTCTCAGAATGAACATTGTTTTATGTGCTCTCTCTTAAATGAGTTCCCCGAGACAGCTCCTCAAACAGAAAACCCTTGGGAACAACTTTTCTCTGGTGTTTCAGGTCAGTTACGTATGCGTTGCCAGTGGAGAATTACGCTTGTTGGAGACTTCGGGGGAAGGGGACCAAGGGATCCTCAGGAGCATGGGAACTGGACCCACCTCTCCTTTCTTTGTAAACCTCTGCGTACGGCACATTGTAGTGCACGTGGTGCGCACCTTGGATTAACTGTTGTAAGTAGAAGGTGAAGGAAATACTGATATGCCAATGAGAGAAATGGCAAAATCTTACTTTTGTGCTATTCAATTATTAGGATGGCAAGGTTTTTGTGAGTTAACTGGACTCTTCCATTATTTCTCATTTCAATCTCCAGGTTTACAACTAGCCTTCACACTCGGCAATTGTGATCCATCTTACTAAACCAGTTGACCTTGATCCTAGGACGAGGCTGGGCTTTCTTGTTAAGAAGCTGACTCTGCTACTCTGGTTCTGAGGTCCAGTTCAATTTGGCTTCCGTGTAGAGCGGTTCTTCTTGGAGGCCCCTGATTCACTTCCTCACTGGGTCCCTCTCATTTGCCCTCAGCAATACTCTACCGGTCTTCCCAGCGACGCTGGGTGCTGGTTTTCATTTAGGTTTTCTGAACTGGTTTTCCTTCTCATCTCTTAACTCCTGAACTCTTTTTATTCACTTTCTCTGAAATAACATCACAGCCCATTTCCTCATGCTCTGGTCCTTTGTGGTAGCCAGTCATTTGGGTCTCATCCGTCCATCCCCCCTGTCAGGGTCTTCCTCCCGAAGAAGCCCGGGTCAAGGCCCTCACTCATTGGCCGTTGCTTCTTCCTGAACCATTCTTTCACAGAGCAACAGCACAGTCTGGTTAAATCACAGTCCGCCTTCCGTGGCTCTAGGCAGTAACCTCCAATCCACTTTAACTTTGATTCTGTTCGTTTTTAAAGATTGTTTTTCCTCCCTCCCCCCCCCCCCCCGTCCCTTCCTTCCTTCTTTTCTTTTTTCCCTTCCTTCCTCCCACAGCCGTTGCAGTGCCCTGGTATTTTCCATGTAAGTATTCTAGCTCATTAACAGTGAAGTGGAACAGAAGAGAGGTCCCCAGTGCATTCTCAGGTATATTCTTATTATTACAGCACATCTTAGATGTTTATAAAGGAGTTGGGATAAGTTTTCAAAAGGATACAGATCTTTCTGTTCTACAGCTCACGTCTGGAATAGAAATAAATACACTTGAGATAATGGGTAATGATCTTGAGGAAAGTGCAGCTCAAAGTGAAGTAAATTGCACTTTTAAGAATTTAAAGTCCGTGCCTACGGGAGGGTGTGTTCTCCGATGGGAAAAGCTCTGGGTTCGAATCTCACTTCCAGGACTGCCTGGCGGTGCAGTGTTCACTGTGAGGTGGTGAAAGGGCGGAAGCAGGGGCGTCGCAGCAGCGTCATCTTTGAGCCACAGTATGAGCTCAGACTTGTTTTTGGTACTTCCTTGTCTTTCCTCAGTTGCTTCTGTTCTGCTCACTGTCATCCTTCTAACGTGATAGTGATTTTGTGCCTTTTCCTTGGCTTCTCTGGAAGGCAGGCCTGCTGGCGCAGGCTCTCTGTGCTGACTGCACCTCTCTTTTCTCCTACCACAGCCAACTTGTCCAGGGTCTCCCTTGTTCACAATACTTGTGAGGTAACTGGAAGCCAATCTGGTAAAGTAATTCACAGCAAGGTGCTCATTCACAGATTCATCAAACATTTATCGAGCACCCCAGCTCCTGTGCGAGGTGTGAATGACTGACCGAGCCCACTCGCTTGCATTATCAACGTGCAGCGTGGCAACCTCAGGCTTCGGGGTCAGACAGTCCTGGCTTTGAGTCGTGTCCTGTCACCTGCTCAAAGATATCATCCTGGAAAAATTTGCTTAGCTCTTCTGGAAGTCTCAGCTTCCTCATCTATAAATGGGAGCAATGACACCGCCTGTTAGGAGATTTTGGAATTTAAAGACAATTATGTACACTATGGCTAGCTCACAGTGCATGTTAAATAATTAGTGATTATTGTGATATTATTCATTGCCCTTTCCATGCATCATTTATAGGGACCTTTAACACGTTAACTTTAGATGTAGATTGCCAGTGCCTGGTTAATATGAATTTTAAGTCTCATGACAGGTTGGAAGAGACATTTAGGGAGCCAGGCAAGTCTTCCCCTGTCTCTTCCCCACACCAGTTGTCTCAGTTCTGACAAGAGAATACCGAAGTATCAGCTGTCTGAGGAATCTAAGCAGAGCCGAATTGCTGAGGACACAGGAGAGGGGTTATAAGGATACACAGAGGTACATTTTCAGATGAGGCAGCCTGGCTATAAAATGCTAGGAAACAGCAACAGCCGACCGTGAAACGAAAAGTAGGTCACTTGTTTGGAGTCAAGGTATCCGGTAGCATACAAGGTGAAGAGCCCAGAACCATAAACAGTAACAGGCTGTGAAAACTGCTACAGCAGCCATAAAGTAGAGGACTGCCTCCCCGCATGTGCCGGAGGAAGAGAACTGCTGGCCGAGCAGCCCTTGTTTTGCCACACTTGCACGAAAACAAAACAACACCGTCAGCCATCGGCAGTGTCATTGGAACAAAGAGGACAATGACAAATCCAGAGACCAGAGAGCTGGATATGCATGAGAGCAGGAGGGCAGAGCGACCGAAAGTGGGAATGAAGCTCCTCTCCCTTTGCCACCTAAATTTGTGGTGTATTTTTCAAATGTTTATGGCTTCAAATTTTAGTGTGTCAAATTTCCAAATGCTTAAAGGAAACATCTACTCATTTGCATATTCTTGTACATTGAGTAGGCCTTCTACCATTGTAGGATGTTTTTGACGGTTGTGAGAATTTTTAAAAATACTTACTTTGTGTGCAAGTTATAAAGAACTCTAAACTCAGCCTGAGGCTGCCACTTCAAATGGCATTTCAGCAGTCTTCTGGCGTTGCCAGCTTCGGAAGAGGAGAGGAGGCAGACAAAATGCTTGCTGGGATTGTAAGAGAGAATGGTGGGTGTGGTGTTCTGCTCCATTACACCGATGTCACTCCGCTTCTTTCCACTCCACAGTTCTCGCTTATTACTTATAATCACCTCCTGCCCACTACCTGTGACAGTCTAAAATCTGGAGAGATAGCTGAGATAAAAGAGTGGCTGAGGGAACAGGGGTTTGGGTTAACTGTGGATTTAGAAACTAGTTGCAAACAAAGAAAAGACTTAGCCATTCTATGCTGGTGTTTCACTTTGGTCATTTGATGCCAGCAGAATCCTCCGAATTTCTGAGGCTTCTGAAATTGACTTCATTATGACTATTACCCTTTAAAAATGATTTTTTAATCTATCATAAACTAAAGGTTCATTAAAGTAAACTATTGTTGAAATTACTGAAAATAAACTACCTGCGACCCAAACTATGATGTGATGCTAGCATTATTTTGCTCTGACATCCGATACATATTCATTTTACACAAAATGGTATAATTAAAATTTGACACAACCAGAAGACCGTGAAGAGTTTAGAATCAACTGAGGTTCCTTGGGAGCTAGGAGCTGTGAAAGAACACACAAATGTTTCAGCTGCTCTCTCAGCTGACCGGGAGCACACTGCATTCTGCAGCACTGGGGCAGATAAAGGGGCTTTAAAAAGTCAGCTTGCAAATGAATATAAATATTTGTTCAAATACGCTCTTTTTTAAATCAGAATAAATGATGGTACGGAATAAAAAGTCAAATAGTTTTAAGTTGTTAGGGAAAGCCATTCGGGTAGGAAATGTGCCTGCTAATCTGCTCTTGGAAAAGTAATCTTTATGGGTCTCTGTCCAAGGCGCTGGCCTTGCCTGAGAGGATAACAAGCTGGTTAGGGAAATATATTCCTGGCGGTAAGTATATTTTTGAAACATAATGAGTGAACAAAAATTCCTCTTGGGAGAAAAATAAAGATGAGTTAGAACATCCTCCTTCTGCTGTACGACTGAAAAATTGTGTACATTTGTTTATTTTCATTTGGAATCCTGACTTGATAGGGGTACAATTTGAATTTATGTCTTTAAATGACTGGAATGAGCTTAAGATTTTTATAAATTTAGACAGCCACAATGAAACTCTTCCACTACTGAAGGCAATGGAAAAAGTTTAAATATTTTAGATTTGACTGACAAGGAACTACATCATTCTTATGAGTTAAAATCACGTATTATTTTTCAGACTGTAAATTATGTTATGTGTGAACACAATTGTCCTAGAATATTTTTGAAGGGAGACTCTTAGTATATTGATTGATTCCACTTCGCATCCGTGCAAAATAAATACCAACACAGGTTTTTCTATGCTCGGGCTTAGAGTGTGAATTATCTCCTTATTCCCCACTTGCATAAAATTTACTTTTATCAGCTATATTAATGCAAGCATAAGAGCTTTATTCTTCAGAGAGGTTAGTTTCATGAACTAAATTTAGAGACACTTCTCAGTTTATCTCATGAGTAATGATGCTATTTTAAAAAACATAAAGAAGCAAGGAGGCTTTATGTTCACTTTTGGCTTACCTTACTTGCAAATGTAAGTAAGAACAGGTATAGAACAGGTATATGCTAGCCCTCACTTAGCAACTTGAAAATAAGGAAAAGAAGGTTTCACTTTTCAAGGATGCCTCTCTGATGAGTTTGTAGAATCTTAAGTGCACTTTTATGGTGTTATTGAAAAAAAAGGACGCTAATTTTTTTTTCCTGCATTCACTTTAAAACTTGCAGGTAAGATTCTTACTTCTACCCATTTATATATGATTAGTTCTAAGTGTCTGAGTGAACCAAACTTCTTGTGGTGAATAGAAAGCACCTAAAAGTAAGTGCTGACTTTTTTTCCCATTCCATTTCCTGAAAAATAAATAGACTTTTGAACAGATGTTTGTTTTCTAATTTATAAGTGATCTGCACTTACCACCCACCACCCAGCCTTCTTCTCTTTTTAATTTTATCTTTTTTTCTCTTAATGTTAACATTTTAATATCACCCTTACAGTTTCAGTTCATATTTTGATATATTTTTTAATGGAAGTAAGAAATAGAGATTAGGGACATATATAAGTCCATAATATTTTAAGGAATTACACATCTTCATAATAACTATTTCTATTTCCATGACTTTCCTTTTCATCCCTTGTCACATGTTCTTTTGACTTGAAATACCTCTCAGCATCACATCCCTCTAGGAAAACCGGTGGGGCTTCCATAATTCCCTGTGACAGGCTGCAGAAATAGACAACACCAGGTTAGCTTGAAGCTGAGGACTGAATTGTGGGGTGAGAGGCAACATTAGGTCACCGCTACTGATTAAATCACTAAGTGTGGGGCGGGGAGGAGGGCTTGTTGAACCAGTCGTCTGTTGACCCAATAACTCACTTTCTGTGGAGTGGTGGAGGCACCGTCCATGCCAAGCTGTGACTGCTTTTTGGCTTCATGGCTTTAGAAAGTGAAAATAGAATAGGGGCCTCTACCTGTCTCTGAGTCTTTCTATTTATTGCAGGTTTGTCTGATTTTTGATTCTGAAGTCTGAGTGGTGGCAGACTCCACTGTAAGATGAACTTCCCTCTCTTGTTTCTCAGAGGAGGATTGCATTTCTCCTTATGGTATTTCAGCAGGGATGTCTGACCCACAGCATTGATTTTCTCTATCATCATAGTCATGACCGGAGGGCCAAACTGAAATATATATCGTTATTCTGTAGGTTGATGCTGAATTCTGCAAAGAATGTTATTGTATTTTATGTTTTGTGGATAAAGGATTTGAATAAATATGGTAAAATAAAATGAGAAAAGAAGATCATCCACCACATATTTTTCAGATATTCCAGCTCTCTACTTCTTACAAGCATGTAATTAAAGGTGTATTGTTCTGATCAGAATCAGTGCATTTCTGTGGAAAAATAAGCAGTGAGCTTTCTTTGTTATGCAGATATGCAATTTTATTTATGCATATTATCCACTTTATTGTCCTCGTAATCAGAAGACAGCAGGAGGAACAGCACGGCTCACTCGGAAACATAACACAAACTAGTCTCCAGCACACGGACAAATAACTGAGTGAAATGTTCTCCAAACTTGTCCGCCTTCCTATGAGAAGCATAAGGACACAAAATGAATAAGATTTGCATTTATTATCACTTGGTATACATTTAGAGCTATAGAATTGTAGGGATTAAATACACATTGATTTGTGTGTCCAATACTCTTCTTTTGCACACGAAGAAATCCTGTGTGTGTTAGAAAAACTACACATATGGACTTGGAATGAACCTCGTAGGTGTGGGCCTAATATCTTGTCTGTCTCTTTCATGGGGACAACTACAAAGAAATAAAAGATGATGGGTCTCAGTGCACTTTTATTCTAACTTTAGAAGATCCAGGTATTTATGGAGACAGAATTGATGTTTAAGATTTCAAGACTTTTCTACGGCACCTAAGAGTCAGTCCATGTGCTTATGTGTATTTTACTAAGTCACGAACGTGAGTTGACTTCTGTGACAGACCAGCTTCAGAAAGTCATTCAGCTCTGCGTGACCCCAGATAACCACCCAGCACCCAAATCCAAACCAGATTTTTCTTTTTTTACTGCAGTGAAACTCCAAGAAATAATGAAAACTTCAGTTTCTCAAATTAAATTTATGATGAATGCTTTTTCAGTAATGATATATTGCAACATTGTTCAGTTGCACAACAAAACTAATTTCAATAATTTTATAAATGGCTATAGCTTCATATTTATAAAATTATTAAAGATCTGAAGAGCCCTCTTTCCATTATGTTTTCTAAAAAATTAAATGCTATAATGATGTTTTGGAAATGAGGGAATCTTTTTTTTTTTAAGCTCTCTGGATGTATCTCTTAAATGCAGTAAACCTATTTCATCTATTTCAGAACAAAGCATTCATACACAAAGCAACCTATGGATTCAAAGAACAGAACACAAATTAATGTAAAGTAGCAAACAAGTAAAATGCCATTAAAACAAGCTCTATTTGTGACAGTAAAATTATTTTCATAGTAATTTTGTAGTATCCCCTTTTACTTCTGTGAATCCTTCCCAATTTATAGTCAACCCTAGTGGTTCTGTACTCTGTTCTCAGAGAATATTTACTCCTTGGTTTCTATATTATAGTGCAATGGCATGTTCGCCTGTCTTTTTCTCTGTAAGATGAGCAGGATTAATGTTATCTTAGTTGTTCCTACAGTAAACAGTAAATATTTGCTAAAAGGATAAATTAAATATTGTTTGAACTAAATGGCAATCTGTTGAAATTCAAAAATCTTTTTCTCTACTATTAATACTTAATAGTAATTATAACAATATCAAGAACTACTGTGCAAATTGAATCCACATAACACGGTTAAAAAATGCTGAGTAAAACTCATGGCCTCAGAGGACATGGTGCTGCTTTCCCATTAAAATCTTGGTGAGGTATTCATACAAAAATTTATTGTAAAACTGTGAGGCCTTTCGCTAGACCTGTTATCTTCTGGAATGAATAGAGATCTATTAAGAAGGTCATAGGAGATGCCCCAGGATATATCACAGGTTTTACTATTTCATTTAGTCCTCACTGTGGTCCATAACTTATATATTATTAGCCAAATAGTTTAGACAAGGATAACTGTCTTAGATAGAGTATGTAGCAAAGTAGGATTTGAATCCAGGCCTGCTGAACTCCAAAAACCTACCTTCTTTTCATCATTCTGCACATTTACTCAAGGTGAACAATGAGATGATCAAGAAAAGGATAACCACATTCTTTTGAGTGAGGTTGCAAACTGCAAACAAAATTTTCTGGGTAAGTTTTATTTTTGTGTGCTGGTAGTGAATTAATTGATGTACTTTCCACATTGGTTCAAATGCTGATGTTCAAGTTTACTCCTATTACAGCAGATAAGAAACATTTTGTGCTGGTTTACTAGTTTTAAATGGCAAATTATCTGCATTAATATATATTCTCACAGCATTAAAACACTAAAAATTACATGCTAATTTCTAGCATTGCTACGAGGTCTGTCCGGAAAAAGTCCAGCCATTTTTGATATAACAAGAACAATTTGCATGACATCTATATAACCTGGCAGCCAAGGAGAGTGGACTAGACTGTACATACATGAACAATGACAACTTCATTGCACTAGTCAGTGGAGGCAGTAGATGCCATTGAGTGAGCATGTGCACTGTGTGATCCTCACATTCAAAAAGACTAAGGAAGTAGAGCAACGAATCTACACGAAATTTTGCGTTAAGCTTGAACATTCCTCCACAGAAACTATTCACATGATTCAGAAGGCTGCAGCTATGGAAAACTGGTGATTGGCAGCTTCATCACAACAATGTGCCCACTCATGCATCCATCACCTCTCATGCAGAGTTTTTTGGCAAAACATCAAATCACCCAGGTGACTCAGCCCCCATACAACCCAGATTTGGTGCCCTGTGACTTCTGGCTTTTCCCAAAACTAAAATCACCTTTGAAAGGGAAGAGAGCCCTGGCTGGTGTGGCTCAGTGGATTAAGCATCAGCCTGTGAACTGAGTGGTTGCTGATTGAATTCCCGGTCAGGGCATGCACCTGGGTTGTGGGCCAGGTTCCCAGTTAGGGGCATTGAGAACTGATTGATGTTTCTCTCCCTCCCTTCCCCTCTCTCTAGAGATAGATAAATAAAATATTTAAAGAAAAAGGGAAGAGATTTCAGACCATCAGTGAGATTCAGGAAAATACGACTAGGCAGCTGATGGCAACTGGGAATACTGTGAGATCCTACTTTGGTGCCTACTTTGAAGCAGGCTGAGGCGTCATTGTCTTATGTACAGTGTTTCTTGTACCTAGTATTTTCTTCAATAAATGTCTTTTTTTCATATTACATGGCTGAATACATTCTGGACAGATCTTGTATCTTTAAAAATAAGGATTACTCTATTAGCTAATGTTTGTGAGAGTAAAGGAAACAGCCAAAAGAAATGAGGATGTCCATTATTACAGGGAGGGCCATGCTTCTCAAATTCTGCCAACCCCACCCAGCCCTCCCCAGACCTAAGGAAGCTCTCTGGTCAAACAAGCAGGCATTGCTGCCTCCCAAAGAAGAGTGAATTCAGTGAAGTGAGGGGCTCACCAGAGTTCATGCTGGGGAGTCCAGGTGTGCAGCTGATTTGTGGTTCGCGGGGAGACCAGCCCTGCAGGTAGAAAGCAGAAGTATCAGTGTCAGTGTCAGACTTCACCTTGGCCTGAGGTGAGCCCGGCTTCCAGGGCACCAGTGCCTGCCGCACCAGTTCTCTCCATGTGACCTGACACTTTGGCAACTACAGCTCCAAGAAATGGGTTGGAGAATCAGAGGATTAAACCAGCAGATAAGGTAGGGCCTGTTTCATGTGGTTTCTCCAGACTATGTAACATGCTGAGGGACTGTGGGATCTGTGACAAGAAGCTGGAGCGGGGACTGGGATGCAGGGTGGGGACTGGGGAAGCTGAACTGATTGAGCCCTTTGATATTGTGCAAATGCTTTTAGACTCCAGGTGACCAGCCATCTAACTGGAGTGACCGCAGAAGGTGCTGTTGGGAGAGCTCTTTTGCCATGTAAGAATGTAGGCCCAGCAAAGCCAGTTCTTTAAGTTTTCGTGATAAGCTAGACATTCAGGGTTTATAAATATTTGCAACTAAGTCAATGCTTTAAAGTAGCATGAGAGTCAAAGAAAAGAATTCACTGGCCAAATTGCCACTATTTTGCAAGCTTCGGTATAGGGTGACTATTCAGGACTCAGGAGGGAAAGGACTTACCTCATTTCCTCAAAGAGATATGGATTTCAATGGTCTGGGTCCCAAGCATCAGATTTCCCTGCTGTGAAGTCAAGGTCAAGCCCTACTCACTGACTTCTAGGTGCTCAAGGGCCATATCCAAAGGCTCCCCCGGCTGCCTTTTCTCCTAATTCTCCTTAGGCAACTTTTTCTACGGAGCTATCACATCACCAATTCCCTCTACCCGTATTTCTCTGACTTCAGTGTGAGTAAGAACCACTCAGGAGCTTATTAAAATACATGTCCCTGAATTCTATTGCAAGAGATAATGATTCAGTAGGTGGGTTTTGGAATTTGCTCTTAACACCCACCTTAGTTTACTGTAACACAGATGGTCTGGAGAACACACTTCAGAAACACTGACTCATGAATGCCAGCAGATGGCTGGTACATCTGTTATTTCAGCCCTGGTTTCTTGCCTACGTTATAGATCTGTATATGCAACTGCCTACTGGAAATATTCACCCTCTTCACCTGGATATCTCAAAGTTATCATTGTCCAAATCCAGATTTATTACAATCATGCATTGCATAATAACATTCACTTAATGAGGAATCACACATATGATGGTGGACCCATAAGATTATAATGGAGCTGAAAAATGTCTATCACCTAGGGATGTAACCATTGTAATGTGACAGTGCAATGCATTGCTCACGTGTTTGTGGTCTTGCTGGTGTAAACAAACCTACTGCGCTACCAGTTGTACAAAGGTATAGCACATGCAATATGTACAGTACATAATACTTGATAATGACAGAGAGTGACTGTGTTACTGAAGTATACTTTCGTTGTGATTTTGACTGTACTTTTTCTACTGATAAAGAGTTTGCTGTAAAACAGCGTGCTGTGTTATGATAGCAGCAGCCTCGTGTTCTCTGTGTTTCTTGATTGTGTCATTTGCTCTTGTGCTTGATTTAATCGAAGTTGTTTTGCAGTGACATGTGGTACAGCTGATTGGCTAAGAGCAATCGGCTGTTCATCTAGAATTGTGTAAGTGCACTCCATGATGTCCGTACAATGACGAACTCGCTCAATGATGCATCTCAGAATATATCCCCATCAAGTAGCATATGATTGCATTTTCATTCAAAGCCTGACCGAAGACTTATATTCTTTATTTCATTGAAGTGCATCATAATTGACTTAGTTGCTCAAACCAGAAATCTGCATTTGTGCCTTTGGTGGGTAGGGACTAGCATTCAGAGTGCAAGGAGTGTGGGGAACCAGCATGTTCACCAAATTGCTGCCTCCCTGTCCAATCTTTGCAAGGGCTGCTCAGTCATTCTGCCTTGGCTCTTTGAATATAACGCAGTTCTTCTTGGACAAGCCAATAATAACAACCACTTTATTTATCGAGGTTTACTCTGTGCCAGGCACTCTGTTTCATACGTATTAGTTCAATCTTTTTGTAAAGCCACTGAATTCCCTAGTCTAGTGTTTGACATCTCAGTACCTCCTGAGGCTAGATCTGCCCCCCCATACTTCCAAATGCCAGCTGGACCCTCTGCTTCAAAATAGGTAATGCCATCTTTCCCCCAGTGATACCAACCACCAAACTACAGACCCCAGCATCTAGGGTCCCTGCTATTGTTTTCTACTCATAATTCCAGGGACAATGGTGGCTGCCTGAACTGGAATTACATTTAGCATGTCTCCTTAATATTAAGTCAGGTTGCTGCCATCCTTAAAACAATAGAGTGCTAGAGTCAGAAGGGCACTCAGAGATTGGTCCAATTTCCTTACATTTTAGACTTGGAAACTGAGGTCTGGAAACATAAGGCGGTTGCCAAGGGTAAGAGAAGAGTAAGAGTCGGAGCTGGGGATGAAATCTCGGTTTTCTGTTTTCTGTCCCACACTACAAGGCAAGTCCTGCTCCAGGGGAGTCACATGACACCGGGGACTTTTGTTGTGTATTTTCTGTATGTACACACCCCTGGAATAGTAGTGATTGTGGAATGCAGTGATTGTGAATGGATACAGGTGCTTCAATCTATGGCTGGTTGGCAGTGTAATGACCAGAATAGCATTTGATATAAAGAATTGGGATTATATGATGGGAAGATTATGCTTAATGTAGTATTTAGACTATTTAGCACCTCTAGTAAAACTGCAATGGAGGAAATAGTCATAATTGAGGCAGCAAGGAGCTAGCTTAATTATTCTGCACAAATGTCCCCTGAGAGAGGCCCGCTCTGGCCACCCATGCTGAAATTACGACCCATATCTTTCTCGATGCTCAGATTCTACCTACTTTTCTTAACGGCATGTCTCATTCTCTGAAATTACATCGCTATGTGTTTTGCGTTTACCATCTGTGCACTCACTAGAAGAAGCTACATAAAAGCGTGGACTTAATATTTTCACCACCATGTTGCTGGAACTCGGAAGTGTCCAAAACAGTAGAGCTTCCTCTAAATGATGCTTTAACATTTTGGATCAGAAGCTTGAATAATACACAACACCTTGGCATTCAGAGGCCTAATAAACCTTCACAAAAAGAAGCAAAGCAAAAACCCAGCACTGTATAATGCTTGAGTTGTAATGTGAGGGATTCTGATGACAGTATTTGAAGAGATACTTACAAAAAAACAAATAATTTTTGACATTAAGTAAATGATTTCTTGTATATATTGTTACCCCGTACTGGAGAAATAACCCAGTACTGTAAATCAAATTATGACAGGGGATGCTTGCGCATCTATGAGTGCAGTGGGTTGAATAGTGCCCCACCTCCGCCCCAAATTCGTGTTTACCAGAACCGCAGAATGTGATCTTACTTGAGAATAGGGTCTTTGTAGATGTAATTAGGTAAAGATCTTGAGATGAACTCATCCTGGATATGGAGTGGGTCCTAAATCCAAAGACTGGTGTTTTCATAAGAGAAAGCAGACACAGAAGAGAAGGTCACGTGAAAATGGAGGTGGGGATTAGTGACACTTCCGTAAGCCAAGGCACACTAGAAGCTTAAGGAAGCAAGGAAGCGCTCTCCTGTAGAGCCTGCGGAGCAGTGTGGACCTACCAGCACCTTGATTTCCAGACTTCCAGCCCACAGAGCTGTGAGAAAAGAAATCTCTGTCGTGTACCACTGCTTTTGGTAATTTGTTATGGAAGCTTAGGAAACATGCAGCGAGGACAGGAGATATTTGCTGACATGGATAGGAGGATATGTAGACTGTGCCACGCATAAGTTAGTCTACAATATTTTGAAGCGTAACAATACCTAACACAGGTGAGTGTTCACTATGCGAAGATAACACTGCCTGTTGGACTCGTTTTTTTAAATGACATCCTAAATCTCAGAAGAGTGAGCCATCCTGGCTAAGCAGCTGTGATACACCAAGGAAGAGACCCAGACACTGAAAAAAACACATGCCAAGCCTCTTCCTTATTTCTTCACACGAAGTTGGGGTTGGGGGCGGGGCGAATGGGGGGATTACTTCTCCTAACCCTTGGGGGAAGTGTGTAGAACAGTGCTTCCGCTCTGTGGGTAGAGGGTGAGCCTTACTGTTTTCATTTGATGGCTACATGAAAACATGACCATTATCTTTAAATACAGAAATGAATTGTTTTAAGTTCTTTTTACTTAAAAATTCTGGTGCCCACTATTTATCTTACCTTCCATTATATTGCTCTCCTGCCCCAACCCCTTTACTGTCAAAATGGCTGGAACTGAGCAGTCAGTTCTCAACAACTTGGCTTTCCCTTCTTCCTCAAGTGACATGTTTCGCTATGCCCTACTAAGCACTCCTGCAAAGGAACCGTAGCGTTCCCGCTCCTCCTGGCTTCTCTTCTTCATCTCCTCGCCCCACTTTCTCTCCTAACCTCATCTTGGCCTTTCTGCTCTGCTTCAGCCATATTTGTCGAGAACCTTCTGGGTCATGAGCCCTGTTTTTGTGCAGCACCCCTTTGCTGGGAATTTTTTGTTTTCTGTCTTTTCTGCTTATCTAAATTCTCTTTACCTCTCAATGTTGGCCTCAAGCTTCTTCTTCCATCTGGTCTTCTATAACAATTCCTAAGGATAGTTTTATTTCTCCATTTCATATTTCTATAGCCTTTAATGTCAGTAAAATACATTGCACCCTAATCATATGTCACCTTGTATTACTGTTTATGGTGAGTGCAAGCCTTCTCTTCTCTGCTCATTTAGATCATGATTTTCTGGAAGAAACAGACAAGAGTATTTATCTTTGAAAGCTCAGCCCCTTGCAGTGTTCTGATATATTAGTTGCTTTGGTTTTATTTATTAACGGGGTGGTAGATTTGGTACTTTGCATGAAATAAAGACTCTTCAAGGCCGGTATATTTTTGTGTTCCCCTAAATTAAGCTTCTCCCCTCCCTTGGGCTAGATCTATCAAAACTTATTTAAGCGGGTCTGTTGGAAACAGAGGAAGGAAGGCCATTTGTTTCAGGAGAAACCAAGCAAAAAGAAAGACAAGGTCAGGTCAAAAGTGCTCAAAGGCAAATTTGCCATTTAAAACCCGCAGTCACATTCCAGTGGGTGAAGTTATCAGTGATCTCTATCAGGCACTGCTGCCTGGAAGTCAGGCCCTGGTCAGTTCTTAGGGCCTCTGTATAAGCAGGTGTGTTGTGGGGCAGAGGAGAAGGCAAGAAGAGGCATCGAAAGGAACTGAAAGGAGTGGGCAGTGAAACAGTTGTCCCTCCGCGTCATCGCGAGAGGAATGGCGCTTTGACAGAACTGTTGCCAATTGTGCAGCCACTTCAGGAGTGGTCCACAGAGGAGTCAGGGCTGATGCTGGCCACCAAGAATGGGACAGGTCTGCCTCTGCGATGCCTGCTAGCTCACTCTCTGATTGCGTGACTCCTTTGCTTTAAAAACTGTACGAAATTCCTCTGCCCAGTCGTTTGTAGGCTGAAATGAAGGCTCGGAGAATCAGTCCTTTGGTAAAAGAAACTCTGGGGTGTGCAGAATATAAGCAGGGCAGGGATGAGATGAACAATAATGATAATAAAAAGAGCATTTATGGAGAACATAATATGTAGCAGAACAAATGTGAAAAGTGTAGCATTATTTAATCTGTCTACAACCTGTAAGACAGGTACGACTATTGTACAGAGAGTTAAGTAATTTGCTTGATATATCACATCGCTATTCTGTGGCAGAGCCAGGATTTCAGTCCACAAACTTTAGTATTTCATGCAGGAGACAGGCAGTGACCACATTTTTCCCATCAAAATTTAGGGCACGTGGCCTCAAATGTATTAGTGTCCACTGCATACAATTGGTTGGGGCATTTTCAGTTAGGACTGTTGAGGAAAATCCTGACCAGCAGTCACTGACCTTTACATATCAGAAGAAAACTATGGACCACGTTCAAATTTCGGTTCTTGCCTTTTTGGGAATAAGGACATTATGTTGTTCATAGTTGGAGCAGGCAATTAGCATCCTCCTGATTGACTTATTGGAAGTTAAAATAGTATTTCTGGAATCTATCAAATTGCTGATAAAAGTATTTCCTGACCGACTTGGTAGAGATTATTGACACTTCCAGCTAGTGTTTCCTTTTGCTTTGAAAAGGTCATCTAGAGAGGATATTACATCTTAGCCATAATCAAAATTTTCACCAATTTTTGAAATATTTATTGAGCTTGTCTCTTTTTCCCACAGAGTATAACTGTATTATTAACCTAGTGAGGTATGTGAGATGAACAGAAAAACATTGTCTCGTGTAGTTACTTCTAATTTTTGTATTCTTAGCTCAGATTTTACAAAGGAATTGTATATAAACAAGACATATTTAAGCCTGTTTGCAGGGTTGACTGTGTCTATGGAGGTGGCATAGGTAGATGTGTGGATGGTGTGATTTGAAAGTTTCCTACTTTTATACTATTTCTGCTATTGTCCTGACACTCCATCTGAGGTTGTGGCTAATTTGCTGAATAACTGTACAGAAAAGAAATGAAGCTGTTTGGGCTAAAATATGGATGGGGCAAGTGGGGCGTCTGATGCTCCGCCATCTTGGTTTCTTCCTGGGGCTTCTATCTTTACCCTTTTAATTGCTTATTGACTTATTTTTATGCTATTTTAAAACACTGTGAGTAAGCAATTACCTCTGTGTAGCAGGCCAATAGAATTAGGTCCCCAGAAAATCTTTCATAGAATAGTAAGTTTTGATATGAAGGAATAATGGCTTTTATTGAGCACCTATTATATACTTGACACTATATAGGTGCCTGCCACACATAGGAATTTAAATTCCTAACAGGTCTGTGCGGCAGTGACTGAGATGGAAAGAGACTGCAGAATAGGGAGAAGAGTAGTCTAAATCTTGAGTAGGTTATGTTCTCGAACGGGCCAAATGACCTACTTTGGACTCCTAAGTTCATGTATAGATCTAACATCTCATATATTCAAAGGTGGAGAAAGGCTGATGTAGGGATTCTTACTGTAATTTTATAGTAGCAATTTGCTTAGGGTTGAAGCTCCTAAGTGGCAGAACCAACATTCATACCATTCTTCCCTAATCCAGGTTTCCTGACTGTAAAGCCCACATTCCTCTCCTGGTATCTGAGGAGGAAGTCTAAGGTAAGGGGTTGAAGTGTGGGCTGGCTTCTGATCCTCACTCTATCACTTGGCCAGTCATGAACCACTCCGTTTCTGTGGGTCTCTTTTCTCAAAGGTACCTATGGAAATGTTACCAGCAGCATCTATCTTACAGGTCTGCTGCAGAGATGAAATGTTGTAATGGAGGGAACGGGCCCGGCATACAACAAGCCTTCAACAAGTTGAGCTTTTGTCACTGCATATTGCTGTGACAAAGATCAAGGGCAGAGGCTGTTCCAGCCTGGTCCTTAGGTAGGGCGAACATGGAGATCTGGGTGGCTGCTGCAGCCCAGGGCACAAGCTTCTTGGTCGGCAGTGAAAAGGGAGCACTGACAGTGAAGAAGCCTGGTCCGTTTCAATATTTTGCCTTAAAGTGGTCCTGGAGAACTACATTCTTTAGACCCCGAGAACTCTGACGTAAGAGCAGATAGTGAGCATTGGTTGAGCTCATTCTTAAAATTATTATGAAAGGAACCAAGACCTGTGTAAAGACAGGGATTTAAAGGTACAGTAACATGCTGCATGTAACTGAAGCTAGACATTTCAGTTCTGATTAACTGAGTTCATCCTACTAGACACCCATGCAATTCAATTGATCCTGAAGTAGAGTGAGTTCTGTTTCTCAAACAGGCAGAAGAGAAGCTGCTCAATAATTTTTACCCCACCAGCTTCTGAGATACAATGTGTTTTACAGACTGTCTTTCAATGACAGGAAAAGTGCCTTCTGCGTTTTGAGGGAGAGGGGGCATGATAAGCCACACATCCCAGTATTATTTATGCTGCTTCGATTTTTTTTTAGTTTCAACTGACTGAAGACTCCTTACTTTAAATGGAGATACAAGGAACAGATAGCACATGAAACCCATGTTAAACAGTGATTCATTGTAAAATAATCCTAATCATAATTATAAAAGCACAGTAGAATCTAATGATTAATCTATAGGATTAATCAATCTACTATATATCGAGCTGTTACCATAACTCACTGCATTAGTTGTGAAGGATGCAATGGTGAGAAAGATTTAGTGTCTGCCTTCCAAAGGTTGATAGCTTAGTCGGGGAGAAAAAGACACTGTAATAAACTACAGCAAGTTGTAAGAAGTACAGTTAAATGTACAAAGTTCCAGCATAGGAAATGATTCTCTGGGAAAACTTTGGAAAGCCGCACCAAAGAGAATCTTACTAAGCTAAGAGGTTCATCATGTGATTACAAACTACGCCTACAATGTAGAAAAATGTGGTCATTCTTAGAAGCTAGAAAAGCTGTAAAACTAGTGAGACCTACGGCAGCAAACTCCCAGTTATCGCTGCGTGAATCAGCCACCATACAGGACCTGGCAATGGCTCTCTCCAATGCATTGTAAAGTCTGCTGACCTCGCACATGTCTCCTGTTTGCTACCAAGCCCATTTCTGAATCATGCTGCCAGTCCAGGAGAAGGGCTAGTTTTCTCATCAGTTCGCTGCTATAGGTCTGGATGAATTATCCTATTTCCCCTTTGACATATGAATTAATGATCACGTCCATCAGCATGGAATATCAGTAGGCTCGGTAGCAGGTTCTAATATGTTACAAGCAACCTGTAAACTGAGGTAGGGTTGTTGCTGGATGCGGAAGGAAACACCGGCCACAGATAGATCGACTGGAAGAGAGACTACATCCAGAAGAAAAGCATTGGTAAAATGGGGTCCAAGGGCCCTCCTCCCCCAAGCTGCAGATCAATCATTTCAGCACGAACTACAGAATGACGGGCTCCTGTGAACTTCAGACTGCAGAGAAGTTAAAAATTGTGTGTGTGTGTGTGTGTGCTCGTGACATAGCTGCGTGCTTTTAGATGTGTAATTCATATGTAGGCGTATGTATATTTGTTCATTACCAAGCGTGTATGAACGTATGTGCGTGCTTCTAAATATGTGCGGATGTGTTTGCACATGCATTTCAGACCATACACGCTGGAAAGTGAGTGCAAGACTTACACGCCTCGCAGGCGGTCTCTTCCCCCTCCACCCCTCCACGCCACCCAGGGGCTGAAGCAGAAAGGATGCTTTGTGACCCGAGGCTGCCTCAGAAAGTTTGCGGCTCTCTGAGGACATTCCACCTGGGAACCTCACTGGCCCCTGGCAGGATGGTGGGTTTTAGAAGTCGGCCGACTCCCCCAGGAAGAAGGGGCCGCTGCTGACACGCGAGGCTGAAGCCGGCCGCCTCCCAGACCCCTCTTCCCGGCCCTCCCGGTTCCCAAATCGTCCCCCGCCCGCAGCCGCCGGTTCTGCAGAAGCCGGCCAGGCCCGGGCAGGCTCGCCGCGGCGTGCACGGCCCGCGGGCTGGAGTCGGCCCGCCGCGCGGGAGGGAGGGAGGGAGGAGAGCCGCGGGGAGCGGGCGGGGGCGGCGGGAGGCCGTGCCTCCAGCTGCGAAGGTTGCCGCGCAGCTGGAGCCGCCGCGGTCCCCTGCGCCGCGCCGTCGCCCGCGCCCTTGCGCGCCCGCTGCCCTGCCGGCGCCGGCGGACCTTGCGGAGGGCGCCCGGCGTAGGCGGCGGCGGGTGTGGGCCGAGCCGGTATTTATAGCTCGGTGACAGCAGCCCCGGCAGAGACGCCGCCCGTCTGTCTCCCCGCGCTTCCCAGCGAGGCCGCGGGCGCCCGGGCGGGCTGTGCGTGACCGTGTCCCCGGCGTGCAGGCGCCCCGAGCCCGCGCGGCCCCCTCCGGTGAGTACGCGGCCCGGCGCCGGGCGCGCCTCCCCCGCCGCGCGGTCCAGCCGCTGCGCAGCCCTCCCGGCCGGCGGTCCGCAGCCCCGGCGCCTCCCGGCGCCTCCCCGCCCGGGACTGCGGAGGCGGGCGGGCGCCCGGCCCCGAGCGCCCCCGGCCCCTCGCTTCCCCCTTTTCCCCCGGAGGGCGGGCAAGGGGGCAGGGCAGTGCCTGGGAGGGGGCCGACCCACCGGCCCTCCGGGGAGACGGCAGAGCAGGCTGCGGGGCGCAAGGCTGCTGGCGGGCACCCCTCAAACTCCGGAGCTCCGGGGGTGCGGGACGTCTCCGAACAGACCTTGAACTTTCCACGCTTCACTAGTTCCGATGACAGGAATTGAGTAGAAGCTTTAGTTATCATTGGTTAATTAACAGGTTGCACTTATGGGTGTTCTCCTTAAAAACAACTGCAGCAACAGCACTGGAGTGTTTGTGTGTTTACCAACTGATCGTAACTAAATAAAGCTATTTGTTGGTTCCCATTCTCGGCAATGCTGCAGGCCCACGAGTCTGTGTGACCCGTGATAACACTCCAGCTGTCGTTATTCATCCTCCCAGCTGTGGTACAATACGCCGATTGTGTGTGTTGTGCGTGTGTGTGAGGGAGTAGTAAACATCAGATGCTTATTTTAGTATTTATGTGGGTTTAAGTCTCAGAAACCAAAATAAATTTTTCGATTAAAAGTATGTTGAATAAAAGTAAGTATAAAAGGTATGTTGTTTGAAATCCATAGAAGGACTTCTAGGAAGATTTCAGGGTTTCGCTTTGTTTAAAAAAAAAAAGTTATTTCAATTTATGAAATATAAAGTCGTAGAAGCCCTGTAAAAGCTATTTTTTGTTTTTGTTGTCAAGTATTGAGTTTCTGCCATGTACTTTCTAACTCAGATTGTGGATATTGACATTTTTACCCAGGTATTTACTCCCCACTCCCATCCCACCTCCATCTAATCCGTGTGATCAGAAACTGGTACTTGTCTGTTTTACTTAATTTGCTTCTCTAAAACTTCTAGTCATTAAAAAAAATAATTTTAGATATGAGTGGGTTTTATTTTTTTCATAAACTCTTACTTTCTGTGGAGTTATGTTTAGATTCTTTATCATGAACAGATGTTGCTGAAAAGGAGGTCTAAACATTTTTAAAGAAGTCATTGCTGATTATTTCCAACTTCATGTGAAAAGGTAATACATGTTTTGCCATTTTAGTGAAAAGTTGACAGTGCCTTTGTTTGAGGAGAAACCCAGGTCTCCTTTGCTTTCAGGTTCTCTGTTTTAAAACCTTGCATTGGTTCAGTGCTTGCTATCCCAAGGACTGTGGGATAAGAATGAGGGAACAAAATCACTTCGGGTTGGAAAAAAACATGAAGAGAAAGGCTAGGATGTAATTTATGGGTGTGATCTTCCAAATTAGCTAGGGTACCACAGATGCCATCCTGGTCTATGCAAAGCCACTTACGTTGGTTTCATTGATTGACTTAAAAGGTTGCTTTTTATTTAAAAGGCTGTGTGGTCTCTTATATTGGACTATAAGTAAGAAGTTCCAACTTCACTTCTGGTATTATTGATATTTGTATTTTTTAAAACCTGCATTAAGGACTTGTATTACGTAAAATGTTATGTGTCATCTCCTCACGCCTGCCTTTTCATCTGACAATTCAAGGTAATATTTTAAGACCTCTCCTTACTGTAGGGCTGGTCCAGGCAAATATGTTTGTTTTTTCTCCTTTTTAAGGCTTAAATATCCCATTACCCATAATCCTCATACTCTTATTTCCTTCCCCATGGAACTCTATTTTGTTTTCTATACCTCTTGGTGTAGGGAGCATAGTAGTATAAACAGTGTTGACCTTTGGGCATATAGAGATATTTGCCCAAAATACCTCTGCTTGTTTCTGCTAGTTGGTAGCTGTGTGACCTTGGGCAGATTATAACCTTTCTGAATCTGTTTCTTCATTGGTAAATCCAAAGAGTTGGTATAAGAACTAATTGGCATAATGCATGAAAAGTGCTTGCCAAGAGCCCAATACATAAGAAGTGCTCACAAATGTTAATTATTGTTATATCGTCTTTATCTGCTTCATAGGGTGTTCATTGCAGGAAATGCACTGCCCATTTCAGGAAATGGCAATTTCATTCTGGATTTTGCCAGGCCACGTCCACAGCCAATCCATCAGTACATCTTGTCAGCTCTTCCTTTCAAATGTATCCAGAAGCTAATACATTTCCAACCACCAGGCAGAATGGCTCTTCCGACATGGAAGTCAGGTGGCGTCGCTCTCCTGCTCCCCACCTCACACAGGAGGAGAGCCCAGGTGCATAGTGGCCTCCGGGCTGCCGTAATGGCTGCTCCCTCCCAGACCTCTTCTCCTTCCATGCTTCCCTGCACCAGCACCCTGGCCAGTCACACTGGCCCCTTGCTGTTCCTTGCACGCACTCATCAGGCACACAGCCCCGGCCTTTGCAACTTGTTCCCTCTGTCTAGTTGACTCTTTCCCCAGATATCTGCTTGCCTCCCTCCCTTCTTTCATATCTCTTTTCAAACACCACCTTCTCATAAGGCCTTTTCAACTTCCCTTACACCTGACACTTTCTATTAACGTTCTCCTGCTTAAGTTTTTCCATCAAGGTATAATTTTTTAAAATACACATTATTAAATTTTCTCTGTTCAACCTCTGTTTCCCACATGAGGCTGTACCATGCAAGGCAGCGGGGCGTTGTCTGCCAGCGATCCTTGCGTATAGGCCAGTACCCGGCACAAACAGACCATGTGTAAATGTTGAACAAACGAATGACAAATGTTCTTATGGAATTAAGAGCTTTGGATTTCACCACTTTCTATGATTTTGGACAGGTAGCTTAAGCTTTCTGAGCCTCATTTTCAATATTTGTAAAATAAGGCTATTTCTTCTTTGTAGAGTTTTATTAAAAATCCTTTCACACGGAGAATAATACCATATGCAGTCACTCAATAAATGTAATATATTATTGATGTTATTTTCACACTCATTTTTAATGGAAATGACCAAGACTTATTTGTATTTTAACAATGGTCTTCATACCAGAAGTATGGGGAAATGACCACTTTACAAATGAAATCTCCTTTAGTCTTCATTACAGCCCTATGAAGAAAGTGCATTTATTAGGATTTTACTGCTGAAGAAATGGAATCTCAGAGAGGTTAGGGGTTTGCCCAGGGTCACAGAGTTGGTGAGTGGCAGAGTCAGGCAGAACTGGACCACACCCCTCCCACCACATGAGACTGCCTTCTGCACAGCAGGTGTTCCTGAGTCCTTTGAATCATTTTCATGACATTTTATGGGTGGGATTTTTGCCATTAAAAACATGGAGGTAACATGACGTAAATGTTGGCTATCATTTGCCTTTTCAGGGAATAATATTAATTTAAAGCTCTGTTTTCCCTTTTGTCATATAATTTGAAAAGTGATTATATATTAGGGATTGAACAAAATGATTGTAGAAGTGTTCTGCTAACTGCAAAGACCTTCACGCACATTAGTGGAGTGCTGCAACCGGCTAAGCAAAGAAAATAGCCTTAATGTTGTCTTGTACTACACAGCCAAGAACTGTCTGAAACGGCTGTGTGCGTCACAAGGTACACACCATACAAAAGGAAGTACAGGAGGTCTTTTTAAAAATTATCTTTTTAAAGACATTGAATTTCCACACATTTGGCAGAGTGCAGGCACAGGGTATGCCCCTTTGATAAGACCTAGGAGGGATTACAGGTGAATTTTTGGACATAAATACCAAGGAGCTCCAAGAAAACTGGAGAGCGTTCATACTATCTCGTTAGGTATTACCAGCTGCTAAGACCTGCATTAGCAGAGCTGTGCTTTGCCTGCGGTTTGCTTGACTACTAATAATGTATCTCTTGTGGAGTTCACCAGGGACTTTTCCACACACATCCTTAACATTTTAATGTAAGTGATGCACTCCGTCTTCATCATACTTGTCATTGTGTAAAAACCTGTTGCCTAATCTAGGGTCTCTGTGAAGAAACATGACATTCACATCCCTGAGTCCTTGAGTGTTTTCATTTATTTGTAAAGGCCCCAGTATGGAAGGAAGGCCTGGTATTTTGGTTCAAGGAAACAGATTATTGCAGTCATTGCCAGGGCATTGATGTTGCCTTGGTCTGGCTTCCTGGTCACCTTTTACTCAACTGTGGGAGTTGCCTCTAAGTTAGTCTCCCCACTTTCATCACGCCTCATACCAATTGATCATTTTTCAAGTTGGCAGAGAAATTTTCCCCAAACCCTGCTCCTGTCAACTGTATCCCTCTTCTGCTCTGAAACCTTTGATTCCCTGTTCTCTACTGAGTAAAATGTAAAACAACCCTTTTGTGTAATCTTCCTTCAGGTGGTCCCAAATTACCCTTAAGTCTCATGAGATACCCCCAAGCACTGTGAGTTTCAGCCACACAGAACTATTGCCGCCTCTCTGCACCTGTCCCAGGCCGTCTGTCCTGTGCCTTTGTTCAAAGTATCTTCCCAAGCTGCGTGTCCTTACCTCCTTCTCAGATTTCTTTGAATTCCTCTCCATTCTTAGCCTTTAGAACCAGGTGAACTACTGGCTTGTAGTAAAATGTGTGGCATTTCTAAGATCTAGTATAAATATTAGAGCCTCTAGAGTTGGAAACCATGGCTGAAGGCCTGCAGATGATCAGACAGTATATAAAGTTTGAATCTGTAGTTACTGATATCTTCATCACTCTAGTGTGTGAAAAAGCAGAGGCTACCAACATAGTGGCCTCTCGATAGTGGCATATATCTAATGGTGTCATTACTGGGTACTTAAAAAGGGAATTAAATGGTGGGGATTTGTCTAGTTCTCAGAATGTTTTCTGTAAGCATCACTGGAAAATTACAGAGTGAACATCAGTGGTGCATTACCAATCAGATCAACTCAACTACTTATACTGGGGAGGAACAACTATCTGCAGCATTTTTAAAAAGAAAAAGAATATCCTAATTCAGCTCTAATACTCTGATTCTAATTGGCTGGTATGGCTCAGTGGATTGAGTGCTGGCCTGTGTACTGAGAGGTGGCCAGTTCGATTCCCCATTGGGGCACATGCCTGGGTTGTGAGCCAGGTCCCTAGTTGGGGGCGAGCAAGAGGCAAGCGATCCAGGTACCTCTTGCACCCTGATGTTTTTCTCCCTCTCTTCCTTCTTCCCTTCCCCTCTCTGTAAAAGTAAATAAGTAAAAAATCTTAAAAAAAAGAATATTCAGAATACTCTAATTCAACTTGGGCCATGTAGACATTACATAGCCCACAAAGCAAAATTTTGAAGTTAAAAACAACAAGACAGTAAGTATTTGTTAACCCTCCACAAAGCACTTGTTTAAAAAAGGATCCAGATCATATGTATTCAGTGTTCTAAATTCTTCTGCCTCGATTGTACGTAGCAGAGGCAGGGGAGGCGTGGTGCAGCTACAACAGAATTCCTCCCTGGTTAGAGAAGCAACAGAGAAACCTCTTGGCGGATACCCCTGTCCAGTTATGATGGCATGTGGGAATCACTTCTGCTTTAAGACTCATTGGCTTTGAGGTGGTTTCTGTGTATTGTCCTGTGGATGGTCTTTGGGCATTTCCAAAGGTTGCATGACATTGGGTTGACCCCTGAGCCATTCTGGCATCCTTGCATATTGAATGTCACAAAAATGCATGATGTTCATTTTTTTGTCTTGCTTTTTCTGCTCTTTTTTTTTTTTGTTGTAAGAACCACACAGGTCTCTGCAGCTGTACTGGGTGAAAACTGCACATTAAAAAAAAAGAAAGAAAGAAAGAAAAAACTTGCCATGGTCACCATTCCTAAGTGTCTGAGCTGCAGTCCCTGGGAACAGATGTTTCAGAGTAGCCCCACAGATCACCAAGGACTTGAAATCACTTAGAAGGTTTATGAAGCCAAGGCACAGGATTGTTTGTTTTGCTGAGTTTTATGGCCAATCCTTTCGTGTGTTTACATTGCTTTTCTAAAACACTTACGTCTTCATTAACTTACATTGTGGGTTTAATTGATGTTTATCAGCCTAGAATATTGGACTGGGATTTGTGAACCATGGAGCCTTCTCTCAGATCTTCCAGTGATTCAGAGTCATTTCAGGCTTTTCAGGCTTGCGGTTTTATTTTTTATATAGATATCTATGTAGGTATGGATATAGATATAGATATAGATGGGGGCTGGCACAAATAATGCCCCTATTTATTACAAAATCATAAGCATGTAATTCTGTAACATAACAGTATCACACTCAAGCACACCATATGGCATTTTAGGTGAAATGTTCAAATTAAAGCTATAACTTATTACACCCATGTTATTATTCTACCAACCGCACTCAAGTGGACGTTAACTTTTGTTGGACCCTGTATAAGGAATATGTGTATATATATTTTTTCCCCTTGTGCTAAAGAAGTATGTATTACAGAGTTAATATAATTTTTTCTAGAGAAGAAGGTATCTCCGGTAGGCATTGAAGGGATGACGTCCCCGGGGCTGGCCCTGGGTCTGTCCTCTCAGGCAGGGAGGATGCCTGGAGCTCATCTGGCTGCCTGCAGGGACTGGAGATCAGAGTTTGGGGTCAGACTTCAGAGGCTCAAATCAGAGCTCTCCTGCTGGGTGACTTTGGGCAAGTTACACGCTCTGTGTGACCATCAGTTCACTGCCTGTGAAGGAAGTGATGACGACATGTCAGAGGGCTGTGTTGACAAAAATGAAATAATAATTCATACAGACACCCAGCACCGAGCCTGGAGGGCAAATACTGTAGGTTTTGTAAGAGTCTCTCTTTTTTCCTTCTCAGTTCTAAATAAATGAGAGAAAGAAGAAAAAGAATGGGCAAATTGTGATGAAATTTTGCCTTTATTATTATATTTATCCTAGATTTAATTAGCTTTATTATTGGGGGACAAAGGGAGATATAGCTTAGTCTGAGCACCAAACAGATTCACCAAAACTGAACCCCAGATTTAGACTCAATCACCCAGTCACAGCCCTGGACTCAGGCAGGGTTACTATGTTCTCTATGTGCAGTCTGGCTCCCAAAAAGGACAGAGAGGGGAGCTGAGCAAGACTTTGGGGGTGGGATGTGGACATCGGCATTTTTAGGAAGCTCCTGCACTTTCAATGCACGTCCAGGTTAGGACCCAGTGCTGCAGGCACGGTACCTGTTTTGTGTTGCCCCGGGCCTTTGCCTAGATGGAGCATCCTGGCCTTTGTCACTTGGGAAAAGAAATCCTACTAATTTTCCAGTCTTGAACTTTGGAGTGTACTTCTGTGTGAAATCTCCTTCCTCCTCACTTCTACAGTCAAAGTTGCCCAATACCTCCTGTTCTACCATAAACTTAGCTAGTTCATAAAACTTACTCTGTGTTGAAATTGACAACTAAACTGTGAACATTTTTACAAAAGTCCTTACACATCCATGCATTTGTCAGTGTTTGGAAAGAGATCTGAGAGTATACCCACCAAATTGTTAAGGGGTCTTCACTGGAGAGAGGGATTTGGGCAGAGGAATATGTGCTCAGTTAATGTATACATTGCTTTAATTTTTAAATGAGCCTGTATTATAATTGTAACAAAAATAATCTAAGGGAGGAAACAGTATTGCATTTTTTTTTCTTGCTCTGCATTTCCTCCTGAGGTGACTGCTACATGTCATCTCAGTCATTGTCCCAATTTTAGACAATGTTCTGCCCTCTCATACTCCTTCCTCTCGCTGTTCTTTTATTCTTCCTTCTTAAACCCACCTGTGACCATAGATGTTAGGAGATAGTAGGGAAGGGATAACATTTACTTTCCCCAATCTCAGACTTGGTGCTATGCATAGGGATGGATATCATCTTTTCTGAATAACTCTTTATTGAATAATGACTTATAATTACTCGTTAAGTAACTACTCAATGCTGTTGAGTAATGGTACTATAAGTCCAAATATGTATGAGGAAGAGAGAGGCTATTTGCTTTTCTGCTGTAACCCTATGTATCTTTTCTCACACAGGTAAACTACGGAATTGAAGTTTTGAAGGATGGGTAAAGACTTCCGTTACTATTTCCAGCATCCCTGGTCTCGCATGATTGTGGCTTACTTGGTGATCTTCTTTAACTTCTTAATATTTGCGGAGGACCCAGT
This sequence comes from Micronycteris hirsuta, assembly GCA_004026765.1. Lineage (NCBI taxonomy): Eukaryota > Metazoa > Chordata > Mammalia > Chiroptera > Phyllostomidae > Micronycteris > Micronycteris hirsuta. Next base: position 70,828 of record PVJI01001391.1, read on the forward strand.
TTCTCATAGCCAAACAGAAGCCAATGTTATTGTTGTTGGAAACTGTTTTTCATTTGTAACGAATAAATACCCTAGAGGAGTTGGCTGGAGGCTTCTGAAGGTGCTCCTATGGCTCCTTGCCATCCTGACAGGACTAATAGCTGGCAAGTTTCTGTTCCACCAGCGTTTGTTTGGTAAGTACCCATGGGATATAATGTTCATAATTACCTGATTTCTGTTCTTCAAAGTAGAGCTTTGTGATTTTGGAATGCAAAGTTTAAGATGCGTTTCAGATTGCCCTCCAGTATTCATTTGTTGTACACTAGTGTAGCTCGGTACTTCAACTATTCTCTGGTTAATAGTTTATTTTGCTAAGGCCTAAGGAAACTTATCATCAGGTAAAATTAATACCACGCTTCATCTCAAAAAATGGCTTTACAGAAAAGAATGAAAGTATGTGTAATCTTGTTTAGGAATATATGAAAATAACCCTTTCCCCATAAATAGTACCCAATTATGGTATGATAAATAAATCAGAATTGGCTTTAGGATGTTTATTTTGAACTTAGTCAACCACAGAATAGTATGTTAGTAAGAAATGTCTTGGTAGTAAGAAACAGAAAGGAAGACTAAGTTAGTTTAAGATAAAGAGATAACTTAGTGTAAGCGTTTTGGGATACTTCAGAGACCGAGGACAGAATTTACCTTAATAATTGGGATAGATGGAACCAGGGGCTCGAATCTGTCAGGATGTTCTGTGCCTTGACACCTCCGTCACGTCTGCTTTATTCTGCATTCACACTGAAGATCATTTTACACCCACATGGAAAGGCTGGCTTGACTCTCTTGATCCCAAGTTTAAACATTCAGGGAAGAGGCTGAACTTGACCAGTTTGGATATAGTTTCCACCTCTGGCCCAGCAGATTTTGGCCAGAAGTGGGGTGATATTTATCCAACAAATATTCATTGCTCACTTATTACATGCCAGGCCTATTCTAGGTAGTGAATCAAAAAGGTATGCATAAAAATTTATGCTTGCATAAAAATTTCCATCCTACAGGAAAAAGACACTAAGCAAGTACATTTATAATATGCAAAGAGGCGGTAGGTGCCATGGGGAATAAGAAAGTTTTAAATGCTTCTGAGTCAATTGGGAAGAGAACTTGGTAGTAGAATTTTGAATTTAGCGATTATAATATCATAGGTGACCTATTGTGGGTATTTCAGTCTAGAAGCTCGGTTAGACACAGATGTCAGTGGTTGAAGGAACGAATGAACAAACTGTGTGTGTGTATGTATATGTACATATACACACACATATGCATAATAATACATGTATTCCTTTTCATCTCTACTTTCTCCTCAAACTATTGCCATCTGGTTCTATTGCATAAATATATAAAATGTACATATTTTATATTTGTCATAAATGTACATAGTTTCAGGGAGTTTGGTGAGGAAATAGAAGAAGGGAATGGGAAGTAGCTAAAAATGGTAGGACCAAGGGCAGACTTTTGCCGTTGCTGTTGAAGAGGTTGGTGGTTTTATCTGATGAGTGAGGTTGATGTGCATGTTGTTGTAGGGGAAGGAGCTAGATTGAAGTACAAGGAGAGATCTAGAAGAAAGACAGCATCTATGAAGGTTTCTTTGGTCTGTGACTTAGGACTGGGTAGAAATAGTGGTCTTAAAGAGGGCAGGAGGAGAGACCCCCATTCCTCAGAAACAGGCATCAAGGAGGCAGAGGTTGGTAGTCTAATGGGTGTGTGTAGGTGGAGGAGTAGAGGGAATGTGCTGCCATCTGGCCATCTCTGTTTCACTGTGAAGAAAGAAGAGCTAAAGATAAACGTGGAGAGTTGGATGATGCAAGGAATTTAAAAAAGTGATCAAGGTTTGAACAGCAACCTGAGGGGGCGTGGAAGCAAGTGGAGCAGGGGTGATGAAAGGGTTACTGGTTATCAGTGAGAGATGTGGAGGCTTGCTGCTGTAATGCCCTTGGGCTGACATGTTGAACAGTTTTCTCTATGAGAGCTCAGTCACCGGGAACAGGACTTGAGAGTGATTCATCTGGATGGGGATTGCTCACGTTTGCTGCATCGGAAAGAAAGTCTGGGACAGAAGTAGAACATTCTAATAAGAGTTCTTGATCTGATTCATAGGGGGTTCTGACTGGATAGGGAAAGGGGGTGGGGAAGATGATGGCCTGGGAGAAGTGGGCAAAGACCTGAAGACTTGGATGAAATTGAACAGGTGAAATGGGAGCAAGAAAAGGGAAAGGACTGCTGGGTGTGGTTAGATCACGTGTTGTGACAGGATTCCAGTCATTCCTTGTGGTGATCCCCAACTAGGGTGTGGTTTTAGAGAGTGAGTGCTAAAGTAGAGTGGAGAGAAAGCTCATTGATACAGAGGGTATCTAGGAACTTGGGTGTTAGTTGGGCCATCCACCAAACATGGAAAAAGCCTGCGTAGTAAACATAGGGATAGAAGAGGTTAACTGTGGGGTGGGGTGGGGGAGAAGGGTCAGTTTTCAAAAATGGGTGGAAGGTCCTTGGCAGACAAAACAGTAGACACCCATTACAGGCAGTGGCTGGATGTGTTTGTAGCCCATTCAGGAAATGTGTTCATTGTAGAAAGTTAAGGGAAACTTAGAGTAAAATATCCAATTTGGAGAAAAGCTTTCTGCTTATATTAAAGATTGATTGAGAATCATATGGTCAAGGTTATGGTATTAATAATAAGGGCAGATAATTTATTTTTGTAATTGCTACATTTTGTTAAGTTATTCCATTGCAAAGTCTAATCTCTTATACTAAAATCACATTTTAATCATAGTTACTTTTTAATTCTCCTCTTGGTATAAATAATTCAGCCCTGAAAAGTCAGTATAGATTTCAAGTGGTATACTGAGTACAAATTATTTTAAAATAGTGCAGAAGTGTGTCTCTTATTTATTTATTTACTTGTTTTTGCTTACTATAGGGAAGATTCTATAATGTAGTCAGCTTGTTATTTCTATCTGGCAATATGGCAGTCCTTTTTTTTTTCTTGTGAATAATCTGTGAAATTATATGGGGCATTAAAGAAGGAATGATAATCTGAAAAAATTTTATTTTATTTTATTTCATTTTATATATTTTTTACTGTTGTTCAAGCACAGTTGTCTCCACTTTCTCCCCCACTGCCATCCCCTACCCTATCCACTCCTACCTCCCACCCTCGATCCCACCCACCTTTGTCTTTGTCAGTGGGTCCTTTATACTTGTTCCTTGACGACCCTTCCCCTTCTTTCCCCCATTATCCCCTCCCCCCTCCCCTCTGGTTACTTGCAGTTAGTTCTTTATTTCAATGTCTCTGGTTATGTTTTCCTTGCTTGTTTGTTTTGATTGTACCCTAAGAATCCTGAAACAACAATTCAAAAGAACCTATGCACCCCAGTGTTCATAGCAGCACAATTTACAATAGCCAAGTGCTGGAAGCAACCTAAGTGCCCATTAGTAAATGAGTGGATCAAAAAACTGGTACATTTACACAATGGACTACTACACAGCAGACAGAAAGAAGGAGCTCCTACCATTTGCAACAGCATGGATGGGACTGGAGAGCATTATGTTGAGTGAAATAAGCCAGGCGGTGGAAGACAAATACCATATGATCTCACCTGTAAGTGGAACCTAATCAACAAAACAAACAAGGGGAAGGGAGGGAGGAAGAGAGGAAGAGAAATATCAATTTGTGGTTGCCTCTCGTGTGCCCCTACTAGGGACCTGGCCAGCAACCCAGGCATGTGGCCTGACTGGGAATCAAATCAGCAACCCTTTGGTTTGCAGGCTGGTGCAACTCACTGAGCCACACCAGCCAGAGCCCAAATAAAACTATGAAATAGAATGCTACTACCCTTTTTATTGCACCTTCACTTAATTAACTTGTGAGTCTTCCTCCATTTATTTTATGATAGAAAGTCTCTTCTTCTTCTTCTTTTTAAAGATTTTATTTATTTACTTTTAGACAGAAGGGAAGGGAGGGAGACAGAGAGGGAGAGAAACATCAATGTGTGGTTGCCTCTCATGTGGCCCCCACTGGGACCTGGGCTGCAACCCAGGCATGTGCCCTGACTGGGAAACGAACCGGCGACCCTTTGGTTCATAGCCCGCGCTCAATCCACTGAGCTACACCAGCCAGGGCGGAAAGTCTCTTCTTAATAGACTCTAAAAAACAACACAATATTGCCAATTTTAAAAATGTGTGAGGAAGAGCGAATGATTCTGTGAGCACATGATATACTCGAGTTTATTGGTTATAAGTTTTATCTTTTTTTTTTTAAGATTTTATGTATTTATTTTAGAAAGAGGGCAAGGGAGGGAGACAGAGAGGGAGAGAAACAGCAATGTATGGTTGCCTCTCACATGGCCCTCACTGGGGACCCGGCCCGCAACCCAGGCATGTGCCCTGACGGGGAATCGAACCGGGACCCTCTGGTTCCCAGCCCGCGCTCAATCCACTGAGCTACACCAGCCAGGGCTATAAGTTTTATCTTTTAATGTGACATAAATATTACAATTTTGTGGCTATTTTAGTCAACAGCATGAAGCTCTCTCATGGTTTATAATTTGTAGTAGAAATTGTCCCAAATAAAAATGGTGACTCTCGCAAATTGGAAATTATATGTTATCAGAGACACAAATGATTAAGTGCATTTTAAATTATTGCTCTTTCCCCTTCACTTTATGATTGGAATAATATGAGAGAGTCAGTTTTTCTACCAATTAGCACTAAACTTTCATGATTCCAGACTAGTCACAAATCTCAAATTTCCCAAATGCTGAAAATAATTTCAGGCCATATGTGAAATCAGAATTGATATATTAATATATTAGAAAAATTTCTTTAGGTTTAATACTGACTCTTGTTGAGGTAAATATTAAGATTTGTGAAAATTGGATTCCATTGGAATGTCAGTTTATATTTTTCCATTTGTTTGGTAGGTTCCATTAAAAAATTAACCTGTGTTCACATAATGTATCCTAGCTTTTGGAGGATTATATGTTAGGGATATCCGTGAATAGGGAAATCCAAAATTTTATGCTGATGATAGGACTTATAAGGAGAATTTAATTTCTTTGAGCTTATTCAAGAAACAATTTCTATTCCAAAAAGGAAATGAAATGGTTTACAACAATACATATGCTTAATACAATAGGAATAGAAAATGAGGACCACAGAAAACAGAGAAGATCAAATATGTTTTGATTTCATGAATTTTGTTCTCTTGTTGGTTTTGAGCATCCTTGGAGCCTGGCCAAAACAGAGAAATGTGATGCATTATATAGATTTGAATATCAGAAATGACGAAAATTACAAGCTTCACAGGGGAATTTTCTTTGCACTTAATTCTGGGATTTCCTTGCCCTAAATTTCAGTAAAGAATTTCTTTTTTGCTTCAGAAAAGAGACACCGAATGGTGAAATGGGAAATGCAGAAATGGATTTCATATTGTTATGTCTTAACGCAAACTTTCACAAACTTGAGAGCAGAAAAGCAGTTCTGTGATGTTTTTAGTCCCTGAAAGTATTTCTGTGATGGGCAAAGTGAACAAGGTCTAAATAATGCTTTCTGACTGAATAACTTTATCCAAGGATGAATCTTAGAACATCCTCCAACAAACTGCGTCTGTTACTTGTCTTACTTTTTTTCTTTTTATTTTTTAACATGTACAGAGAGCCTGTATTAATTTTAAACATGGATGGAAGGAAGGTGGACTCAGAATGAGTTGGCAGGTATAGCATATGATAATGATTCTGAGCCTCGTAATATTACATAGTTTCTTTTCCAAAATACAGGTACTTGTGTATATAGGTTTTTATGTAATATTTTCTGTAATGTATGGTTCTCTAGCCATACCATAAGCTTTATGAGGGCAGGGGTTATGTTATATTGCTTATCATATAATCCTCAGTGCCTAAAACAATGCCAGAAACGTAGTATTTGATAAATTTGAATGAAGAAATATTAATATTCCTTTGTTGTTTTTTTTTATGTTACCTTTTCCAATATTGCTTTTTATTGTAAGCTATAGAAGGTATTCATTTGTTCATTCATAAAATATGAGACATGGTCTCTGCTCTTAAGGAATTTAAAATCTGGTTAAAGAGACAAGATACATATACATGAACAATTAATTACTCTGATAATACAAGGAAGTGCATATCAAGTATCAAATGAATAGTACAGACTGTGAGAGCTGTGGGAATTCAAGAAGAGAGATCACGATGAGCCAGGAAGGTGAAAGAGTACTTTGCTGCCAACGTGGGATCTAAGCTCAGTCTGAAGCATGAGTGAGATTAAAATCGTCAGATATAATGCAAAGAATTTGTTACACATTTTAGGTCATGGGGTAGATGGTGTGAAGCAAAAGAGATAACAACTTAGCTTTTTTTGGAGTGAGGAAAAACTGAGAAGGTCATGCTTATTTTGAGTGGTGAAAGGTTTGTGTTTAGAAAGAGCAGGAGGTGCAACAGAAAGGTAGGCTGACTCTAAATTCTTTGCTCTTTCAATGCCAGTCTCATATTTTGGACTTTATCTCTTCCACTGTGGTATTTGAATCAAGGAAACTATTTGAACAAGATGGAGGATAGCCCTGACCAGTGTGGCTCAGTTGGGTGGGCATTGTTCCACAAACCAAAAGGTCGTAGGTTCGATTCCTGGTCAGGGCACACATTAGGTTGCAGGTTCAGTCACGTCAGGGCGCACATGAAAGACAATCTGTCGATGTTCTCTCTCACATCAGTGTTTCTCTCCCTCTCATTCTCCCTCCCTTCCCCATCTCCAAAATCAATAAGCCTGTCCCCTGGTGAGGATTAAAGAAAAGGGTTGGAGGATGATGACAAGATTTATCTTGAAACAGAATTTAGCAGGAATTGTCCATGGAGAGATTAGGGAAGTAGAAAGGAAGTAGAAAAGGATTTTTGGAGCCTTTTGCAAGTCATGCAAGCTTGCGGTTGTTCAGGTCAGTGTGGCACAGGGGCGGGACAGTGGGCAGCAAGTGGGGGTGTGTGGATCCTGTGAAGCTTCCGCAGCTAATGGGAGACGAGGAGTTTGAGAGTAAGGGTGAAATCACAGGCAACTAGGAAGATTGGGCTAAGTGACTAAGGGGTGATTATGTTATTAAGAAAAGAGAGAAAGTCATTAGGAGAATCCATTTAAAGAGGATAATGAGTTTGGGAAATGATGGGTTCAGGCAATGAGAAGTAGGCGGTGTTGGCCCATTTACCTTGAATAGTGCTCAGAACAGCACAATGTGGGTTTATTGAACTTAGTCCAGGCCCACCATTTCTAATCCAAACTTGGAGACTAGAAGTGTTTCAGAATTCAGTGCCTGTGCCTACATTAAGTAGCTCACCCTACTGTGCTGAGAAAACCCTTCATCATCAAACACATTAATATATGTGTAGCTGGATATATGTGTATTTATATGACGTGTTATAAAGAAAGCCTATAAACAGTGGCAAGTCTGTTCAGGTTAGGTTTTGCTGCCAAGTGAATTTAGGTTTGGCCAGATGTTGCCAACAAATCAGTTACAAAGATCAGAGTCTTTTGGATTTCATAGTTACAGAGAGTGGAAAATGGACCTCGGCCTTACTATGCATTTCATATACATCTTTGGTTCCCCCAAGATACCAGTTGCATAGAAGTCATAATTGTTTTTTAGAAGACTGTGAGTAAAGAAAAGAATGGTCTAACTGATAACCAGGCATCTATGAAATAAACATGTTGAAAGTGTATTTTTGTTATGTTTATATTATGTAAAATATGAGGGAGTTGGCTATTTTTTGTGTACTTATGTCTGTTTTAGTTTTAAACAGGAAATTCTGAATAAGGCATTCTCAATACATCAAGAAATTTGAGAAAACAAATTCTTGGATTTTTTTCTTTTGTTTTCTTTTTCTTTTATTTTTTTTAAAGATTGTATTTATTTATTTTTAGAGAGGGGAAGGGAGAGAGAAAGAAGGGGAGAAAAACATTGATGTGTGAGAGATACATTGATCAGTTGCCTCTCACGCAACCCCAGCTGGGGCCCTGGCCTGAAACCCAGGCACATGCCTTGACTGGGACCCTTTGGTTAGCAGGCTAGTGCTCAATCCAGTGAGCCACCCAAGCCAGGGCCTTTTGTTTTATTTTTTAAAAAGGCTGTTTTCCATAAAATACCAAGTAACTCAATAATACCTTGTCATTTAATGAATTTAATAAAGATAAATGTGTATTTGTTTTATATTGTCTTAGCTTACATCTAGCTTGAATTTTTTTTCTTTGTGTTTGAGCTACACACATGATTTTATCATTTCAAATAGAAAAGATTCAGACATTCCAGAAAGCATGGGCAACAGAGTCACAGTGATATAGGAACATCAGAACACAAAGAAAGAGATTTCATCAGAATTAAGGAAGGAAAACCATTTAATGCAGTAATATGAGTTTTATCTGACCTCTTTTGTGTTCATTTGATATCTGAATAGGTGAATAGTATAAATGACCCTCAAGTTTATCCTGATAGTTGATAGTAAGTTTTTTAAAATGTGTATTTATTTCTACTCAGAGAGAATGCCATCAATTGATTATTTTAAAAATTATATAATCCAGGTGATCACGACTTCATTTGGGAGGAATTACTTGAAGAGATGCTATACATGCAGCCAAATGCTACTTAGAATATCTATAGTTTAAGTCCTCTCCAAATACACGTTGATATTTATGATAGCTGTTATTTAAATATTTATCACCATCTTCATTCTCAATCATTGCATACTGAGTGCCAGAAACTTTGTTTTTCTTGATACTTGAGTTGTCAACCCATGACTCGTTTTTGTAGAGTAAAATAATTTTAGAATTGAAAGTGACAACCGAATTCGAGTTAGAGGAATATGTTATTCCAATGGTTGGAGTGGCCTTTCACACAGAGAGAAAAAAGCAAAGTTTTTGATATGAGCAGTTAGGAAAGGTAAGGTGGGAAATGACTAATTCTTAGTGTTAAAATAATCCTCAAACAACACCCCTGTTCACAGGGAAATTTGATGTCTAAGGGTTATTGAACTTGGTAGCCCTTTTCAGAAAACTCACCCTGTTACTTTAATGTTCTTCCCTCTCATAGAGCAAGAAAGAAGGGCGAGGCTGGAAGTCCCAAGTGCACAGCCATCTGCTTCCTCGCCTGCTGAGGAGGTGCCTTCATTCATTTGCCGTGCAGGCCGTTGCGCATCCATTAGCACTAAAGGGCAGGCAGTTGCAGCTTTCAGTGTGATAGGATCATCTAGGTGCTCCAGTTCCAGCAGGACAGAGAGGATACAAACACTGTCAAAGGATACCTCAAGGGCTTGATAAAACCAACTCAGGTTAAAGCACTGTAATTAAGCAATTATTAACCAGGTATTTTTCTAGGTACTTTTTAGTGTACTTGATAGAGATGAGTCAGTCAGGGGCTAAGGACCCCTTCCTTAACAGGCCCAGTCCTTGCCTCCTCTCCTTTTCTCACTTCCCACCTCTAGGAGGTAATGGTAGAAATTTCTTATGAAAACGACCATCAAGTGGAATTGCCGCAGGCAGACCCTCGCAAGAGAAACCACTTCACTGATGAGTGAAATGTAACTAGCCAGGGTGGAACTTCACAGGTGGTTGGACAGCATAGGATAAAGTTGTAAGTGAAGAGTGCTTGATCCTTGATTCTTTAAAACCACATTGACAGATACCCTATTATTTGTTTATTCAGGTAATAAGGTGAATAGTCCTGGGTGAAAGAGGAGTGTGATTGGAGAGGACACTGACAGATACAGGGTGTCCCTGGTTTGTTTTTGGTTTCTGTCATTGATTCCTATAGCTAGAATCAGTTCTTAAGGATGTTTTCTTTGGGTTAAAGTGTTATGTGACTTGGAAGGTGTGATAAAGTAACAAGGATGTTCACAGTTGGCAGCATTGGGAGATCTAGGTCCAAAGCGCCGGTTGGTGGGAGAAGGCAGGAGAGAGTTCTGAAACAGAAGCTGTGCTGCGGTGCAGGATCCTGGAGGGAAGGGGGAAAGGAAGGCCGCTGGAAGACCTAAGGGTTCCCAGGGGTCAGACCGGCACAAGGGGTGCGTGGCCTCTCCAAAGACAAACCTCCACTGCTTTCCAGTCATGGCTTTGAAGCTGCCTGTTTGATTTTGAGTACTGGTGGTGGTTGAAGCAGTTTGTTGCTTTTGATGTAAGTATTTTTATCGTGGCCGTGACCCAGACTTATTGTTGATGGGTAAACAGAAACATATGGGGTTGATTTGCCTGGCTCCAAGGTCACCGCAATAGCCAGCAGTAAAATTGGAACATAACCTGAAGCCTCCTGATTCTGAGGCAGGTCCTTTTCAGGCATCCCAGATGGCGAACTGACAACCAGGGAGCCAGTCTGCCTCAGGGCGGGGTTGTGTTAGGCCAACTCCCTACAGCTTCGCCCCACTTTGTCTGTGTTCAGGGACCTTTTCTGGCACTGCCCTCTGCCTGACCAGCCCTCTCTATTGGGTAAGGAAAGTCATTTAGTTGACCTGGCAAGAAGTCGCACAGTTCCAGGACAAGGCCTGTCATTGCTGCTGAACCGGGTTTCCACACAATACTTCCCGTCCTTGCAGCCAATAGCAACCTCACATTCTGTGCTGGGCTTTGCTTGTTCTCTCCATTCAAGAACAAATTGGTTACGCATCCAGATTTCCCTGGGCTAGCCCATGCTTGCTTTAATACTTTGTGTGTTCTTGAGGACATGCCCATGGTCATGGATAGACCAGCTAAGAGAAGACAAATACATAAACCCGAGAGGGTGAGCTTGAGCTTATTTTTCAGCAGTCCAAGGAAGTTAATGTTCATATTATAAATTTTTAAACTTTTTATTTATCTGCTACCTCAATATCCCCAAACAGGCTGTGAGCAAGCACTCTGCTCAGGGGACCAGGTTTACCAGTGTGATAAGGATTCCCCTTGTTGCCGTGAATTGCCCGCCTCTTCCCCCTCCCCGTGACCTAGTGACGTTCAGACACACCAATGAAATCTCTCTGCGCCTTTTGCTTGTGTACTCCTGACCCCCAGTAAAGGCACTTGCCATGGTCCTTACACTCTTGGCTCCCCACCTGCCTTGTTGTGCCTGCTCCCTTGGCCCTTCGTGTCCGATACCCACAGTGTGGCCCCTTCCTGGCATGCAGTGACTCTGTCTCTCTAGGGCTTGTGAGTACAATGAATGTTGTTTTCCTGCTTGTGGCCACACTGGACTGATCATCTCATGAAAGGATATGAAGCAGTGTTTCTTGTTCTTCCCAATTTATTTCTATTTGGACTGCACCATTTTTCAGTGTCATCACTGACAAACTTATCAAGTACCTACCATTTATAAAGAACAGTGCTAGATGGAGACTCTGTCTTTCAGGAGGGCACAGTGAGCTAAGGAGATTAGACACTGACATATGAAAATACAGCTCCCATATAACCGCATTGCCAGCAGGTGATCATCGCCATCTGAAAGGGATGGACACTCTATTTGGGAGGTGGCAAGAAGTCATTCCCAACAGAAGTGGTCAGATAAGACTCCACAGTGGAAGTAGGAGGTCACAGGAACTATAGCATCTCAGAGTGCATGATTTGGTGAGAGAGCTTCCTTGTTACATTTTTAGCTGGTCTCTGAGCATTTCTAATAGTTGGGAACTCACCATCTCCTCAGAACTCTGTGTCCAATCACTGTTTCTTTGGTCTGAATCTGAGCTGTGCCCTGCACTTCCAGTGGAATTCTGTAAAAGGGAGAAGGAGGGAATTCCAGGCTGGAGGAATGGCAAACTCAAAGTTGTGGGGAAGGAAAGGATAAAGAGTTTTGGGGTACATTGTGAATGGGGCAATTTGTTGCATCAGCAGATTTGGGTCCAGTGGAGAAAGGAAAGGGAGGTTACAAGGCAAATTGTGGAGGGACCTGAATTTCAGGTTCAGTAGCTTACAATCTGAAAACAAGGGGAAGCCTTGGAGCATGTCCCTCCCTTAAAGTACAAAAGTAGCGAAAGCTTGTTATTAAAAGAAACCACAAAATACATGAAATCAAGAAAATTAAACACGTTTGATCACAAGGGTGGTAGAAGCAAGTGAGGAAGGTGAATGCGGGACAACTGGCCCTCTGGCAGGGTGGTGTGCTGTGGTTGCCCGGGGACACCTGACCTCCGGTGATGAAGGCTCAATTTAGAAGTGGCAATGAGGGTGGAGTGGAGGGGAAGGAAGGAGCAAGGGTGGGTAGGAAGACCGATAGCTCAAGAATACTGTTCCTTTTTTAAAAAAAATAACATCTTCAGTTTAAGAACTTCTGTTCCCTGAGTCCATTCCCATCATTCAGTTTCTAAAATTGGAACCTTAAGTTATCATTAGAATTAGATCATCCTACTTTCTTTTCTAAGTTTGGTGAAAGAAAGGAATGTGTTATTCTGCTTATTTGCAACACTAGAAGAGACTTTAAGAAAAAGCAGATTTACATTGACAGATAAATCCTTTAAGCTGTGAAGATACTGATGATGCTGAATTTCTCTCCTGAAGCTTAGTGTTTGCCTGAACTCTTTTGGATTATGCTCATTGATTTGACTCAATTCACTTGCAAAGTGTAAGAGCCTTGATAATGTAGCCTTAATAAATATATTTTGTTTATTCAGTAAACACTTATTGAGCATTTTCTAGGCTCTGGGGATTCAGCATTGAACAACACAAAGTCCCTACCCTGATTGAATATCCATTCCAGTGGGAAAAGACAGACATTAAACAAAGAAGTCATTATATATTAATAAATAGAAATAAAGCTGGGGATGGAATCTGGAAGTTGCCAGAATTCTATCTCTGATAAGGGGACCTTGAGAAAAGACCTGAAGGAGATGAAGGAACAACCCAGGTAGCTTTGGGAGGGGGGTGGGGTGGGGGGGCTGCCCAACGGCCCAAGAAGAGGGTGGGGCAAGTATTCGACCACAGGGAGTCACATACTGTACTTTGCTGTGTACAGTGCACACCTCTTTGTGCTCAAATTTTTGAGGGGAAAATAAGGATGCACATTATACATGGCTAGTACTAATTCCTTATCTATATAAATGATTTTAATTCTTTTATTTATGCTTATGCATTGCAAGTGTAACTCTAGAAAGCAATAATAATATCTGTATGCAAAATAATACCCTGGGATATGATAATTGGTTCTGTTTCTAAATATATGTAAATAAAAAATTGAATTAAAAAATTAAAAGGAAAGATCTTTTTTTTGAAAGTTTGGGCCAAAAATGTAGGTGTGCATCATATATGGCAAAATATGGTATTTTGAGTGTTTGATGAACAGCCAAGAGGCCAATGGCTGTAGCCCAGCGAACAGAAGAGAGTACAGGAGGCGGGGCTGAGATGGGACAGCAAGATCATAGGCATTTCATTGGAAAAAGTCCTTTTCCCTATAATTGGTGTTTTAGTGGAACCCTTGAGCCCTGCTTCTTAGTTTACTCTGAAATAATCCACAACCAATAATTTTTATTCTGGCACTTTCTTTATCCTTTGGAACTCCCCATTATGGCTGCTTTCTGGGGTTGCCCATCCCTACCTCCATCCCCTTAGAGGGATGCAGAAGTGAAAAAAGCTGCTTTTTGGTTTTTAATTTTTTTAATTACTTTGTTGTTCTTCAATTACAGTTGTCTGCATTTTCTACCCTCCCTTCCATCCAAATCCACCTCCCTTCCTTGCTTCTGCCCTTCCCCTTGGTTTTGTCTATGTGTCCTTTATAGTAAGTATTTCCTGAAAACCCTTCTCCCACAGTCCCCTCCCCCGCCCCTCTGGCTATTGCTAGATTGTTCTTAATTTCAATGTCTCTAGTTATATTTTGCTTGCTTTTTTCTTTTGTTGATTATGTTCAGTTAAAGGTGAAATCATATGGTATTTGTCCCTCACCACCTGGCTTATTTCACTTATCATAATGCTCTTCAGTTCCATCCACGCTGTTGCAAAGGGTATAAGCTCCTTCTTTCTCTCTTCTGCATGGAATTCCATTGTGTAAATGTATTTTTTAGAGAGGAGAAGGGAGGGAGAAAGAGAGGGAAAGAAACATGGGGACCTGGCCCACAACCCAGGCATGTGCCCTAGACTGAGAATCAAACCTGCAACCCTTTGATTCACAGGCCGGCACTCAACCACTGAGCCACAGCAGTGAGGGCTGTAAGGTATTTTTAGCCATGGACTTAGGGAAGGTGGTCCTGAAGGCAGCAGTGTGAGGCAGTTATAATATCTTGTTTTTAAAGTTCTGACTCTCAGATCTCCCCATAGAGTAAGAAAAGCATCTTTTTTTCTCAGGATGAATAGATGTCCTATCCACATGAGGCAGGAAGGTTGTAGAGATGGGGGTTCAGAGCCCTTCCCAGTTTTTTCCCGTTATAACCCCAGCCATGAGTCTGTTAGTCTAGCTAACTGAAAAATGACCCTATCCATTTATTTCTAGGTTGCTCTCCTGCTTCTGTTTAGAGTCTAAACAGATTACTGGACTCAATCCACTCCACTGAATTTTGTAAACACAAGTGCTTAACAATCCATGTTTAAATCAGGACAGAGAATTTACTCAACAGCTGAATTGCAGATGGCAGATCAAATTGAATATGAAAGGATATTTTTACTCTTTTTTTCATGAGAAATCTATCGGCAGTGGGTGGAGGAAGACCTTCGGTGGGCAAGTCTAGCTATTTTAGACTCAGAAATTCATTCAAGAGGTATTTCTAGAGTGTCTGTTTTATCAGAGGCCCCATTCTAGGAACTGGGGATACAACAGTGGATAGTAACAAAAACAACAACAAAACGCTCGAAGTTATTTTTCTCGCATCTCATACACCCCAGTAGGGGAAATATACATAATTGGATCATTCATGCAGTTCACCATGTAGTTCTGTCTCACCCATCTCTGGAACATGGTTGGATGTTCTTCTGGTCTTGTGATTCGTTCTGGCCGGTTCGAGGTGAGCAAGGGTGATAGATGGTACTTCTAAGCCGGGGCATTTGATTGTACTTGCAAGGCCTTCCAGCTTTTTTCCAGTGGCCCAGGCAGTCGTAGCTCCGTTTGCCTGAGTCCCAGCGTGAAGGCAATGTCGGGTAGAGCCCTTAGCTGACCCTCATGGATGTGCCATATGTCAAAAGAATACGCCTTTGTTGTTTAAATTGACGGAGATTTTGGAATTTTTTGTTACCGTGACATAACCTGACCCATCCTGATGGATGCAGGAATTTAACAATGAACACAATTTTGAAAAAAGAGGTAATTTCAGATAGTGATATATTCTATGAAGAAAAGAAGACAGGGAGCTGAGGCACTAATCTTCATTTTAATTAAATCTTCATTGAAAAAGTTCACTTCATTCAAATTAATTCATTTACATCTTCATTTAAGATTTAACGATAGATCTTATGTGTGTGCATCTGGGTGTGTGTGTGCATTTGAGCAACTGGGTGGGTGATGTTGCTATTTAATAATATCAGGAGATTGAGGTAAGAAAAGAGTTAGGGGATGAAAAATCAAACTTCTACTTTGGACACATTGAGTTTGAAGTGCTATCTGTATACTTATGCTTATTCAATACAAATTCCGTTCTGTGTGGGAAGCCAGTTCCAGTCATATGAAGTAACTTGTATCATACTCATTTTCCTATAGATAAAAATTATAACCTCTCACCCTCCCCCAAAAGACAACTATTTTAAGACATTGGAGAATGACCAAAAGAAGGCAGAAACAGGAGGGAATTGAACCTTGATAAAAGACAGCCATACGGGTCAGAGCCACGTGGACACAGTTTTAACCCTGAAGGTACTCCCCAGCGCACTAAGCACAGGGGCAGCTCTGGCTGCAGTAGAAGCTGCAGTCCTCCCGATGGGCGGACTCAGAGTGTAGAGTTCAGGGGCAGCACAACGCTGAAAAGTAATGAGGGAAATCCTGAAAAACGCTGACCTCTTGATAGGATTGACAGACACAACTTAACCAAACTGACAGAGGGAGAAATAATCCGAATAGCTATATATCTGTTCAAGAAATTGAATTCATTATCAAAATGCCCTCCACAGAGAAATTTCCTGGCTTAAATTATTCCATTTCTAGTGGTCTTGAGGACTTGGTGTTATCCCTGAAGCAAAAGGGGGACTCAGGATTCATTTATCTTTAATTTATTTAATACTTAATATAGCTCTCACTGTGTGCTTGGCCCCTGACACCCAACCTACTTGTCAGGCGTGTATATGGTGGGACGGAGGACATGGACAGATGAAGGACAACTTCAGGAACGATCATTTTCTATAATATATGCAACACACCCAGCAGAACTGAATGTTTCTGGCTGTTCTCTGCCAAGTGGTGACAGAAATTTGTGGGCCAACTGGAACGTGCTTTCAAATGTGTGCTCTGTTGGTGTGAACGATTAATCAGTGTCCTACTCTCCCTTTATCTCTGAATGCAGAATAGAATGCAGTTTCAATGGGTAAAACCTGGACTATGAGGCCCAATTGGAATGTTTTCTGTTCCCTGTTCTTGCTCACCCTTTTCTGCCTTTCTAACTCATGCTGTCCATTCCCTTGCATGTCTACGTGTCAGATCTTGTCTGTTAGTCAGACCTTATTTCAGCTGTTACCCTATAATTTGTCTTGGTATAAAACCTCATTATTGTGCATATTGCAGGGTTTTAATAAACATTTCTTGAATTTATTCCATGAAGGCAGGTGTCTATTATGTTAGATGATGCAAAGAAGCAACCTCCTTTTGCAGCTTCATCCTCACTGTGTCATGGTTTTGCAAGTGGAAATTAACTGAAGAAAATGTCTATCCAGTTTGGCTGCCTGCACAGCAGTGACAATAGTGTTTAGTGCAATTATGTCAGCTATTCAGAGCAATTTTCCAACACTTGAGAGCGGATTGACTTTTTATTGATTTGCCTTGATAATTGATGTATACCAACAAGAAGTTAATGTGTCATTAAAGATTAATTCTAGATATTCTTTTAAGCATTTATGAGGACTCTTTCTTTCTTGTTTTAGAGCATAGCACTAAGCCCGTTGGGTCTGCAGCGATTCATCCAGGTATTATTCTGAGAGAGAAAAAGCCCCCCAAAACACATCCTATGAGGAGCTTCGTGGGTTCTGTTCTTAATTCCTTCATTTCTTCATCAGCATATTTGTTAATATTAAACATATACTCTTAATTTTAAATGATAGTTGCTCAAAAGTTAGTGATGTAGAGGAGTGTAGCAATGCCTGCTGTTTCATGGGGTGAGTTGTGACTGAGGCATTTCAAAGCTCCCTCTGCCTGCTACCTATCTCAACGGCAGGCTCATCATTTTCCACTTTTGGCTTATATCCTGTAGTGATCAAGGACTGGCTTGGAAACAGTATTGGCAGAGACCATCATTATGAGCACAAATACTATTCTAAAAATAAAAGAAAAAATTGTCTGTGCCTCTAACTATAGAAGACCCATGACTAAGGCATTGCTTCTGCTTGGCCGCTGTGGAACTCAGTGACACAGCAAGTATTAAGGAGTAGGGAAGTTCTTTTTTGCAACATCCTTTCTTTTAGGCATCTTATTTTCTAGCTTTTAGTTGAGAATCCCCAGTAATTTTCATTACAGAGCTTTTGTGTGTGTTCTAACATTACCAGAGAGTTAGCTTACTCAAGAATGGAAAATCAAAAGTCATTTCATGATATATCGTGTTAGAAGAGGCTGAGTATGACTTGTTGATAATCCCCCAGTGGCAAAGGTAATTTTGAATTTTTCCACCTTCCAGTTAACACATTTAAGGCCCTAATGTGTTTCCTTACTCTTGCTTCATGGTGCAAAGTAATTGTGTCATGAAGTAAAATTTAGCAAGTTTTTAAATTCTTAATACACTTAATAGCATTATGCAATTTCTCTAATATCAATAGATTATAGTCTAATTTTCTTCTTTTGATTTTTTTTTTTTGACAAAAAGGGAAGGAAAAGACATGATGGTGCAGATGAGGTGTTTTATTGCATTTTTATAAAATATCTTGAAATAGAGTATTATAAAGTCAGAGTCTGAAATGTAAGGCCATAGTCAAAGCGATGTAGGAAGACCAGCAGAGAATTGCATCACAGATGCCAGGGGAAACAACATTTTAATGAGTGAGTGCTCTGTAGAGCCGAAACTTCAGGGAAGACAGAAAGATGTTGCAATACGGGTCTTTAAACGTGATGATAGTTTTAATAGAGACAACAGTTTGTAATAAAAACTGCTTCCATTTTATCTTTTTTATGGAATGATAAAACATTATGGGTTTGAATTCTCAGAGTGTTGTTCTACAGTTTAAAACTGAAAGATAACCTTACTTTTCTTCTTTTTAAGAAGTTTAGTGCAGTAGAAGCCTGCACGCTTAACAAGGTCTTTGCAGCGTAGGGATTATTTTAAAAATTAATTATTTGTTTGAGATTCAACTTTAAAGATTTTTTTTAAATTTATTTTTAGAGAGAGGGGAAGGGAGGGAGAAAGAGAGGGAGAGAAACAGCAATGTATGGTTGCCTCTCAC
This sequence comes from Micronycteris hirsuta, assembly GCA_004026765.1. Lineage (NCBI taxonomy): Eukaryota > Metazoa > Chordata > Mammalia > Chiroptera > Phyllostomidae > Micronycteris > Micronycteris hirsuta. Next base: position 89,363 of record PVJI01001391.1, read on the forward strand.
ATGGCCCTCACTGGGGATCTGGCCTGCAACCCAGGCATGTGCCCTGACTGGGAATCAAACCGGGACCCTTTGGTTCCCAGCCCGTGCTCAATCCACTGAGCTATACCAGCCAGGGCTGAGATTCAACTTTAATCACACCTTTTAGTATAGGAAAGTACATTTACATTTTACAAATATACCTGAAATTCTCTTAAGTCAAATGTATGATGTAAGGAATCAAGCCCATCCAACATATTCAGGCGTTCACAGCTCCAGTGAAGTTCTTATTTAACAAGTATTTTTAATACCAAAACATAATAACAATATTGAAGCTATTGTTTTTGTGTGCCATGAATTTGGCAAAAATGCCCAGGCAGGAAAACATTTTTGTTAATTTTATGTCATGAAAAGATAAAAGAAACTTGTTCACTTTCATTTTACTCTTTTAAGGGTTGCTTTCTTTCTTTACTGTTTCCACCTAGTTTTACTGTGTCCCTTTTTTCCAGTTAGTTTTCATTTCTTTCCTTTTATTGTCATTTCGTGTTTTACTCTGAGACTTCGTTTCTCGCTTTTTAACGACATAAGTACTTGAGTTTTCGCTGTTCTCTTTGTTTCTTGCATTCTTTTTATTCTACCTTAAAGTTATTTGCATATCCCTGTTTTCTCTTCCATTTCTTTTTATTCTCCCAACCATCTTTTACTCACATATCATTATAGCCAGTGAGTTAAAATTGTTGCCATAGCTAGTTTGCTTTTAATCTGAGCTGAAAAAATCCATCTGTGTTTTCCCCTCACTGCTCTCTAGTCTTGTTTTGACTTCCTTCATGTCTCTGTTTTGTTCTTTTTTCCTGTCCCAGCTTTTCCCACTTTGGTGGTTTGCTCTCTGGAGTGGTAAAAATGAACTTTCTTACTAATAACATTGTAGGAGGGAATGAAAATGGCGAAGACAAGAGAACATTCTGCTTTTCCATCACAATCAGTAGGAAAGAATTATGGAACTTTAATTTGTCTCCTCTTCAAGGGTGAGAGGGCAAAAGATATAAACCATATAAAAAATAAAATGTATGATAAGGTCTCTATTTTAGAAAGCTGTAAACCAGTGAAATCCTGGAAGATAGCCTCACCTAGTCTGCCTGTTTTCCTCAGTCTTTACTCTCTTTGTTTCTAATCTACATAGGTTCTTGGATAGTTGCTCCTGCATGCTTAATGTTCTTTTTAATTTAACTTGTTTTTCAGTTCAAGTGTTTTGTCCATACTTGACACACAAGAAATGCTCTTTATGTATCATTTGAGTTAATTTGGGCTACTATCTGATGTACTCTCTCCTTCACCATCTAAATGTGCACTCAAACCCCTCATTTCTGAAAGGGCGGTGATATCAAATTGGGCCCTGGGGCATGGAGTGAGGCCAGGGTGACCAAAATCCCCCTGGGCATGCAAGTGGGAATTGCATTTTCTCACTTGTAAATAACATTTGATATTTGATAAGTTTTCTCTTCTAGTTTTTTAAGTAATAGGAGATCCCCAAGGGAACTGAACTGGTTAATACAACCTGTATTACTTTTCCTCTGTAAAGAACAAGTTAGCGGCAACCATTTAATAGATATAAGTTGCCTCAAATTACTTTATAAATGATGTATTTCAAAAGTGAAATGCAAAGAGTTTCTTTGCAGCATTAAGGAAACTAAAGAAAAAATTTGCATTATTTTTTAAAACCGGGACAAGGGATGGAAGTATGGTGGCATGTGTGTGTTTATGTATGTCTGAGTGTGTGTGCTTGCATGTGTGTCTTTATGCCTGAGTGTAACAGCATTCAGCGTGTGTGTGCTTGCATGTGTGTGTTTATGTATGTCTGAGTGTGTATGCTTGCATGTGTGTGTTTATGTATGTCTGAGTATGTATGCTTGCATGTGTGTGTTTATGTATGTCTGAGTGTAACAGGATTTGGAGTCTGGTGGGGCAAGAGGATGAGCAGAAAGGTCTGAGCCCAAGCTGTACTTGGAGCTGGCTGTGTTTTTCAGGATATACAGGAGCTGCATGTCTCCTATTATTGACAGTCTTGGGTGCTCAGCATCTTAGACCAAATTTGCGAGCTCTTTGAGATACTTGGGGGTCCACATCTGAGCTTTTGAGATAATGTCACTGGAGGTCCACATCTGAGCTTTTGAGATAATGTCACTGGAGGTCCACATCTGAGCTTTTGAGATAATGTCACTGGGCTTTTATATACAGGGTCTGGCAGAAGGAATGCCTGCTTGAGTATGGCTGATAGGGTAATAATATAGGTGTAATAATTTATAGTTTTCACTTGAACATTTCACCTAAAATGCCTTATGGTATGCTTGAGTGTGATATTGTTATGTTACAGAATTACATGCTTACGATTTTGTAATAAAAGATTTTGTAATAAAAAAGGGGTGTTATGTGTGCCAGACCCTGTATTTCTCATTTTCATTCTAAAAATCATGCAGGATGTATCCAATACAGTTTCTTTCATAAATTCATTTCTCATTCTCTTTGTTATTTTCTTTATAATTTCCCCTGGCTGCAACTTTGGCGAGATCGATATCTAGCTGCTTAATATTCAGAGAGTCTAACTTGGAACGGCGCCGACAGCAAAAACACGCTGGGCTGCCTTATTCGTTGTCGGAAGGAAGACTGGCAAATCATCACGTCATTCCTGGGTCGACGAACAAGCAGCACGGGAGAAAACATCTGAGGCCATTTTGTTTTTGTGTCTCACTCTTCTCTCCTTCCCATTCTATATTACTTATTTTTTCAGACTGATGTGGGCCCACAAGTCCCGTTCACCACGTGGCTGGAAACCTCTGCGCTTAGTCTCAGTTGGTAAGCTGAGTATGGAATCATTTGGACAGCTTAAACTTTTAGACTGTTCCAACTTGAATACCTTAGTGGGGTAGTTTTGGTTCACAGTCTGGCACTCAGTCCACTGAGCCACAGCAGCCAGGGCCTGTTTTGATTGATTTACCCGCTGCGGGTACAATAATCATTATTTTCGATGTCCTCTCCCTCTCCAATATGTCATCTGGGGTATGACAGAAGGGCGTGCCTTTTATGATCTGCAGGTGCCCATGCCTTCTGCTGTCTCCATGGCTTTGTCTTTTCATTCTGGTTATTGTTTGTCTTGCTAGCAGTTACAGTAAAGAGTAGCAGCTGATGTAACTCATGATTTGGTTTCTCTCAGATTGTCCAGGGTGGCAGTATTCCTGGTGGGTTTGGCTGTCTGGGTCTCTGACAGGTTCATCTGTTGGCTCCTACTGGAAGTGTCCCACTTCTTCTTTGCCGTGGCTGGCCTCAGCCCAGCATTGTGCTCTCAACTCAGTTTCCTTTGGCATAGTTCTGCCATGTCTGGGATCCTTCAGGCTGGTCTTCAAGATGTGGTTTTTCAGGGGCACCCAGATCCTTAATTGCTAGTGGCCAGATGGAAGACAGGAGGATGGAGAAGTCTATGAGCCTATGCTTGTTTCTTATTTCCTCTGGCTGGAAGTAGCATTCATTAGTTCTGCTTCTATTCTGTTGGTGAGAATATTGGAACCTTTTTAAAGCTGAAATATAATCGACATACAACATTATATTAGTTTCAGGGATATAAGAAAAGGACTACACACCATGTTTGTAAACACTGCAAAATGATGACTACAGCCATGCAGCCACCATCTGTCAACATAAAAAGTTGAGAACATTTTTTTCTTGTGAATTTTAAAGACATTTTCTTAGGATTTATTTTATATTAGGAGGTTTGCATTCTTCATACCTGTCACTCATTCCACCGATCCTCCAACTTCCCCTCTGGCAATCAGTAGTCTGTTCTCTGTATCTGTGAGTTTTATTTGTTTATTTTGGTTTTTTAAATGTTAGATTTCACATATACATGAGATCATACTGTATTTGCCTTTCTCTGTCTGACTTTGTTAGCATAGGTAGTCGTTATTAATAAAGGAAGGAAGCAAATGGGATGGGACATTAAGCCTAATAAACTTGGGAGCTGAGTCAAACATTAAGTCTGACTAACTAGGGAGCCACAGCATTCATAGACTCCCCAGGGGCAGCTGCATTGGCCTGGGTACCTAATCCAGGAAGCCAGCAGGAGGAATTGGTTACTCATCATTAACTGGGATTACCAGGGTGGAATGAAAACAGCACAGAAAATTCCTTTGCTAGGCACAAGGGCAGTAGGAGCCAAGACGGCGACCATAAAGAGGAGCAATCTAATCTGGGAAAAGAATCAAATTGGATAAGGGCCTGAGACTCTGGAGATCTAAGGAAGGGATTGGTTAGGGGAGGGCCCATCACCAGCCTGCAAAAGATGAGGAAAGAGATTGGTTAGTTTGAAAGAAAGTTTACCTCTTTGGAAACCCAAGGTAATGTAATCAAAGCTTAATAAAGGCCGTGTGGGCAGCGTGAGTTAGTTTGTTCGCGTGTCTGCTTGCAGCGTGTTCTCTGTGTTCTCTCCGTAGCAGACATGCAGCCCTGGCAGCTGTGCAAATCCAAATTATGGCAACACAGACTATGGCAGGTCCAGATTACGGCAACACAGTGTCCCCACAGCGCAGCCGGGAACGGAGACTAAGCTAGACTGATGGGGACAGAGATTGTGCTGGACTAAACTTTGGCATAGACTAAACTCAACAGTGGCAACTTCAGATGCCTGCTGATGCAGGCAATGACACAGTTTTTGGACCCTGGTCCTTCTTCTGAGCTTGGTGAAGACGAGGCTGGACTTCTTCCATGGCAGGATGGAGTTGAACCATGTGGTCCTGGATGAGACGCCAGGCATCTGGGGGCAGTCCTTTTTTTCTATTCCAATGAATCTTACCACTACACCTCATCCTCCCATGTGTGGGTCCCCAAAATGCTTTTCTTGTGACTCTATGAAAAACCCTGTTTCCACTGGCAACAATTTCACTTGGCACAGTACCCTGTAGGTCCATCCATATTGCCACAAATGGCAAGATTCATTCATATTTTTAAAGATTTTGTTTATTTATTTTAGACAGGAAGGGAGGGAGAAAGAGAGGGAGAGAAACATCAATGTGTGGTTGCCTCTTATGTGCCCCTACTGGGGACCTGGCCTGCAACCCAGGCATGTGCCCTCGCTGGGAATCAAACTGGCAACCCTTTGGTTTGCAGGTTCGGTGCTCAGTCCACTGAGCCACACTAGCCAGGGCTCCTTCTCTTTTTATGGCTGAGTAGTATTCCACTGTATTATATAACATATCTTCTTTACCCATTCATGGGCATTTAGTTTGTTTTTATATCTTGGCTATTGTAAATAATGTTGCAGTGAACATAGGGGAGTGTGTGTCTTTTCAAATTAGTGATTTCATTTTTTTAAATAAATACCCAGAAGTGGGATTTCTGAATTATATGGTAGTTCTAGTTTTAATTTTTTTGAGGATCCTTAATTCTTTTTTCCATAGATTGGCTACACCAATCTGCATTCCCACCAACAATGTACAAGGATTTTCTTTTCTCCACATCCTCACCAATACTTGTTATTTGTTATCTTTTTAATATTTCCCATTCTGACAGGTACGAGGTGATGTCACATTGTTTTGATCTGCATTTCCCCGATGATTACTGGTGTTGAGCATCTTTTCATGTGTCTGCTGGCCATCTGTATGTCTTCTTTGGAAGAATATTGGAATCTTCAGATCTGAGTCTTAATCTTTCATCTCTTATTTGCTCACTAACCTTAGGCAATTTATAGACCTTTGACATTACATTGGACATGATAATATCTCACAGGCTAGTTAGAAAGATTAGTTACACAATTTCAAATGTTCTTTTGAGCCTGGGCCAGCCCTCTCCACCTCTTAGAGCCGTTTCTCCTTCTTTTCTGAGTCCCAAGCTGTCTTCTGCCCTCGCAGACACACAGAGGGTTTTTATTAAGGTGCTGCTTTTTCCAACACTATGCTTAGCATAGTGCCTGTTATGTAGATGCACCAAAAATCTATATTTACTTTCTTTTTTGAATAAATATGAACTGAAAAACGACTTAATCTTACTGTATAGAAGTAGCTGTTAGCATTTTGCCACATCCTTTCCATCATTATCTTTCTCTTTGAGATTATTTTATAGAAATGAAATTCAATTATGTATTTTGTTTCTTATTTAGCGTATTTTATAAATATCACTCATTTTAAATAAGCATTTTTCTTGAAGTTTTAGATGTTTTCTACTTTCCTCTTTTGTAAAAAGGTTCAAATATTCATGTGCATACATATTTTTAAAAATCTATGCTCATTTACTAATTATTTCTTTAGGAAAAATTCCTAGAATTGGAATTTTTGAGTTAAAGGATATGCAAATTTTTGACCTGCGGTTTATTGTCAATTTGTCTTAAGAACTTTGTTTTTTAACTTGAAGAAATATTCATTAATTAAAAGCAGCCATAATCTTTGACCCATTGATAGGGAGAATCTATCCTATAGAAATAAAAGTGGTTTAGTAATTACTTGTGCGGCTTTATTTAGGGTTCCAAACTTAATTCCCATCTGTGTTGGGGGGACGTTCCTCCACACTGACAAGCAATTCCCCGGGTACCCGCGGGTGTCCTACCATGCAGCTTAGTTCAGACACTGTCCACCCACAGGTGGCATCGGGTTCCACAGGTGCAGGGCTCGGTTCTGCAAGACTGCTCCCCGACTTCCTTCTGAAGCCAGCTGCAAACCAAGGCTTCTGGTCCTCTGGCTACAGATACAGATTCCTGCAAACCCTTAGTTTCAGTTAATTTACTAGAGTCGCTCACGCAAGTCAGAGGAACATTTTACTTACTAGATTACTGGTTTATTATGAAAGGAGCAGACCGAATGCAGAGATGCCTGGCGCAAGGCATGGATCTTATCACTTAGGAAATTCCACAGGTTTTAGGAGCTCTGTGCCAGAAACTGGGAGGAAGACCAAATATATATATATATGCACACATATATATACATACACATTATATATATATAATATATAAAATATATGTTAAATATAATATATTATCATAAATTGCAGTATCTCAGGCTTGTGGTAGCAAATAGCTGAAATAGTGAGTGACTACAAATAATAAAAGTTTGAATAAAATGTAGAGCACCCATGCTGCATATTGTGTAACCATTAGGAATATCTTTACCCACTGATCCAGAGTGACGTCCATGATGCTAAGTGAGAAGTAGAATTTGCAGAGTAATGTTATGATTCTGTTTTTGTAAAACAGAAAAGCAAAGTGCACACACACAAACACACATGCGTGTATGTATGCAGGAGTGTATTTCAGTTTTTGGACCACGCTCACAGTTGTGGAAGGACACACTAAGGTCTTTGGAGCCGTACCCCAGGCAGCGTGTGTCAGTACATCTTTGTAGTGTTTCGCATGCTACAATGGAGTTTTACTTTTGAAATAAAAGTTAATAACAGAAAATAAAGAAAAAACACAACAGCCCTAACAAACTGCTCTAACTTTTCTGAAAACTGCTTTCTAAACCAGAGAGCTTCCTGCTGTCCCCAGAGGAATTCCAGGGCTTTAAAGAATGTGCCCTGAAGTTAGGATGACTTTTATTGTATTTTTTTTTAACACAAGGTTATAGATAAACTATTGGGATTTCTCCAGTTATTGATGTTCTCAGAGATAATAATTTTCAGAAAGGATGCTGAAAATATAGTCAGCTCACATCCTGGTTTGGTTCATGTCAAACAACTAATGTTTCAGAAGAGGAAAGAGAGGATGAAATAACACAAGTGTATCAATGTAGGGAGTTATTTTCAGAAATAATCTATAATTTCCAATAGAGAAGAGGAAGGAACAAATTTTGTAGTAGTGAAAACCATAGAATCCAATAGGGTGGAAACTGTAGGCTGCACCTGAATGTGTGCTTTCAGTGAGTCACTAGACGTAACGGGGTTTTGATTGAAATTTTGTTTTTTTAATGGAGAGCGTAAGTATTAAAAGGAAAAAAAACTTTGTATGCTTTAGAAATTTTAAAGTCTGGTAGAACTATATAAAATCACTGTAAAATGAGAAATTTTAGTAATTTAAGGAACTAAAGTAAAATAAATAGTTTATTTACAAAAGTAAAAATGGTGCCCTGGCTGGTGTAGCTCAGTGGATTGAGTACTGGCCTGTGAACCAAAAGGCTGCTGGTACAATTCCCCGTCAGGGCACATGCCTGGGTTGCCGGCCAGGAAACCAGTTGGGGGCATCCGAGAGGCAGCTGATGGGTGTTTCTCTCCCTCTCCTTCTCCCTCCCTTCTCCTCTCTCTAAAAATAAATAAATACAATCTTTAAAAAAATGGTTATTGCTCATGGATAAGATCTTGCTAATTGAAAACCCTGAGCAGAGATGGTGACACCGTGACTTAAATACAGTAGGCGAGCAGTTTATAAATGTGTGCCAATGATATTTTGAAAATACTGAAAGTAGTTCCTGGGAAGCTCTACTTCTACTTGATTATTCAACAAACAAAATGCATTTGGATTAGATTATAAATGCTAATAAGAAATGCTAATTTTACACACTGACTTGTAAATAAGTTTGTCAAACATAGATCAGAGATCTGAACACCCTATGATGTTAATATTACTTTAAAATGGGTATATTTTAGATGTACATATAGTTTTATGCAGAACATATGCTGAAATTATTCTACTCTTATAGAAAAATAGTCTCAGAATTTAAATTTGACTGTACTTTCAGTGTGTCACAAATGATAACAGGTTAACAAATATGGCAGATTTGATTTATATTTTCTAAAACTTCCTAGGCAAAAACAATTGAAAGTTGTTTTTGATGTCAGTGAAGCTGAATGCTGAAAAAGTCATGAAGAACTTCCATGGCGGTAATTGGTGACCACCCTGTATTTCAGTATGTAATTCTTTCATTCCCCGTTGGTGTGATCAGTGGGAGTGCCATGTAACTCTGAAGCAAACTTACACAAGTTGACCTGGTGCAGGTCCCAAAGCAGGAAATAAAAAGTTTTGCTATTGGATGAGGCAGGTGTATCACTATATGCAGCAAACACGCAGAGAGGTGCAGTTCCTGCCTCCTCCTCGTTCTGGATCTGACGTGGGCTGTGGTTTCTGCATGGAGAGCTTGGGTCCTATGTTGTTGTCCTGTGCCCACTTGGTGTATTTTAATGAGAGCCCTGACTCCCCTCTGCAGGTTTCATCTGTGTGCATTTTATCAGCATGCGCAGTTTAAAACATTCATTTATTCAAGTTTATCTATTTCAGCTAACTGTTAATTTGTTCCTGCTGCATTGAGGGTAATCTATCCCCAGGCCTTTCTGTGTTATCTTGAATAATTGAGAGCGTGCTGGTACATAGCCACATTGCTACAGAAGCTGCTGCTAAGCCTCCAAGAGGCTCCCTCACTTGAGCGAGATTGAAAGCGATTCCAGCTGGCTAGAAAAAAATTACATGAAAGCTGTAATAGACCCTTAGGAAGGAAATCTGTTTCCACCAAGATAGAAGAATGATTCCTATGTAAGGAATATAAATTAAAACTTCCTTTAAGTCATTGGAGTGTCCCTAATGTTTTTCAAGTAACATTATTCTTCATGTCTTATTTCATTAACTTCTAGTGGGAGACTTTCTGAACCTTAGTTTTGTCATTTATAAAATGATGTAATAATACCTTCCCTCAATTCTACAATTTTGTGAGGATAAAATAGTTAGGATGAGGTGAAGGCTCCTATAAGTTAGAAATTTGTACAACACTCTAAGGCACTATTTTCTTTCTTGGTGTTTTATTTCTTTTGCCTTTTTATTACCTTTCTTAACTTCTTGTATTACATGCTATTACTTGGATACAACATATAACCACCATACGAAATGGTTAGAGCACTTTTTATTTAAAAATAAAATTGAATTTCTCACTAACTTGAATCTTTACCCCTTTTATTTTTCCTGTGCAGAAATAAAATCAGCCTGACAGTTACTCACATCCAATTGCAGATCTTGCAGGATTTTAAGTAGGTGAGGCATGGCAGAAGCTTGGGAAGCGTGAGGCATTGCTGAGGGAGGAATGCCAGCTCCTTCTGGGCATGCGGTTCCTAAAGAAAAAAGCTGCGCTGCTCAGTTTCAGTGAGCCGTGCCTCGCAACTGGCTGCAGGGGCCCCTGAAGACTTGCCTGTAGACCCGGGACAGTGCTTTTCTTTAGCCATTTTCCACTGAGAGCAGTGTGACCTCTTGCTGCTGCACTTTCTCGAAGTGATTGTATTTCACTGCTCTCATAAACACATCTTGTACAAGAAACAAGGTTGTCTTTGAAACTGGTGCTCCTGCCTGAGAAGAAAAATAAAACCCAGCCTCCTTTCAGGACCTTTTGGCCTAATGAGAAGGCAGCCCTTTTCGTTTTTTGTTAAGAATGCTTTTTGAATCAACTCCCCATTCTTCATGTAGAAGTACAATGTATTATGAAGAGAGAGAATCAGGATTGATAAAGGGGCCATTTATACCTTTGCCATCTGGGATTCAGAAAGTTTTAACTAGCAGAACTGGTTAAATAGAGAATTCTAAGACCCAAAATGTGGAGATGTTAAAGTCACTTTTTAATGCTTTTTTTCTTTTTTTAAAAAATACGAACACATTCTATGTGTGACATGTACTAGTTTTCTTATGTATGTGAAAGCTTGCAACTTTTGGTCTGTTTTAATGTCCTATATATTTTATACTTTGCTATGCCAGTAACACAGATGTTGTTAAATAAGGCCACAATTTATTTTAGTCTTTTAATCAGAAATTAAGCTTGGTGCTAGGTGAAATAAGTGAGATTCTCTCGATGTGCACTATCCAATGCAGTAGCCATTAGCCACGTGCTGTTGAACTGTTGAGCACTTGCAGTGAAGCTGGTATGATTGAGATGTGTCGAAAGTGTAAAATGCACACCACAATGATTGCAAAGAAAACAGGTAAAATAGTTTACTCATAATTTTTATATTGATAACATCTTGAAATATTTTGGATATATTGGTTAGGTAAAAATCTATTAAAATCAGTTTCACTTTTTCTTTAATTTAGGATTACTAGAATATCTGAAACCGCATGTGAGACTCACTGCGTTTCTGTGGCACAGGACTGCTCTAAACAGTCTTGACATAGACGTATTATGTCTCTTTATCAGGTTACCTTACCTTACCCCTGGTTTGGGGAGCAATTTAAAGAGGTCTGCAGTCCATGGAAGTGTTCATTTTCATTGTCTCACATCTAAAGCTTCCCTAGAATTACTTCAAGAGTTCTGTCGTCTCTGAGAGGTTTCATTATAAAAAGTCAATTTGAAATTCACGCGGAGTCAGTACGTTGTGTAGTTTAACTGTGTGTGTATAAAGGAGGCTCTTCTCCCTAGACAGAGGGCACCGTCTTGTGGAATGTAGTGAATACAGCAGTTTAGGTTTCAGCTCTAGATTTTAAGATCCTCAATAGGCAGATAATTTATTTCAGATTTTTTGGGGAAAGAACTCTGACGAAGGATAAAGATGTTTACTTCTCTGCAGCATCCTCTTTCATAAATGGAGCTCATATCACTTCTGGGACTTACTGTTCTTAGTTACACAATGCCAAGGTTGAGACAAGTAATAAGAACATTCTGATTTGGAGTGCTTTGTAAAATTACAAAGCTCTTGTTCATGTTTTTGGACTTTTTTTACCTCCCCAAATTCCCAAATGAGGTTTTTGTATTGGACGAGAATATAAGGGGTTATAAATGGTAGTGGAAAAAAAGATGGAAGCAGAGTACTATACTTTTGTCCTTTTTCTATGTAAAACTTGATGGTGTTTAAACTATTTAATTTGTACAAGCAAGCTTCATTAGGGAAATGAGGAAGAAAATAGATAACGAGTAATACTATATTTTCTCAAGAACTGATTTTAGTATTTCCTAGGCGTTTATTTTAGGAAGGGAAACAGTGATGAAAGGGCCTGGTTCATGTGTTTCTTGGTTTTTGTGTTTCTTCTTTACGTTTTTTTGTGTACGCATAAAGGTGAATCATTCAATTCATATCTCATTATCACATTTCATATTCAAACCTGCCAAAAATCACTGCCAAATCACTGGGACCTTTATACGGAGAACAGAATAGATTTTTCTCATGATTTGGAATTACATTAACCAAGTCCAGCAAAACAATTAAGATATGAGCCAATATCCTGCCAATCGGCTAAACAAAGTTCTCCCAAGCACTTACTGCTGTTTCAGGTTCGTGTAAGAGAGTGGTTGTAAGAGTGATTATAGGGAAACGGGTAGATTGGATTTTCCTTTCATGCAGAGACCCTGGCAGCCCATTTCTAAAATTGGGGCTGTTTGATGAATATTATCTTCTTTAGGACCCAGCAATAATACAAAAAATCATCCTGAATGTGAAAACACAACACAGAAGAACAGGACAAGACAAAAACAAAACAAACAAGGAGTTAGCCAACCAATCTGTCTTAAGGAAGGGAAACACAAGAATGGCCTAGTCTATTAGCAAAAGGGGCCGAAATTTACCCGTATTGACAGCAAAGAACTGAAATACTTGTTTCATTTTCATGAAAATATTATAACTGTCTATCCCTTAATAAAAGGCTTTCATGAGTTGCCATGGGGTAATAAACTTTTAATGTTATGTAGAGTCACTATTTAATGTTATGTAGTCATTCTTAATTATAAATTATTAAATAAATTCTCAGCAGGAGGAAAAGTTCATTTGAACCCACTTTCCCCAAAAGTCAATTTTTTAATTTTTAAAATTAGTTTCAAGAATAACTATTCTTCATTTCTTTGTAGCATTTCCAGAAATTTATGCTCGCATCACAGCCTGCAGTAGAGTCTTCCGTTGATAAGAGGTTGTGACCCAGCGTCCCCTCTGACAGGCAACCATTTTTTTGTAGGAAAGTAGTCGTTCAAGTGAAATCTTCCAAACAGCCATCTCAACCATCTCCCAGGTCTTGCTCCACTCCTACTGTTTTCGTTGTCTTATCCGTCCCGTTTGTGAAAGCTAGGCAGTGAGCCAAAAAACACCTCATGGATTAGTAGCAATCACAGTCACTTGAGAGCAGGGTAGCCAAATGGCCTCTTTGGCATGAACAATTCTGCTTTGTGTGTGTCAGTTCTAGTCAAGGCGGGCCCTGTGAGGACACTGTTTGAGATCAAGGTACCCCACGCCTGTGTAGGCTTGCTGTCCACACGTGAGCGCTTCCAAAAGAACAGGATGAAGCTTCCCTCCTTACTGTTCTTTTGTCCTTGATAAGGAGTTGAGGGATTCACCTATTTTTAACACGGGCTTGAGTGGCTGTACTGGCTGTCAATCTTCCAAAGCAGGAATCCGGACTACTCTTTGGGACAAAGCTAGAATTTAGTACTCAAGGTGATTTCCTAGGAGAAAATGTTACTTGGTGTCTTGTAAACAGCTATCCCCTAGGGAGAGTAATGCAGCCTAAGTATAAAGAATGTACTTTTCTTCCTGCTCTATCCTGCAATGTACATAAAACTGATTAAAGCAAGTTATGGCTGGTTATGGAAATAGGATCATTAAAAAAATCAGTCAGTTGGAAGGCAACCTTTGGTGGCAAATATAGGGACTTTTACAAGAAGCCAAACCAAATGTGCTTCAAAAATATGCAACCAGAGTTTGCTTAGGGATTGGCCTGCATCTGCTCGAAAAATTTGATACATTTTTTCGCAAAGGTATGTGCACCCCCATGTTCATTGCAGCATTATTCACGGTGGTTAAGGCATGGAAACAACCGAAGTGTCCTTTGACAGATGGTTGGATAGAGAAGATGTGGTACATATATGTAAGGGAATGGAATATGTCTCAGCCATAAGAAAAGATGAAATTTGCAACAACATGGATGGATCTTGAGAATACCATGCTAAGTGAAGTAAATCAGACAGTAGGAGTCAAGAACCATGTGGTTTCACTCATGTGGGATATAAAATGGAAAGCAACAAATGAACAAACAAGACAAATAAAAATTCATAGACATAGACACAAATATGATGGTTACTAGGGAGGAAGGGAGTGGGGTGAGGGGCTTAGGGGGTAAAGGGATCAAGCAAAAAGGAAAAAGGACTTATGGACACGGACTCATGGATGTGGTGATTATGGAGAGGAAGGGGTTGTAAGAGGAATGAATGGTAATGAAAAAATACAGTAAAAGTAAATTAAAACATAAAATAATATAGGCCTCAAGTATACAATTCTATAACACATCACCTGTATATTACATTGTGTGTTTACCACCCGAAGTCAGGCCTTTTGTCACCACACAGGGATCGGCAAAGGTAGGTTTGCAGTTGTTCCTATGGAAAATAATACAATTAATAATAATAGAAGAATAAACTCATAGCCATAAACCTACTTTTGTCCCAGCCTATATGGTAACAGAAGGAGATTTGACTTTGGGTGGTAAACATGCAATGCAATATATAGCTGATGTGTTATAGAATTATACACTTGAAACCTATGTAATTTTAGTAATCAATGTCACCCCAAAATGTAATTAAAAATAAATAGTAAAAATCCCCACAAAGAAAAAAAAGACAAGTGTTAGTATAAATATTTTAAATATAAAAATAAATGAAAAAATGGGTTATTTGCTTGGAAAAAGAATAGATTGTAGTATCGGAGGGGAGACCGTTTGCTTCTTTTGCAGTGAAGGTCACTTCAGCGGTTACAGATTCCTTCCCTCTGCTATACCTTGCAGACCGTGGCCCCTAAGATAGCTCTGTGTGTCTGTGTATACTTGATATGTCCAAGGTAGCTTCTCCTGGGGCAAATCTGTGCAAGAGGAGTAAAGCAAAATACATCCTATGGTGTAGTACAAAAGCCTAGATACAGAAAACTAAGTTCAAATATTGCTTCTGTCACTTAACCTTGATTCATTTACTTAATTTCTCTGCATGCCTCTGGTTTCATATCTGCGAAAGAGGCATTATGCCTACCTCATTGTATTGTTTTAAGTATTAAATAAAATTTAAAACATTCCACATTGTACCTGGCCTTGCTGTAAAAGTTCAGTACATGCTAAGTTACTATTATACATTAGATTCTGTAGTATGTGAATAATACTTTCTTGTACTTTATTAATCAGATAGGTCATCCGTTGGCCATGCAACTCTTTTATAATTGCATGCTACTCATTACTGGGAGTTTGCATCATCAGAGCGAATATGTGGCTGTTTTGGGAAAGCAACTCTAAACTCATGCCCACTGGTAATGAATGGCAAGAAGGGAAGTGATATTTGTTGAGCACTTACTGTGTACTTTTGTGCACATTACCTTAGTTTGTTATTATAACAACTTAATGAGTTAGATACTATTATCTTTTCTTTAATGATGAAGAAATGGAGGATCAAGGAGTTTAAGCTGCCCAAGCTTGTGTAGGTAATGAATGGCAGAGCTAGAATAGTTTTGTTTAAAAGCAGGATTTATGCTTGTTCATATTGTTTTAATGAATGAACTTTTGGGGAATATCCTACAATAAATACTTTGCTGAAACTTGGAAAAAAGCAATACATAGATTCCCTTACATTTCATCCTTAGAACATCGGGTGGAAGTTTTACCTCCCGAGCAACCATTGGATGATGGCTGCTCTGGGAAAGGACCATGACCTTGTGTGAGGCATCTCTCTTCAGAAAAGAGCCATTCTTGGAGGGGACTGACAGCTAAGAGTCATCAGCTGACAACCTTCCCAGCAGGTAGGGAAACAAGGTCCTCAGTCCTGAAGGAGGGATCTGGGAGATGGAGCCCAGTGTCATGATACCATCAATGCTATGTGATTTGGAAAAAGGAGGAGAGTAACATTTAGCATATGAATATAGGCTTATTTTCAGTGCTCTGTTTTTGAAGCTGTTATGAAAGCAACTGTTTGAAGCTTAATTTTTGGTGTTTTCCTTCCAAATGCTAACAATTCCCTTTGTAACTTCTACAGTGGGTTGGCTGTTTCCACACTTTGGTCTAGAGACTAAGGCCAGTATTGAAGTAAAAGGGCTTTTCTCTCCTACTTCAAATGAAGATCATTTGTAGTACTGCCACTCTAGATGGATTTAAGATATAAGTGTCGCTTTTTAAAAAAATCAGGATTTAGGCCGAGAGAAAAGGAATTTCTCTAAGGGTTTTTTTTTTTTTTTCTTACTATTACTATTACAGAAGGCATTGATTCAGTTGAGTTCAATTAGGTATCATGTTATATAGATTCTACAAGTATTTTAAAATTTCATTTGGCTTTTTTTTAATCTAAAGAGGGAATTTGGTAGGAAGACAGAGCTTTATTTTTGTTACTCTCTCATTGATTCCCTGATGGTTTCCCCAGAAAGGGGTTCATAGATGTCACCTTTTCCCTTCAAGGACCCTCCCCCACTTCCAGCAGCCCCTTACTTCACAGAGAGGCATGAGATAAGCACACTTGACATCTCTCCATTTCCGTCTTTTACATTTCAAGTTTTATTACCATGACCCCCCTTCTTTCCTGACTGTACGTTGAGTGCGTTCCCTGTGGTAGGCACTCTTCTAGGTGCTTGGAATATGCCGGTGAACAAAACACACAGAAGCCCCTGCCCTCCCTGAGCTGAGAGAATAACTTTCATTTCTATTTCCAGTCCCATTTTCATTCTTAAGCCCATTTCTTAATATTTCCTTTGGGAAATACTTATTGAATCATCATGCTTTCTACCTGCTTTCTAAAAGTATATTTATATCCACTTATTCTAACATAATTTGATCATAATTGAGCTATGCTAAAACCACCATAGTGTCTTAATTGTTTCCTCCATTGTTTAAGAGTAGTCTGCATTTAGTGTTTTATCTTCCTTAGTTTTTCTTCAATCCTTAACCTCTTGTAATCCAGTGTCTTACCTTAAAAGTTTGGAGAATTTCCATTGGAAAAATATAATCACATGTTTATCTCTTTTAGTTTCCACTGCTACCACCCTACCTTTCAGTTGGATCATTGTAATAGCCTCCTTCCTTTGGCAATAATTTCTTTAGTCTTCAACTTCACGTTATGAGATGCTGGCAAAGTATTTTATGTTGGGAGGTACCCATGACCAACCCCAGTTTTCATGATTCCCCAGGAAGACTCCCAGGCCACAGCATAGTTTAGTACTCAAAGTATGTGATATATTATGGTGAAAGGAGAAAACAAAATTAACAAGAGAAAAGTACGTATGGCAGAATCCTGGGGAAATTAGGCACAAGCTTCCAGAGTCCTTTCCCAGCAAAGGCATACAGGACACACTTAATTCCCCCAGCAAGGACTATGACAATACGTGTGGAATGCTGCAGGGAGTATGGCAACACATGTGAAATGCAGGGAGTATGAAAACATGTGTGAAAGCTGCAGGGAATATGACAACACATGTGAAGGCTGCAGGGAGTATGACAACACATGTGAAATGCTGCAGGGAGTATGACAACATGTGTGAAGGCTGCAGGGAGCATGACAACACATGTGAAAGCCGCAGGGAGTATGACAACACGTGTGAAATGCAGTAAGGAGTATGACAACATGTGTGAAATGCAGTGAGGAGTATGAAAACACATGTGAAAGCTGCAGGGAGTATGACAACACATGTGAAATGCAGTGAGGAGTATGACAATGCGTGTGAAATGCTGCAGGGAGTATGACAACACATGAAATACTGCAGGGAGTATGACAACACGTGTGAAATGCAGTGAGGAGTATGATAACACATGTGAAATGCTGCAGGGAGTAGGATGACACATGTGAAATGCTGCAGGGAGTATGACAACACATTCAAGACTCAGTACCCAGAGTTTTTATTAGAGGCTGATCACGTAGGCACTTGCTGCCTGGCACATACCTAAATTTCAGACTCCCAAAAGGAAAGCAGTTGTTCAGCATAAATCTTACTATTTATACAAACTGTGTTGGTGTACCCTTGTTAGTTATAGAATAATGGGCGCCCTTTCAAAATGACAGTTCCCACATGCCGGCCAAGGGCCGATTCTTCAGGCCTTTCCAAGGATAGCAGTTCAGGCCTGCTGTGTTAACTCCGCCTACTGCCCCTAAAGCGCAGCTCTGAGCGCCATCCTCTAACGAAGTATTTACTGAACATCGCTGTGCGTCGGCCACCGTGTTAGGTACTGGAGACATGGTGGGGAATGAAACAGACAGAAATCCCTATCTTGTGTTGCTTCTGTTCTAGGGTTGGAGCTAAATAAAAAACATGCACTACAAAGTCAGACGGCAATCAAGATCATGAAGTAAAATAGAGCAGTTCAGCGAGATAAAGAGCGACAGGATGGGGCGGGCACCGGTTTGGATGGGGTCACCAGGGAAGGCTTGTCTGCGCAGGTGAGGTTTCAGGAGAGACTAAAAAGAGCATCCAGGCAGAGGGAATAGCCAGCGGAAGGCCCGGTGATGAAATGGGCTTGGTGTTCCAGAAACAGCAAGATCAGTATAGATGGGGTGGAATGTGGAAGGTAAAAAGTAGAGAAATAGAAAACTAGATTATGTGGGCTCTTTTTGGACACCATGGTAAAGAGTTTGAATTTTATTCTAAGTAATATAGAAATTCCTCAAAGCCCTGAATAGGGAGTGACATAGTTCAATTTATGTTTCAAAATTATCATGCTAATTGCTGTTTTAAAAACTTGGTTAGATGGCAAGAGAGGAAGGAGCAAGACAAATCCAGTGCTATTCTAGAAATCAAGCTATTACGACACTTTTCTACTTAAAGCTTTAATCACCTGTTTGCCTATGTATGTAGTTCTGGCTTTCAATGCGTTTTTAATCTTGAACCAACCTTCTATCTGCTAAAACTTTCTCAAAACTTCCTTTTCCATACGCTGTGTTTAAATCAACTTAACTCTCTGAACATTACTTACGTCTGATAGATTTTCTCAGTTCTGTGATTAATTTTTTAAAAAATATTTATTTATTTTTAGAGATGGGGGAGGGACGGAGAAACTGAGGGAGAGGAACATCGATGTGTGAGAGAGACACTGGTTGCCTCTCGCACGCCCCCTACTGGGGACCTGTCCTGCAACCCAGGCATGTGCCCTGACTGGGAATCGAACCTGCGACCCTTTGGTTCGTAGCCTGCACTCAATCCACTGAGCTACGCCAGCCAGGGCTACTTCACTTTTTTATTGCTCCCTAAAAATCTAACCCTTACTTTTTGGCTTAAAATAACAATTTTTCTTTGCTCTTGGTTTTGTGGGTCATAAATGCAGGAAGGGCTCAGCTTCATCGTTCACCTAGTATGTCACAAGCTTGAGTGGCTGAGACTGGAGAATCCATCCAATCCACTTCTTTACTCACCAGTTTGGCCCCTCTGTGCTTCTCAGCCTTTCTCCATCTCCATGTGGTTCCTTGTTCTATCACAGCGTAACAGCCTCTCATATGAAAGCTGAGGCCTCTAAGAGACCAAGATGGAAGCTGCCAGTTCTGTTAACCGCCAGGTCTGGGGTTGGCAAGCCATCACTTTCATCATACTCTGTCGGTCACCAAAATCACAGGACAGCCCAGATTCGGGGGAGTAGGGGAAAGGCTCCCTCTTTAACAAGAGACTGATATGGCCGTACCAGGGGGAAAGAAATTCATGGCAGCCGTCTTGGAGACAGCGATCACACCATAGTACTTCACTTAAAACTTTATTTTCAGTATTCCGTGGTATTATATGTATTTGTATATATGTTTCACACCCGTTATTAGATGATATATTCTCTGTGGGAGGGAATGGTGGCTGGTTCATCTTTGTATTCCTAGTGCCTGATCTGTTGTTTCATACGTCAAAGATTTCCAATGCCTGTGACTTGAATAGAATTACTTGGCAATATTCTTAGAAAATACATGCTAAAAGGAAAGCATAACTTAGTTTAACAAATAAGTATTAAATAACAGTATCTACTAAATTTAATGGGTTGATTGATTATAGGTATTGAATATTTTTACATTTGAATAGTTTTATAGATTATGGATAAAGACATTAACTATTCACTGGGCAAAGTTCTCTGATGTGTGCTGTGGAGGATAGAAAGATTACTAGCACCATCTTTAACATGCATTTTAAAATTCGATTCCCACAACTGTCCAAGGCGTGTGAGGAGAATTTGCCAGCCTCATACTACAAATGAGAACTGGTAGTGGAATTTATGGCAGACCTGGGCCTATAATTCAATCTCCTTATTTTCAGGGCAGGGATATTTCCAACACCATGTTGAGTCCGATGCTTGGTTTACATCCAAGGCCCTTCGTGATGTGGCCATGAACTCACCCTCCCATGCGTACCTCTCACGACGCTTCAAGTGCTGGATGCTCTTGTTTTAGGAACAGGCCCCAAACTTTCTCATTATTTTCCCCTTATTTATTATACTTACTAATATTTAGCATGAAAACATTACTGTTAATTGAGATGCTGATTTGTGAGATACTATACCAGGCACTAGAGATACAAAGGTGAGTGGGAACTATTCCTTACCCACAAGGGGCTCTCAGCCTGGTGGTACAGATGGTGTCTCCTAGACAGTCCCCTTTCTGTAGAAATCCTGCAGAACTCCCTCTCCCTCTCCCTGTTCCCATCTCGTGTTGAAATGCTGTTTACTTTTCAGAGGTCAGCAAGAATGTTACCTCCTCCATTTTTATCTTCCCTGGTCTCTTATCCCTTTTACATGGCAGTTATCATATTCATAGTTTGTAAATGTACGGCTGTCTTCAACTTCTTTGTGTCTCTTACTCTGCTGACATTCAAGATGAAGCAAAATTTGGGTTCAGTTTATAGTTCCCAGTGTGGTGTTGGCACCCACATGCTTTGGAACATGAATTAAATTATAACAGCTCCTTCTAGGCTGCCTGAAAACAAACCCTCCTACACATCCTCTCCGAATCCCGGCTCCGTCAGTGACCTGTGCTGAATGCCTTGGCGGCCAGGATTATACCATGTGATTTTGCCTTACTGCAGTTCATCGGACTAGGGTTGGGACGTGACCCAAGGCTGGCGAACTCCTTAGCTGAACCACAGCTTATCAACTTGTCAGATTCTCTAATGAGTTTGTGGTAAGACCAAGAAATTTTAGTGTGTGGAAGATGTTTGCCCTATAATTTAATGTGTTTGAGTCAAGCAACTGTATTGGTCTGAGCACAAGAAGAAGCAGCTACTCTGAAGAAAAATCAGAGATGGAGAAGGTGGCTTTGGTCCTACGGCTTCCCAGTTCCACTTCCTGTACAACTGAATTTAAGTGTCTTTCTTTATGAGATTGTCTCTCAGATTATTAAATAAATCCTCCCTCATTTAAGTATTTCTTTGCAACCCAAAATGCTTGCACCAAAACATTGCCAGTTTCAATCATTTCTTAATCCACATCTTCCTCAGTTTCTCACCGCATTTTTAAACTACTGCCTGTAACTGCATTCTCACGATGTTTATTTTCATTGGCTTTTAAGATACTGATGACTCCAGTTCCTCTTTCACCCAACAGATTCTTCTGTGCGTGCCTTTCTTTGTACCCTGTATATATGGGCACTCCCCAAGGTTTTGCTCTTGGCCTTCATTTATTTCCTTTGTCTATGCTTTCTGTCTTGTTCTTATCTATTCCCATGGTGGCATCTATCATCTCTAAGAAGGTGACTGTTAAATATATTTCACACACACACTTTATAGCTTTGACTTCTCTCCTAAACTCTACTGTTTGCTTATTGGCATTTGAAATTTCACAAGTCAAAACAGAATTCATTATTATCACCTCCAGATGAGTTCATATAGCTACTGGATAATTTTTGAAGTACTTTCTCATCTTGATCTAATGAATCTGAGTCCTTAGGACTTTTTTATTTTCTGTTAGTGGTGTTATTTTTCTCTTGGTAATGTAGCTGTAATGCTTTTATACCCTTCTGAACATTTTCAGTGTCAAGCTGGACTTTCTAGATATATTATGATTACTAATGATTCATAATAAACCCTACTCGAGTGATGATTAGTAATAGGAGACCTTACTTGAACCCCACACTTCTAGACCTGGCATAGATCTGGCTGTGGCATGGGGGGCTGCTTTCACCTCACCTGTAATCCATTTCAGATATCTAGGAGGCAGGAAAATAATGACTCTAGAGTCTCAGGAGTGAGTTGATCTTCTTGACCCAATAAAGTATCCCTAAAAGGTTCTCTATGGGTGAGAGCGCCATGTGACGTTGGTGTTGAATGACTCACTGCACAATGCCCAGCACAGTGCTTAGTTGTGCTCCAACGGGCTGCTTCTCTTACATAACACTTTTCTTGAAATTCAATTCCTGAACTGATTTGTTAGCATTTGCAATAGAACCAGAGTGTCTGAGGAGATCTACAGAAAGTAGGATTGGCTTTAGGACAAAAGTGGCCTTAGAAGTAGTTGGAAAAGTAACCTATCTGACTGATTTGAGGACTTCCAGATTCTTCCTCCAGCCAAAGAAGACAGCAGCCACCTTCCGCTTGGCACGGAGCAGCTGTCCGTCAGTGGGCATCTATATGAGTGACAGGCAGACAACCAAGCATTACGGCAAGATCAAAGAGATCTTGAGAATGAAGCCCCTGCCCTCACATGAGAATCTTTCAGACTATTAAGAATTCAGTGCAAATTCTAATTTAACCACATGAGAACAGCTGATGGTTATGCTGTTTTGTTTAGGCTCATATTGCTTGAAGTCTGGTCCTGAATATGTTTAAATAGGAAACCTAAAATATTTCCCTTAGCTCCAATTGAAGGCATCCTAATAGCAATAAACTTTGTAAGGCATGAAGGAAAAGCTGGATTATTTAGAGTACAGTTTACTGAATATCATAACTGATCCGTCCTCTGTCTAGACCATTGTGGCAATTTATGTTCACAATTTGTGAAAGATTCTGAACTGTCGCTGGGCTAACAAAGAGATGCACTTATTTTCAGTGTATGTTATGGGCGTTTATTGTGTGCAGTGAAAAACATACATGCATTTTGAAGTAGCATTACTAAGCAGCCTCATTTCTTGAGCATTTTGTAAAAACAGAAATTTGCCACGTTGTGAACTTGGCATATTAGAATCATGTGGGAAATTATGCTTTGTTTTCTTAAAAAGCCAATTCAATTAACAGAAGACCTTGGAAATTCATTTCCGGTGTATTTTACCCCCATTTTAATTTTTTTTGAAGTTCAAGGTACTTTACGTGCATTCTCTTTAATTGAATCGTTAGTCCTAAGTGGTGTGTTAGAAAGGAAATGGGATTTGGTGGCAGTCAGAGCTAGATTTGCCGCTAGATAATTCTGTGACCTGGTACAAGCTACTTTTCTTATCTCTGAAGAGGTTTGTCACAGGCTTCATATATACTCATTTAATTCTCATATGCATATATTAATATAAAGCTGGTCAAATTGGTAGCATTCAGTAAGTGTTTATGTTAAGCCTTTCCTGCTGAGCTGATTGGGTGAGAACTGAAGGTGAGTTTTTATTTTGGAATTTGAACCCCGGCCAAAGTGTTCTCAATCCATTCTCAAAGCGTTTGATTCCCCCAACTGCAGTAAAAATCTGCTGGTGGGATTAGACAGCTGGAGTTTGCCTAATGTGTTACATTTGAATAAAGTATTTAGATACATTGTTTTTCATATATTTGTTTGCTTCCCTGTTTGCTTTCTCCTGAAGATATTGGAGATCTGCTGGGCCAGTGCCCTGACCATGGGTGGGCGCCACACAGAGGCACATTGCGAAGCTGGAGTGCAGAGCACAACTCTTGTGGAAAATCAGCCCTGTTAATTTATTAAGGCATTAAGAGGAGAAATCCATTAGATCCTTTGTTATACTTATAGATACTCACAGGCTTTTAAGGCATTATCTTACATTCTTGCTGATTTTTTCTCTTTTTTTCAGGTTATTTTAAAAAGCAATGTATGCTTATATAACATTTAGAAACTACACAACCGAATGAAAGAGGTAAAGAGGTAGAGATAGAAATATACACAGAGAGAAAGCTGTGAAAAAAGAATATTAAAATCACCTACCATTCCACCACTCTTGACTAACCAGAATACAATTTTGTTTCTGGATTTTCTCATTTCATTAGGTATATGATAATACGATGGTTTTTAAAGACTATGTGGTTTCTCATCGTATGTCATGATAATGTTGTATTATAGAAGAGAAATGGTAATGTTAACATTTCATGACTTTAATAAGACTATTGATTACCCAACCTACATAGATTTAGAAATCTATCAAAAACCTTTTTGATCAATTATGTATTCCATTGGTGAATTTATATCTTGAGACTGAGTTAGGCCTGACAGTGTTTATTATTTCATTGGAACAGATGAGATCTTGAAGTTGAAACTAGACATGTATTTGAGTAGAGAAGATGGAGGATGGGTTGGGATGTGGGATTAGGGCATAACTATAGCCATTGGGTGGAAAAAATACACTCAGGAAGGTACTTTGTGGTATATGGAGAGCAGATGTAATGGTTTTATCAGGACAGAGAAACGGGCACAGAGGAAGTGAGCAAGGGACCTAGTTACCATACCTGGAAGACCAGTAGGACTTGGTTTCAGGAACGAGGCAGAAGCCTAGTTGTTACAACTTTGCCAGAGGATCAGTTATCAGAGTTGGATTAATAGCAAGGTTGCCTTGATATCTAGTGCTCTATATTGAGCTAACGTTCCCTTCTCATGAGGATGCTATTGGTCCAAAGCCTGAGATAAGGCTGAGCGTCCAGGAGAGATTAAGTGGAGAGAGCGGGCATGGGGGTGGAGGGTGCTGGAACCAGGCAGACCGCAGTGGTATCACCCAAAGGTGACTATCAATGTTTTAGAAGTTAGAGTGCTATATGATGACTCAGAGGAGTCAATCCTAGATTTAGTGCTATTTAACACTTCCATTAAATTGATAAATTAGAGAACAAGCCATTAATGCTCAAATGACATTAAGTAAAAATAGTAGCTTGCACTTTGGGAAACAAAATTTCAATACTACCTTGAAAAACTAGATAAATGATTAAAACTCAATAGTAGCTTTGCAAGGACAAATGCACATCAGTACCTTAAATAGAAAAACATATGCTACCAGTACATTATCTCCACTAAATTTCAGACTAAAGGATTAAAGACCTTTATTTTCTGCTTGACCTTTTCTGGAAAACTCATGAGATATTGATGGAATATTTAAACTGTGACATTAGTAACTTAATTCTTGCCAGTTTTAAGGTCTCCTGAAATTTACTTGATTTTGTAGAGTCCAGTTACATTTAGAACAAGAATAAAATATTTATCAGACCTCTCTTGGCGCTACTTGGCAGGTGCTTTTCAGAATAAGTATTGCATTTTTTTTTTTTGGCTGTAAGTCAAAGGAAGTGGATGCCATGAAATTATGAAAAGAAGAATCTGTTTCGTGTTGGAAGAGAAAAGGTCACTAAGCACTACTAATTACTGCTGCTGCTGGCGCTTTAATGAGAACTTTTCTAAGAAATTGAGTGCTGAGGACATGAGGGCAATTGAGTACAAGAGGGAGTTATTGAATATAGAATAGAGGAAACTACAAGTTAGCTGAATAGAAATCAGGATGAGTCATCACATACTTAAAAGATGGGAATACCGGTGCATCAGAAAAATTTCAGTTTCATTTAAAATTGTTATCGTAATTGAAAAATATAATCCATGGAGGTAGGTTAGTTCATTTTTAGATAAAGGCAAGATGAAGGAGTTCGTGATAAGGGAACATTAATAGCTTGGGATGTGGACTTTTGGGGAGCCCTGGCATTACAGAAAAGTTGACAATGTCTGAAATAACAGAACCTTAAAAAAAATTTCTGCCAGTGAACTCTTTTTTGTAAAAATTGTCCAACCCAAGCCACACTCTTTATCTGGCCGCTCGGCTCAGCCCGGGCCATTTATACGCCTGGCTATGGTTATCTGGTGATCTGACCTCTTGAAACAGGAGCCCTGTCCTTTCTAGTTTTCCTGCCCCCAGGAGCGGCTGAGCAAGTGTTTAATTCTGCCTCAATGACTCCTTTATGTGCTCAAATACCAGCTTTCTGATGTCTTGGCTTTTTCTTCCACAGAATGCAACAAAGCCCGCTTCTCTAACTGTCGTCAATATCATGTTTAATGATCCCGGAGTATTGTGTTCTAGCTAAGTGAATGAGCGCGTGGTCACTCTGCCCGACAGTATAATTTCGGAAAAGGGGCATTTTGATTTTTCTGAGATCAGCTTGCCTGAGCTACTTAGCATCTTCAGAGATTAAAAAGAATGATTTTTGGAGATCTTTTCAAAATTGTAAGATAAACTAAAGTATTTCAATAGTTCACACAGAAAAAATTTGATTTCCTCAAACAGCTTTTAAAATCCTTTATGATATTAGTGTTTTAAATTATATCTTTATCTTTCAAATGGGAATTTCTTAGTAAACTCTGAATTACTTGCAGCCATTTCATAACGTAAGCAGTCAGTTTTTAAGATTGGAAAACTTCTTTTCATATGTGAGCGAAACGAGCACTGAAATTAGTGGGGAAGAATTCACGACTCGGCAGATAAGGTATGACTCTGTTTCTGAATCCACGTGGCAGAGCGGACGGGTCTGTGGACATAGGTTTGATCTTTGACTTGCCACGGAGTGTCCACTCCTCAGTCCAGGAAAATGTTTGCATCTCAGTTCACTCCGCACATGTTAAACTATGTGTTAGGCCTGAAAACTCCTTGAGGGTTTAGACAATCTATCGCGTAAATGTTGAGATTGCTTTCGAGTCCACCATTCGTGGAGTCTTCACTGTGCCCTTTCTCAGGGAAGTCTGTCTTCCCAGGCCCCAGCCCCCTCTTTTGCATCAGTTGGTCATTTATTACCTGCTTGGCCTCCATCTCTCTGATCCTCTCCCCATCTTAAGAAGAAAAACAATTATACAACTAATAGTCTCTGTGCCCCAGAAAAAGAACTCCTTTATATCATTATGCCAGGCAGTGTTGTCCCTTATTGTCCTAGTTTCTGTATTCCAAAATAGCATTTGCTTCAATATTTGCATATCAAAAGCTTTGTTTTTGAGTGTGTGTGTGTGTCTTCCCAAAACTTCTGGTCCCCTATGTTTCGCAGAGAAATCCTTAAAATGGCGGCTTCAGCTGAAAGGCTTCAGATGAGTTTCTTAGTACTCAGGCTAGACTACTGGATGCTTCTCTGTTCATTCCCTTATCTCCCAGATGCACCCACTGGAGTTTTTGAGGCACAGGGTGGGAAGGTTGGTGGGCAATCCTGATGGGAACAGAAGGTGATCTCCCTCTCTTCCTCGCAAACCCCATTGATCAAGATTTCTTCCAGTATGCTTCTCCCATTCCGTTACATTAACTGTTGATCAATTTACACGTACTTTTAAAACCACATGTAATTTTTCATTGTTTTATTTGTGTGTGTATGTGTGTGTAAGGGATAGTGTCAGAAAAAGGCATTTCTGGGCTCTTTGATCTGTTGCATAAGCGTGTAAGGAATGACCTGAAGTGTTCAAATTAGAAAAGGATGAAGACTGATTTGCTCATTTAATTTAGGAATGCTTCTTAGGCCCGAAGCTAGAACTTTTCCCGTGAACGCCTGGTCCTGGTTGCGGCCAACACTGACACTTTATAGAGAAGGGAGTAAACTCCGCCCTCAGCCTGCGGACAGTGTTATTTTTCATTATCTCCGTTTATCTTCTGATCCTCTGCTCCCAAGTCCCCGAAACGCTTTCCATTGTTTTGTTTAGATAAGGTGACCGAATATCGTTAATTTTATATATTTTCTTAGATGTGTCAAACACACAATATCTTTACTATTTACTTTTTAATTTCTGTTTTGGTTACGTTGATTCTGTTCACTTTTACCAAGTATATTTACCAGCATGCGAAACGCCACATTGTCTTTTGCCACTAATATTTTTCTACCCAAGCATTATTTTCTCTGTAGGAAACTTTCTTTTTTATTTCTATTTTCCTTTAAAAACTTTAGTTGTGTTAACATGTATTCAGGTTGAGCCATACGTGTTAGATGAATTGAACTAAACAACGATGGTAGAACAGAAGCTCCGCGAATGCAGGGGCTTTGTCGGTATTCTCAGCGCTTACAAAAGTGCCCAGTACGTGGCAGACTCTCAAGAAATATTCGTTCGATGAATGAAAAAGTGAAATGTGATCTTTTCCCCTCTTGGTTAATAGTATCCTTAAGGCGCTGGTGTTTTTACTGGCGCTTTTCCATGTGTTTTTCAATGAACACATAGCCTTTAATCTACTTTATATCCTCCAAGAAAATTAGTCACATTACTTATATTTACATTCATTTCAACCAAAACTAAACTTCCCTGTTTATGCATCTACCTACCATAGTATCCTGCCCAGGCTTTGAATGACTTTAAAGATCAGAAGCCTCCTCTAAGAAAGGCTTGCCATCATTGAGATGATTCACCAAACTTGTACTGGGCTTTGAAACATTTCAAGGGCAAAATTCAAAAAATGTTTTGAGCAGCTGGAAATGTTTTGGGAGATGAAATACTTTGTATCAGCCCAAAGCCAGTCGTTCTTAACCTCATTTGGGCCAGCAGTTCTTTTGAAAATGTTCTACCTGTCAAACATCTGACCCTGCCACATGCACATAGCAACGTAAAATGTGTTGCCTTTACTTTAAGAGGTTGAAAGTCCTCTGAAAGCTCGTTTGTGAGCTGTATGTGGGTTCTTTGGTTTGGTTCAGAAACCTGACCTTAAGGGCATACCTACTAAAATCTAAATCCTTGAGCTCAGTGCCCAGAGGTCTGATCATCTGCCACCACAGGGAAGTGCCTTATGTTTAATAAATATTGATTAAGTGAAATGGTGTCTAGTAATAAAAATGTCATATTGTTTTATGATATTTTAAACTTCTTACTGTCCATATATTCACATAGGTTAATACCATTTGTATTAGGTGTCTGTCCCGGCACATTGTGATAGAAAGGATCTAATTGTGCTGAGGGGAAGGGAGCTGACCGAGAGGGGCTTCTACTTTAAAGACAACTTCAGGGACTGCCTGAGTGGCCTTTGCAGAGGCATTGGACACAGGGAAAGGAGCAGCAGCAATTAGAGGTAATTATGACCATGTGCAACTGTCACTCTATTTAAACCGAACATCCAGTTCTTCTCCAAGTTTATGAGTCATTCTGATCTGTGCCACTGTGTGACCAATTGCCATTACAGCTCACACTATGTGATCTCTAGAAAATCAATATCAATTTGATTTATGCACAGAGTCACACAATACCCGTTAATAAGAGAATAAAGGAAAACCATAACATCTCCTTTGAATTAAGTACTTTGGCAAAAGAAAAATAATTATTTTTACTTGTTAACAAAATTATAGTTGAGAGCCGCAATATTATAAGTGACCAAATATTAAATATATCTTGTCAATAGGATAAAAGGTATCATGGGCTGTCTTTTATGTTGATGCTTTTCACCAAACTTTATTCTCCCATATGTTTTTGGGATGTGAGATGTAAAGATCCAGATGTGAAAGGTAGGGGTGCTTTATCCTTCCGGCAGTTTCTCTGGTGTCTCCTGAGGTAGACAGAGGATCTCAAGGAAAGCTTCGGATAACTTCAGTGAATTGATTGCAAGCCCTGATCCTAGAGCCTGATGTATAACCGATACGTGGGGGAGGGGGTGGCATGAAGAGGGTTAGAGAGAGAATGGGTGTGGGGAGCTTGGTGCTAGCAACTGTATCTATGGAGAATAAAACTGAGTTCCTGAGCTTGCTCTGATTCTGATTGGTTTGTTCCTCTTCTACTCCATCAGTACTTACCCCCTTCTCGTCCCTGCAGGCCTGCCAAGAATTTAGTCCTAGCGAATGCACTCCTCATTCTTCCTCTAGCTTGTGATTCCATTTTATTCTTCTTTATCCTTGCTCTACATCTGATAAAGTGATTGAAATGAACTAATTCATTTTATGGAGCTCCTACTATGTGGCAGCACCGTGCTAGGTGTTCAGTGAAGAACAAAAAAGACACTGTCCACAGTCCCTTGGAACTTTTAGCCTCTGGTTGCACGCATGATAGAACAGTCTTCGACTGGTAAGTCTGCACATGGGAGACTGCCAAGGCTGATGAAATTGGGCAGTAACAGCGGCTCTCTGTAGTCCCCTCTCTCTCATTCATGAAATCAATTCACTTTTGGATTGAAGAATTGTTTAAGAAGCCATGTGGGTATATGAAAATTTGGGGATCAAAGGGAGAGGAAGTTGGAAGCTTTGAAGTTAGGGATTTGATCATATTTGGCTACATTTGTAACTGTCATGAATCACTCTGTAATAGTGAAAGTTCAGCTCCCTTCCAGCAAGTTTAATTAAAACTAATTATAGATGTACATATCAGAAGGTCTGGTATCTCCTTCTTGGGATTTCCTTCTCTTCTTAATCTGCCCAAGAACTCCAGCAGTTCACAGTCTAAAAAGTTGGCCTGGTTGACTTCTACTCCCAAGAAAAACACTGATGTTTGGACAGTGTTACTGTCATTTCTTCTTTACTTCCACACCCTGTTCGTATTGAACGATGGTCCCCTCCAGGCCTACGGAAGTCCCTGCTCTGTCCTCTAGGTCCAGGTCCTTCCCATAGTCCTATAAGGGACTCTTGCCCCACCCCTCAGTGACATCTTGATGGACCCTGGACATCTTGTTTTGAGGCTAATCAGCCATGGCTCTCCTTGTCTCAAGGTAACTTTGTTTCTAGAGCTTCATTACCCTCCTTTGCCACTTGACCTTGTCTAGTCCACCTGAAAAATCTCCCTGACTTCAAGTCATTGTGCTACTTAATGCAAATTGATCTACACCCCCTTCAGCGACCAGTTCTTGCTTGGTCACACAGGGTTTATTGCACTTTTGTCCCAGGATCATGACTATCTACTAGCCCTGGAATTGCCTAATATAGGGGGTTGATCAGGTAAGGCCTAGGAGGACAGAGAAGGCTTGCTTCCATCATTACAAAAAGAAGGGAGGATGGAAGGGAGGGAGGAAAGAAGGAAGGAAGGAAGGAAGGAAAAAGGAAGCAAAGAAAAGAGGGAAAATTCAGTAGTGATTATTGAACATACAGAGTCCTCATATAGATGAAAAGTGTAGGAGAGGAAAAGTATAGGAAAGACTTTTTCTTTTTTTTTTTAATGGGAGGAGGTGACCATATTTCACTGTTGCTACTGCAGACTTTTACCCCTCTCCCCCGCCCCTACCCTCCCCCACCAGCATTACTCTCCTATTTGAACTAGAAAAAGAACTCTTGTGGCCATGATGGTGGGTTAATAGTGAAAGGAAGAGGGTGAAGACTGGGCAAGAAAAAAGGGAGGATAACTCTGTAGCCACTAACTCACTCCCCTCTCCCCAGCTTACTGGGGCAGCCCAGTAAGGCTGGCCTCCTTGGCCATCAGAAGAGGGAAAGCAAGGGGGGGAGGGTAAGGGGAGCCAGAGTGGAGCGAGGGGGTGATGCCCTGTTTCAGCCATTGGCTCTTCACAGTCAGATGTTTTCAGTGACTTAATCCCAGCCATGCTAATCTTTGTTTCCTTTAAAAACATTGCTTAAATTATTAAGCTAAAACAAGAACATAGTGTAGAACTTAGAAAACATGAAGATAAGGTCTCTTGTGATCCTGCCATCTAGAGATCACTACTGCTAATATTTTGGTGTGTTTTCTTAGGATGCATACTTATAAAATCTGTATCAAATCTGATTTATTGATATAGAGATAAAATAGTAATAATAACAACTCAGCTCGAGTGCATACCATGTCTTAGGCGATTGCATAAGTGATCTATATAAGTTACCATGTAATTCTAACAACGGTCCTCTAGCGTGGTTATCATGATTACCCTCGTTTGCCGTATGAAGGACCAGGGGCAGGGAGAGCACAGGGCTGGCTCTAGGCCGCCTCCGGGGACGTTCGCGAAGCCTTGGTTGTCTGTCTCCTGAGCCCTCAGCGCCGCTCATTATGCTGATCATAAACACAGCTTTTTAGCTTAATTTAAAGCCAGGAAGGTTCATAATTCAAACCAATCACTTTACTTATTTTTAATTTTAGGTTTCTTTCAGATTTTTATCAGGCGAAAGAAATTTGTTTTGATGACAATTTGCAACCTCATAGGATATCGGGGCTGGAGTGAGTGACCTTGGCGGTGCCCTTGCCTTGTCATCTGGTTCTGCAGACCCAGCGTGTGAGTTAGACACTGGCTGGCGGAGCTTCATTCAGATTTCTGTTTCGATGCTACACTCAGCTTTGATCTCTGTTCCCGTTGCCTGCCTTGTGGCACTGAGTCATCCCCACCTGTTTGGTAGATGGGTATCTTAGTGTTCTTCTCTAGTGGGTAGGAAAAGTCCCTCAGTTTCTGTCTGTGCTCTGCCAGAACACTCTTATCATCCAGGACACAGCCTCGATAGAACATAACTGTCACACACACTCACATTATTTGACAAAAATATTGCCTGCGTGCTGCTGTGGGACTGCTGGCAGAGTGCTGTGCTGGCGGCTGCTCTGAGGGACATCATTCTGTGCTCATCTGGGACATTTCTTTTTTAATAATTAGTGACAGTGCCCTTTTTGTCCATTAGGCTCCATCTGGTGTCATGTGATTAAAGTTGATGGTTATTTTTATGTCATCAGCTATCATATTTTTTGTTCCATTTTTAGAACACCTCTTGCAGGGATTTTGAAGACTTTTTTGACTTCTCGTTTTGAAATTATCACCAAATTCTTACAAAGGTTAACAGCAAAGTTTTTCAATGCCAGCCTCACCTGAAATTAATCACTGCCTAAACAAAAGGTTATTTCACCATGCTAATTCTTTTGGACAGCCATGTATAACTGACTAGTTAATTAATTACTTAGAAGCTACTTCTGATTTCATTTTTTCAAGATTAAAGACTCTAAAGCTTTTCTTTGAAATTTTGTTTTTTTCCCTTTCCCTTCCCTTCCTCCCTCCCTCCCTCCCTCCCTTCCTTCATTGGTACAATGTCTCAGGTGGGCCCTGTCCCCCTTGGCTCTGTGTCTGCTTCCTGAACACTGGGGATTACCCTGAATTCTACTGAGTTCCATAGCTGTCCGTCTTAACCAACACTCAGAAGCACTTTACGTTCTCACCGTGCTTCTGAAAATGCTTTTTTCAGTCTCCGCTGACCATCTATACCCAAGGCCTTCTTTGCTGCCTTCATTCCCTCTAACCTCAACCTCTGTACAAGTTGATACTGTTAACTGTGCTCACCTTGAAATTTTTATGTTTGATATCCATGGTGAACATTATCTGCTCTCTCATAGCTTCTTTTGGTCCTTTTTTACTGATTTTTTAACTTCCAGTTTCCTACAAGTAGGAAGTAAACCTCATGAGAGAGCTGCTTCTGGAGTTCAGAAATTCTGGTGTGTGTCTTTAGCCTTATTCTCCATTCCCTTCTTTAGCTCTCTCTTTTGGTGACTTTGGTTACTCTTAAGAATTTACTGACTCGCTCTAGGTCGAGGCAGGCAAGTTTATCTCTCTAGGTCCAACATCACTCAATGTCTCCATCTCTCTTGGGACCCCTCCATTCTGATATGTTACGGGAACTCCAGATTCAATCCGTGATCCCCCAAAGCACCCTCCGCCCCAGCAGTCAGTCTCTGCACCTTCCCCTTTTCTGTTACGGCCATCACTTCCCGTTCTCCTGCATTTGGCACACCAAAGCCCTTCTCTGACCTCTCTTCCCCTGGCAGTCAACAGGCTAGGCAATCAGTTACCTATTTTACAGATTTTATCCCTTAAATGTCTTTGCACCTCTTCTCCCCACTTCCCCCCAACCCCCCGCCCCACCTTTTCACTCTTTTTGCCGTTATGCCAGTTTAGACCTAGGGTGCTTTTTACTGTGATATTTCAGGAGCATTTAAAAATCCATTCTTAACAATGTCGATAACTTTGTATAAATTTTTCTTCCAAAGCAAAATTCAGAGAATGCCTCTTCTCTGCTTGGAAACCTAAATATTCATTGTGTTTAAAATTAAGTATATGCTCAGCCAGATGTTTGAGATCTTCCACAATCTGACCTTAGTGTACTTTTCTGCTTTTCGCTCCTGTAGTCCACTGCCTGTGTCTCCCACTCCAATCGCGCTATCGTTGGTCCTTGATCTCTGTCTTGCTTTCCACATCCGTGCGTTTCCTTTTGCCGTCCTTAACTGGAGTCTCGGCTCCACTTACAGTAGACCTGCCCACCTTTCCGTCTCTTATTTAATAAAGCCTTTATTGATTCTTTTAGAATAATGTCATCTTTCCTCATTTGAACCTCATAGCATTTCCTGGTTTTTCTGTGACACTTCTCTCGCTGAGCTCTCATTTTTGCTTTTGGCTTAATTATACTCAATGATTTAAATTTCTATGTGATTCGTAAGATGAAAGCATTCCAATAACGTGGTCAGTTTAGTGAATTTATGTCAGTATAACATCGTCTTATATATTATCATCTCCTACTTGGTCTGAAAATCACCTGTGCTTTGAGGTTGATTGGTCAGGCCATGTTAGTTTGTTAACCTTACCTTTGTCTAATTTCTGGGAATCTCTTCATTGTGCCTTCAAACAATCTAGGCAGTTTGCATGAGTATAACAGTTGGAGCACATGAAAATGCTGGTTAGTATTTGGATGGTTTTATTTTGTCTTCTTGTAGAATGATACTTTTCATCCCTGATCTTCTGAAGTCCTTTAGAAGATCCAACAAGAAGCACCCTCTTCTCTGCCCACGTTTTGATTCAGTTAAGAGATAAGGCAGAGATAAAGCTCATGGTGACCAAAACCCTACCTCTATTCTGGAAGACTATGTACCCACGAATGTGGCTTGTATCTGCAGGAAAGGGGACTTCCTCATACTATACTCCAGAATCTAGTGTGCTCCCCAGCCCCAGACCGCACCGCACTGACCCATCTCTCCTGGAGAAGCAGCGCGGAATTGAGGGTGCCCTCCAAAAGAGACTTGGTCTCCAGAGGAAAGGTGCTCATCCCCACACACCAGGTTTCTTCTTGCAAAATGATCAGTAAGTCACTTCTCCCTAGAAGGGGAGAGAGGTTAGGAGTGGTATGACTGGTGGAGCACTCTCTACCTTGAAGGAAACACCTGGACTAGGGAATAGCTATTCCTCCTAACAGTGTTGGTTCTCTGTGTTAATCTGATGATTAGAACAAATGGCATGATTAGCTGATTTATCCCAACCTATTTAATAAAAGGAACAGTTGAGATTTCAGGTAATGCTTTGTATTTAACCACCATCTAAAAAAAGACGTTTTTCATCTAGTTGATGTGCAAACTAGGGTGGCACCTGGTCACACATTGGCCACTTCATAAATGTGACACTGAGCCCGAGTCTGCTTCTGCAACATGTATCACTGTTTCTCTTTGGTGATGATAAACCACAGAGGCATCTAGCCTGTTGCAATATAAGTGTTCTTCACCACCAGCACATCACAAGTTATTACTTCCCTCAGGCACTGACAAATGAAAGACTCAACGAATGGCCAATTCAAATGAGATTGTGTTCGGAAAGATTTTCCTACTAATCTCGCTGAAGTTATTGGTTTGCATACTTGATTAACTGAAAGTTTGTAAGATAATTTTTCTGTCATAAAGTTAGTGAACTGTAAAAATATTCAATTTTATTTTGTTTAGTCATGAAACTGCATTGGGGAAAGACAGTTTTTTGAATTGATAGTATTGAGAAATATACCAATATTCTAACCACAGACATTTTTATGCCCTTCTGTACATAAAAATAAATGTCAGTAATATTTAATAGTGATTAAGTTATAGATGGATAGGCTTATGATGTTCAGGTTGGGGAAGCAATTGATGCTATATAAATATTAAGTTATAACCATCAAAGTTTAGGATAATGATTACATAAGTTACTCTTTAACAAAATATTTATTATACAGCCTAGAAGACCATAATACTATATGAGTGTCTGTTAAATAAAAATTAAATAAAATAGTGGATTTAGTAGGAGTAAGATTTTCAGCAAAAATGGTACTGTGAATTCTAATGGGTTGTATATCTTGATCTCTTTCTAAATGCAATTTGTTGACTATCCAGAGTGTGTGTGGCTCCTTTCTGGTTTTGCTTCTTTATTCCTTCTACGTGTGGGATAAGTTATAAATCTCAGTGGATTAAAACTTGGAAGCAATATTGCCTACATGCTTTTTTCCTATTACCAGTTAGTCCCCTCATACAGCCCTGTCCCAGCAATCACCACACTGCTGTCCATGTCCACGAGTCCTTTTTCCTTTTTGCTCAGTCCGTCCACCCCTGCCCACCCCCCAGAGCTGTCAGCCTGCTCTCTCTGAGTCTGTCTCTATTTTCCCTGTTAGTTCATTAGAATCCACATATGAGTGAAACCATATGGTATTTGTCTTTCTCTGATGCACTTATTTCACTTAGCATAATGTTCTCCAGGTCCATCCATGCTGTTGCAAAGGGTAAAACTTTCTTCTATTTTATGGCTAAATAGTATTCCATAGTGTAAATATCCCATGGTTGTTTTATCTACTCATCTACTGATGGATACTTGGGCTGCTTCCATATCTTGGCGATTATAACACTGCAGTGAACCCAGGGGTGCTTATGTTCTTTTGAATTCGTGTTTTGGATTCCTTTGAATGTATTCCCAGAAGTGGGATTCCTGGGTCAAATGGCAGATCCATTTTTAATTTTTTTGAGGTATCCCCATACTGCTTTCCGTGGTGGCTGCACCAATCTGCATTCCCACCAACAGTGCAAAAGTATTCCCCTTTCTCCACATCCTCACCAGCACCTGTGGTTTGTTGACGTATTGATGACAGCCATTCTGACAGGTGTGAGATTAATTTCATTGTGGTTTTAATGTGCATTTCTCTGATGATGAGAGATGTTGAGCATCTTTTCATATGTCTATTGGCCATCAGTATGTCCTCTTTGGAAAGTGTCTATTCAGTTTCTTTACCAATTTTTTAATTGGGTTGTTTGTTTTCTTGGTGTTGTTTTATAAGTTCTTTATAAATTTTGGATATTAACCCCTTAACAGATGTATTGGTGAGTATGTTCTCCCATTTTCTGGGTTGTCTTACTATTTTGTTGATGTTTTCCTTTGATGTGTAAAAACTTTTTAGTTTGATGTAGTCCCGATGTTTATTTTTTCTTTTGTTTCACTTGCTTGGGGACGTATATCTGAGAAAATATTGCTACAAGCTATGTTTGAGACTTTGCTGCCTATATTTTCTTCTATCATTTTTGTGGTTTCGGGTCTAATATTCAAGTCTTTAATCCATTTTGAATTTGTTCCTGTGTGTGGTATAAGAAGGTGGTCTAGTTTCATTTTTCTGCACATATCTGTCCAGTTTTCCCAACACCATTTATTGAATAATCTACCTTTGTCCCATTGTATGTGCTTGCTTCCTCTGTTGAATATTGTGATTCCTCCAACTTCGTTCTTCTTCCTCAGGATTGCTGTTGCTATGCAGGGCCTTTTGTGGTTCCATGTAAATTTTTGAAATATTTTTTCTAGTTCTGTGAAATAAATTATTGAAATCTTGATAGGAATTGCATTGAATCTATAGATTGCTTTGGGTAGTATGGACATTTTAATGATGTCACTTCTTATCCACGAACACGGCATGTGCTTCCACTTATTTGTATTTCTTTAGTGTCTTATAATTTTCCAAGTACAGGTCTTTTACATCCTTGGTTAGATTTATTACCATGTACTTTATTTCTTTTGAAGCATTTGTAAATGGGATTGTTCTTTTAATATCCCTTTCTTTAGTTTATAATGGCATATAAAAATGTAGCTGATTTCTGGACGTGAATTTCATATCCTCATACTTTGCTGAATTCATTTATCAGTCCTAGTAGTTTTTTGGTGGAATCTTTGGGATTCTCTATGTACAGTATCATGTTATCTGCAAATAAAGACATTTTTACTTCTTACTTTCCAATTTGGATGCCTTTTATTTATTTATTCTTCTTGTCTGATTTCAATAGCTAGGATTTTCAGTACTACATTAAATAAGAGAGATGAAAACAGATATCCCTGTCTTATTCTTGATCTTAAGAGGAACACTTGTAGTTTTGCCCATTGAGTATGATGCGGACAGCAGGTTTGTTATATATGGCCCATATTATGTTTATACATGTTCCTTTGATTCCCACTTTACTGAGTATTTATCATAAATGGGTCCTGGATTTTATCAAATCTTTTTTTTTATATCTATTGATATGATCATGTGGTTTTTACCCTTCATTCTGTTTATGTGGTGAATCACATTTATTGATTGCAAATGTTATACCAAACTTGAATTTCCAGAACAAATCCCCCTTGATCATGGTGTATGATCTTTTTGATGCATTGCTGTATTCGGTTTGCTAATATTTTGTTGAGAATTTTAGCATCTATGTTCATCAGAGATATTGGCCTATAATTTTCATTCTTTGTAGTATCTTTATCTGGTTTTGGAATTAGGTTAATGCTGGTCTCAAAAAATGAGTTTGGGAGCCTTCCTGCCTCTTGAATTTTATGAAATAGTTTGAGAAGGAGAGGTGTTAGTTCTTCTTGGGATGTTTGGTAAAATTTACCTGTGAAGCCATCCCATCCAGGGTTTTTGTTTGTTGGGAGGTTTTTTAAATTTTTTTTTATTACTGTTTCAATTTCAATAGGTATAATGTATCTATTCAGATTCTCTGATTCTTCCTGATTTAGTTTTGGAAGACTGTACACTTGTAGGAATTTATCCATTTCATCCAGGCTGTCCAATTTGTTGGCATGTAGTTGTTCATAATGTTTTCTTACAGTCCTTTCTATTTCTTTGGTGTCAGTTGTTCTCCTCTTTCATTTCTGATTTATTTATTTGGGCCCTCTCTCCTTTTTTCTTGATGAGTCTGTGTAAAGGTTTGTCAATCTTTTTTATATTTCCAAAGAACCAACTCTTAATTCATTGACCTTTTGTATCAATTTTTTAGACTCTATTTTGTTTATTTCTGCTGTGATCTTTATTATTTCCTTCCTTCTACTCTTGGCTTTGTTTGTTGTTCTTTTTCAGGTTCCTTGAAGTGTAAAGTTAGATTGTTTATTTGAGCTTTTTTTTTTAAGTTACGCCTGTAATGCTATGAATTCTCCTCTTAGGATTGCTTTCCCTGTTTCCCACAGATTTTGGATTGTTGTGTTCCTATTTTCGTTTTTTTAAGGTATGTTTTTATTTCTTTCTTGATCTTGTTGTTGACCCATTTATTGTTTAATAACATATTATTTAGCTTCCATGTCTTTGTGTGTTTTTCAGTGTTCTTGTGAATGATTTCTAATTTCATAGCATTGTGGTCAGAGAAGATGCTTGGTATGATTTCAGTCTTCTTAAATTTATTGGCACTTGTTTTGTATCCTAACATGTGGTCTATCCTAGAAAATGCTTCATGTGCACTTGAAAAGTATGTATATTCTGCTGCTTTGGGGGCGAAATGCTCTGAAGGTATCAATTAAATCCATTTGATCTAGTGTATTGTTTTTTTTTTAAAGATTTTATTTATTTATTTTTAGAGAGGCGAAGGGAGGGAGAAAGAGAGAGAGAGAAACATCAATGTGTGGTTGCCTCTCACGTGGCCCCCAATGGGGACCTGGCCCGCAACCCAAGCATGTGCCCTGACTGGGAATCGAACCTGCGACCCTTTGGTTTGCAGTCCATGCTCAATCCACTGAGCTACGCCAGCCGGGGCTGATCTAGTGTATTGTTTAAGGCCACTGTCTCTGTGTTGATTTTCTGTCTGGGTGATATATCCATTGAAGTCCAAGGGATGTTAAAATCCCTGACTAGGACTGTATTTCTGTTGATCTCTTCCTTTATATGTATGAAGATTTGCTTCACATATTTAGGTGTTCCTATGTTGGATACACAAATATTTACTAGGGTTATATCCTCTTGTTGGATTGTTCCCTTTATCATTATGTAGTATGCCTCTTTGTCTCTTAATATAGCCTTGCTTTTGAAGTCCCTTATGTTGAATATAACTATTGCTACCCCAGCTTTTTTTACCATTCTATTGCATGAAATATCTTTTTTCCATCCCTTTACTTTTTATGTGTGTGTATCTTTCCACCTGAGTTGGGTCTCTTGGAGGCAGCATATATATGGGTCTTGTTTTCTTACTCATTCAGCTATCCTATGTCTTTTGGTCAGAGCATTTAAGCCATTTACATTTAAGGTGATTATTGATAGATACATATTTAGTACCATTTTGTTGTTAGACTATTTTCCTCTGTTTCTTTTGTCTTTCTCTTCCTCTTCTTCTTCTCCTTCTCTTCTACCTCCTCCTTCTTCTTAGCTCTTTAATGTTTATGTCAGTATTGGTTTGGTGTTAACTCTTAGTTTTTTCTTGTCTGGGAAGCTCCTTAGTTCTCTTTCAATTTTAAATGATAGCCTTGCTGGGTAAAGTAGCCTTGCCTGTAGGTCTTTGCTTTTCATTACCTTGAATATTGCATGCTACTCCCTTCTGGCCTGAAATGTTTCTGTTGAGAAATCAGGTGCCAGTCTAATTGGTGCTCCCTTGTGTATAACTTCCTGCTTTTCTCTTGCAGCTTTTAGGATTTTCTCTTTGTCTTTAAGCCTTGCCATTTTGATTATGATGTGACTTGGTGTTGGCCTCTTTGGGTCCAACTTGTTTGGGACTCTCTGAGCTTTTTGGATTTGCGTGTCTTTTTCCTTCACCATACTAAGGAAGTTTTTGGTCATTTTTTCTTCAAATAGGTTGTTGATCCCTTGCTTGCTCTCTTTTCCTTCTGATATTCCCATGATGCTGATGTTGTTATGCTTCATGTTGTCCCTAAGGTTTCTTAAGCTCTCCTCATTTATTTTAATTCTTTTTTTCTTTTTGCTGCTCTGCTTGGACATTTTTTCCTACCTTGTCTCCCAAATCACTGATTTGATCCTCTGCTTCATCTCACCTATTATTTTTCCTTCCAATGTCTTATTTATTTCAGATACTGCATTCTTTATTTCTGACTGGACTTTTTTTGTGGTTTCTATATCTTTTTCATGCTATTGAGTATCTTATAATCCTTAGTCTAAACTCTCCGTCTGATAAATTTTTGCCTCCATTTCATCCTCTTTGTGTTTGTTTTTATGTATTAGGTAGATCTGCAAGACTGATGCACAACTAAGTCAAACCCTGGGCAACCTGTTCAGAGCTATCAGCAATTCACAGCATGTAGCTTCCTCTGCTGGGCCTGTCTGTGTGTAGAAAAAAACAGGCTGCACACCAAGGCTGCTTTTACCAGCACCGGGCCTGGGGGAGGGTCAGCTCCAGTCTCAGAGCTCCTAGAGATCTGCCTCTGCCTGCAGGCGTTCTTTTAGGCGTGGAGAGTGAAAGTCTTCCAGCTGTGGTCCTCAGCAGCAGGGCTTAAGTGTCATAGGGTGGGGCGGAGTAATTCCTGTGGGCAGGGCGCTTGCTTTCCCTCAGGCTGAAGCCACTGGGAGGGGAGTGCTCTGCCTGAGAATGATGGCTCCCTACATGGGTAAAAGGCAAAAGAACCTAACATCTAACTTATAATGCATTGTTATTCATTGAGTTTGCGTAGACACTGATCTTCTAAAATGATTCCTATATCTATTATTTAATTGTTCATGCAAGCTTCAAAACTCTGACTGAAAAGATATAAAATATGGTAAAATCATGACATTAATGTGAATTATAGTAGAGATCAAAAGAAAATATCATTAGTGACATTTATCACCCAACAGTTGCCCTTTGAAATTATTCAATTACTTCCAGGCTTTCATGCTTTGAAGGCTGTTTTTCACAAAGCTGCTTTTGCTCTTTCATCATAGTGTCAAATATTTTATTAAGGTAAACTTACCACTGACACTGACTATTATACTTTTATTTCTACTTTGTGGTCTCAGACCTTTCCTCAAAAAATGATATATAATGTTAGATTTTGTTATTTCTTGATTCGGCTTCTCAAGTGTAGAAATACACTTGATGTAGCTCTCAGAATAATTA
Organism: Micronycteris hirsuta; assembly: GCA_004026765.1. Classification (NCBI taxonomy): domain Eukaryota; kingdom Metazoa; phylum Chordata; class Mammalia; order Chiroptera; family Phyllostomidae; genus Micronycteris; species Micronycteris hirsuta. The sequence goes on from PVJI01001391.1 coordinate 131,277, forward strand.
TGGAGCCTAGAGTTACTTATTGCTGTGTAACAGGTTATCTAAAAATTCAGAGACTTGCAATAATAATAAACATCTGTGATCTCACAGTTTCTCAGGATGAGGAATTTGGGAGCACCTTGCATGGTTTGGCCTTGAACTCTTGTGAGGTTGCTGTCGGGATATTGGCCAGGGCCGCAGTCCTGGGAAGACTTTCCTGGGAAGATCTCTTCCAAGATGGTGCTCTCAAATGGATGGCAAGTGGGCGCTGGCGCTTTGCTGGAGCTCTCAGTTCCTTACCAGCAGGGTTGCAGTTTTTTTTCTTTTTAACCTAGTAAGTCTATAAATTAAATGGATAGAGCAAGTTTGCAAGTACAAGAAGCAGTCTGAAAGAGTTAGAGGCCTTGTGGAAAGGTATTATTGAAATCCAAGTTTTAGAGAGAAGGAAGGAGTCAGAGAGAGACTTGAAGGCATGGATACAGGTAATAGAAATATTGGAAATGTGGGCAACATGGCAGAATTTTGGTCTCTGGCCTTGCTTTGCTTTTTGGGTATTAATAGTTTTGGCAGCACCAGAACCTCCTGCCCCTTCCACCCCACTGATCAGCGAACAATGGCCAAACCTCATGATTGATCAGGATTGCTTGAAACCAGGGGTCTGCCTGCAGGGGATTAGTCCTGACAGTGTAATCTTTCCTTTTTAGTGGAGTCAATATAATGCCCGGCATTAAATGAAAACCTCTTTTAAAAGTATATTATTGTTTTTGAAAACTGGCATCACTGTACTGATGATGATGTAAAAATGAATTAATGTGCTGATATTTTTTAACAATAGGGAACTCTTTTTCCTATTCTATTGCCCATTTCAAATATGAAATTGTAATAACAACAACCTGAACCATTTCTGAAAACATTTTATTTACTTTTACTTTTTGATGGGTTCTGGCTTTAAAAGTGCTACTTAATGTGATTTCACTTAGTACATATTTAGAAAATAAAGAACAAATTTATTTAATCAACATTATAGAATATTATATTATATGCATGCATAATTTAAGTATGCTGCTAAATTGTACCCTGAGCTACAAGGTAAGATGTCATGTCGATTTAATATCATTTTCATTCAATGGCTAGTTTTTCCTTAAAAGGAAAAGTCACAGGTAATAATTTCCTTTTGGAATTATGTTTTTTCCTCCTGAGCTATAATAAGCAATTTAAGTCAATTAATCCCAATTTTCATTAGTTTAATGGAAAGAGATGTATTAAAGTATAATATTTGGACTTTCTCAATAAAATAGAAGGTTTATCACTGTTTTTCCCATGGAGAATAATTTATATTAACATGTGTTACTAAAAATTTATTATAATATGTACACTTTTGAAATTGACATTAAACGCTAAATCAGAAAATACTATCATTCTTGCTGAGTTTCTAACCGTTGTATTATTTTCTTTTCTTTCTAGAACCTCTTTTGAATTGCATATTGTAATACATATTTTTAGTATCAAATGGGATTATATTTCAGTTCTCAACATTTGAATGTCAAACTTGGTGAATCACAAACATTTTCTGTATAAGTTCCTACTTCTAATAAGGAGTGATAACCATCTGTTCAATATTTTAAAATCTCTTTGCACGTGGAAGTAACAAGATTCAATCTGAATATTAATGGAACGGTGCCCTTAGGGCACAAGAGTTTTATGATTTTACGTAACTCCACGTTTTTGTTTAACTGGAGCATCCTTTCTCCTTAATGATGTTCTGGTGGATTTCGTTGGACAGTTTTCCTTGTTGGTGTACCATCCATGGAATAATTCTCTTATTTTAGTTATTTATATGCTGGCACCATTTTTTCAATTCGTATTTTTTAAAAAATTGTATTATGTTTTTATAAAGTATAAATTTACACAAAGTACTCACAAATACTTTATATGCTTCTTTTAGTCTGATTGAAAATGTACAGTTAATTTCAAGTACTCTGATCCAATTTCATTTTGTTTTTTTATTCTCTCACTCTAGAGATAAGGAATAGACTTACACTTATTGTCAAGTATTCTAATATAAATATTAATGTGGTCTTTAAAGAATCTCTTCAGTGTGTTAGTTGGGTTCATTTTATTTATTAGAGATCATAGAATAGATAAAATGTAAGAAGGCACACTTTTTCTTTTTTGTCTTTTTGGATAAAGTTAATTTTTTTTAAACTAAAAGTCTTCGAGTTAACAGACTTCGAGCTAATCTCTCACTGACAAAACAAGTCCTACAATCCTAGAGATGAACTGGATCGTAAAAGTCATGTAATCCATGCAATCATTCCTTTAGTTAAACTAAATTTACATTATTTTCTGAACATTCATGGTAAGGATAAAATTGTTTTGTTTAGGGAGCAAACACCTTTTGACCCCTATGAAATTAAATATATTCCTTTAAATAACTATAGATTATATTTATTTCTTTATGAATATGTATGTATACATTAAGTATATGCATGTGTACATCATAATAGGAGATTTTGGAGCAGAAGACTAAATGGATAATAGTGTTAATTTCAGCTTGGAGTCCTCTTAAGGGAATTTTTTCCATTTAAACTTTTCATGTTTCCTGGTTATGGTCTTATGTAGAATGCCACACTTTCTTCTCTAATTTGATAAATCTTGCTCCGTGTTCTTGCTTACCAAGGTGAGCAAAGGGTACAATACTGGTCATTTTTCAGATCCCTTTTTTATGTGTATAGTTTAAAGAAGTCCCAGGACTTATAGGGGTCTTGGAGATAAATCCTTAAGTCTTCTTTATCTGTAGTCCCCTTCTCCTGCTACTGTTTGGGTGATGATCTTCTGCCACCTCTTGGGCACTATGTTGCTATAAGATGGTGTTGGTTCGTAACCTCAGGTTCTTCAGTGTGAAATGTGAAATTGCCCCCATCCACAGAGGGCAAGGAGAGACCAGAGAAAGAGGCAGATCAGCGTAGATTGGTAGGTGGAAATTTTAATAAGCAAGGGAACTTACAAAAGAGATTTGTCTTGGTGGCCCTAAGATAAGTAGATCTCCACGCTGCCTGCCAGAATCCTAAATATTTATATAGAGGTCTTACCTGGGTTCAGTCATGTGTACCATCCACATGTACCATCCAGTGAGAGCCCCACCTTGGTTTCTCAAGGCTGCATTCTTGCAGATGGCTCCCAGCAAGCAGGATGTGCATCCTGAGGCCAAAGTGTGTGAGGAGCAGAGGCTTTTGATGGCTTGGTTCAGTTCATGGGTCAGTTGGTGGTCATGTCCTCTTGATGACCCTCTCCAACAGATGGCTGGGATCTACCCAGGTTGTTGTGTTCCTAATGAAGGCAGATGGCTGCCCTACTGGCCTTATTTGCTTGGGGTTACCTCAGCCTTCTTACCTGACATCCAAGTCCATGGCCCTTATTACGTTGGCTTTCACTGGCATCCATGGGACCAAACCCAAATGTGGTTCTGCCACCTTGGATGCCAAAATCTTTGTATCCTCCATGGAGTTAGAAGCCCTCACTCTATCCAATCCTGCTGCATCGGCTTCCCAGGAGTAGGGCTACTCTCATCTCTCACCTGGGTGCTCAACCATTTTGATCCTTTTCCTCCGAGATTGCTTATTTATTTGCTCAAGGCCTCCTTGTGAGAATCATTGCTGAAGAACAGGGACTTAGAACTTAGGACGAACGCTTGGGAAATGTTCCTTTCTGTTCTTCTGCTGTCAAGAACAGCAGCAGAAAAGCCCAGAAAACAAAGTAATTTCTCCATAATTCCCTTGTACCTGTCCATCTCTGTCTTCCATAAGACATGTGAGCACATCATGTATTTTTAATATGCCTTTTTATTTTTACTCTTGTTAACAGTTTATGACATCTTAGTGGTCTCACTCCCACTGTATTTCCAGGTGAGAGCCCAAGGCTGTGGGCCATTCGGTTGACTTGCAGCAGCGTTGTAGCCGGCACTCTCGTGCCCGCCGGCCCTCCCCTCCAGCACGCACACGGCTTTGTGTGTCACCTAATGCTTCCGGTTGTTTTAAGGTTCATAGTCCATGACTTGGACCAGATTGAAGATGATAGTTCATATGGTCCCAGACAGATTTTATTAATAATATAAAGAAACACTCAAATTTACAAATATATCTATGATTTAAAAATGATTTATGAACTTGTCAGAAATGTACCTCTCTTAGTGATGTCTTTTACTTCTGTTGACATATGAAGGCTATTTTCACTCAGTCATTTCCCGAAACTCCCCTAAAGGAAAGTTTTATAAAATTTTGAATTATATGACCTATAGGAAAGGTGGCATATTTGTTGTCCAAACCAGTACACTTAAAAAAGCAAGGGGCACTGTTTATAATTGTGCCAGGGCAACAGTTAAAAGCCACCACTGTCCCGAGCAAACCAAATGCACGTTTGCACGCCAGGGCAGAGGCAGCATGTTTGCACGTGGCAGCTCAGGTAACTTCGAGGTTCTCGTTTTCATGTGATTTGATTCAACGTTTGGGTCACACCAGTTCTGGCCTGAAACATTGAAGCACTTTTATCCTGTGCTTCAAGTGGATTTCAGGCCATGTTGACCTGCCATTTTGTGCTAATGACTGATGACTGAAATTAGTGCCAGACAATGGGCTTGGCAGCGACACTGGGAACGGTACTGCCGTTTCTCTTTTTACGGTGACTTCAGACCGTGTAGAGTTAACTCGCTGCTGTTTTATTTACAAAGCTCTCTTAAAGCAACATTGTTATTTAACTTTTAAAGTACATCCATTGGTGAAGTTTTTGACATAGGCCTATGTTGAGAAGGAAATTCACATTTAAATTTTCAGGGTACTCTAATTGCTGGTCTTCTCAGTTCTGCAAATAGCTCTTGGTTTGAAGCTGAAAGGACTCCCAGCAAAGGGAACTTTGAGTCTAAAATAAGGTCACATTTTCAATAAATATTCAAATAACGATGGACTTCAGATGCTCTCCTGCCTTGCACACAGTTCTGTCTCCAGCACCTGGAACCACGGCCAGCTTGTAATAAGCACATTAATATCTGATCAATGAATGAATACTATTCTTTACAGTTCCCTCTGTGATATTTATGGTATTTTTTAAATTCTCTAGCATTCTGTGCTTAATATCTATGTATAATATTCCTGTCAATGTGTTGTGTGGAGACTTCACTGGCTTTCTATAATTTTTGATTCAATTAATCAGATAAGGTTGTAATTTGCAATGCTAGTTTCCTTTGCTTCAGGAGAAAGTTTTCCACTTCTACTTCTAGTTACAGTTCACATTCCCCCGACTTTCAGATTTGCCCTTTGCTTTTCTGGTGCAAGCCAAGAAACCAGATGATGTAACCAAATCTCTCTTTTTGCTCTATTTAAAGTTTTAGCTAGGGTAATGTTTCTGTTAGTCTGGTTTCCAAATGAAATCTAAAGTGCTGTTTTAATAAAAGTGAGGTACAAGGGAAAATCTAGTAGTTAAATCTTAGAAGATCTTTCTGCGCTCAGTAACCTACAAGAGAGCTACTGTCTATTCCTAGAGAAACAGTTTCCAGGTGGGAATGTTTGTGCCTAGGTTGTTGGTTCGGTCCCCATTTGGGATGCATACGAGAGGCGTCCAATGTTGTTTCTCTCTCACATGGATGTTTCTTTCCCTCTCTTCCTGCCTTCCTTCTCCTCTCTCTAGAATCAATAAAAGAAAAAAGATGTCCTCAGTTAAGGATTAAAAAATACATTGAAAATGATTTTTGGGCTACCCTATTTTAATTATAGTTCCTATGTGGTTGTCATCTCCTTTATCATTATTTAGATACACTTTCTCAGGAGTGGAGAGAAGTATCATAGACGAAATTTATCTTAGGAGAAGCTTGGGTGTCCTGTGTTCATTTTATTTTATTTTATTTTTGTTCCAAGATTTTCTCATCTTCCCCACCTCAAGATACTAGGCCCTCATCTATACCCTCATTTCTCCTCTCTATCATTAATCCCAGACATTTTTCTGTACTAATTCTGGTATTAGTAATTTTTATTTTAGTGTTTCTCTTAATAGATTTTCCTCTTTGAAATATTTGCATTTTAATATTCTTTTCAAGTTTAACATTTATCTTTGTAAATGGGATTTTAGGGCTTGGGGTGGAAATTATGTTTGTTGAGAGCCACGCCAAGCTCTACACCACACGCGCATGCCCCCCCCCCCACACACACACTGTGCACACGCCTGCACAGGGGTGTGGGTATTTTAGCTGAGGGTAAGGCCAAGTCATCTGTCGCTTATGATAGAGCTTTTCCTTTTCCTTTCAAGTCTTCACGCACCTTCAGTAATTGGATCCTCATCTAAGTGAGGTCTGCCTGGTTTTATTGTCTGGCCATATTGGGAAGGGGCCTATGGAAGCAAAAGGGGACCTTATACAACGTCTTCACCCCTTGTCGTCAGTAGTTTTAGATGAATAAACCAAAGACATTTGTAGAAGAGCATGCAGCAGATCGGCGTTCCAGTGCATCTGGTTTCCATGCCGGCACCGTGAACGACCTCTGTACGCTGCGTACTAGAGTCTCATGTTAGTATTACTTGTTCCGGGAGGACAGAGGGGTTCTTTCAGGCTTCGTCTGTGAGGATTCACTGCAGCAAAGCAAAGGTGAACAAATTCTGAGTTATGATGTATGCTGATTTCTAATCCTGTTTACGTTGCAGGTCAGTTGCTCCGGTTAAAAATGTTTCGAGAAGACCACGGGTCATGGATGACAATGTTCTTCAGCACCATTCTCTTCCTCTTCATATTTTCTCACATATACAACACGATTCTTCTCATGGATGGGAACATGGGGTAGGTTCCATTTCTGCTTTCTACGGTGGCGAGTGTTATCTTTGAAACTCGTAAGAATTAAGAGAAGTTTTCAGTTTGTAGTAGCCTAGATGTCTTTTACAAATATTCTCCCCCAAATAGGGATAATCTATGCATTTCCTTACTTAAGACATTTTGAGGTTTTTCTCCAAGAAGCTTTCTATAGCACTTACATTGTGCTCCTTATTCTTCACGACTTCTCTGTGGGGATAGTTTGAGGGCAGCTACTAATGTCATCATAGTGACAGAGAGTATAAGAATCAGAAAATCTTATTGACTTGCTTATACTTACAAGATTGGTAAAGCTGGGCTAAGGTGAAGGTCTCCAGGTTTGCAATTCTATTATTCTTTGATGCCCGGCAAACTAAAAGTGTTTGATACTGGTGGCATTTTTTTTCTTTAAACTCTCTTGACAGTTGCAACAGAGAGACCTTTGTTACAAATGGGTCATTTTAAAAGTGGGCCGCCCTGTATTAAATCCAGGGTTGTGATCTATACTTATCAAATCACTAATCAAATCACCATGGCACGAAGAAGTGCTCCCAAGTAGATTATAGATTAGTTTTAACTTTCTCCAGGTCTTGGTTTGCTCTTGGTATGTTTTAAGGGAAGAAAATGAGAATTGCTTAGTCTATAGCATTAAGAATTAGATTAATGACAAGAATAAGCCACTTCAGATGTTTGTGGGCACTGAAATAGTTCATAAGGAACATTTTGATCTATCCTCCAATCGAGTAGAAAGCTAGGTAATGGCCTTTTCTTCTAAATGTGTCTCAGGCAAGATGTCGGCCAGTTCTACAGTGCAATTACTGTGACGTTATGATCTTAGCTACTACTGTTCAATGCTGAGAGGGATAGCTCAATTAAAATTTTTGTTTTTTTCCCCTCCACCATTAAAGGAGATAAATAGTATAGGGAAAGCAGGGATTTCACAACCTTTATACTTTAGTCCACACTAACAAGTGGTAAATTCAAGAATGTGATCTCAGATTACATGTTCAAGCTTTAGGAGGTTATTAAAATGTTTTGTCTATAATTATTTCTTGAGCTTTAAAAGGTGCCACTTGTACTGAGTCTGTTTTTAAATGGCGCAGTTACAGACGCGAACGCAGAGCTGGTGAGAATCAGCCTCAGCCGTGGAGCTGGGCCTCTGACCCGGAGTGGGCTCGGGTGCTCGGATGCTCTAACGCCGCCCAGGGTCCGAGAGCCGCAGTGCACCCTCACTCTGGGGCCAGGTGAGGGGTTCCATGTAGAGCTTACATTTTTAAAAGCTGTCGCTGGAAATAGTACATAAGTAGTATATAAGATATTTCCTTTGCTCAGAAGTTGACTTTTTCTCCAATTCTATTTTTATTTTTTTAGTATGGAGCTAATAAACTAGCCAGAAGTGCTTGTTCTGAGGGGAAAAGCAGATTTAAAAGTAATTAATTAAATGCAATAATTGATAATCCCTGGCACATGGTAAAGCGCTCAGCAGCTAACAATGAAATTAATCTTAAATGTAAGGTACCAGCCATGGAGCACTCAGTACCAGACCTGAGTTTTCTCGATTAAATCCAGAGCAATGGACAAATGATTTAGTTGTACAGATAAAAAAATCAGATCTCCATCTATGAAAGATGTGCTACCGACGTTTATGACACATGCCAGTGGAACTAGTGAGCACTCTAAGGTAGGAATGCAAACTTGGAGAAAAATCGGTTCTGAGAGCAAATGGATACAGCTGTGCTTTGGTGTTTCCCAGGAGACACTATGGGGCCTTACCCCGTCCTTCGAAGGGCAGGGAATGACAGGACGGAAGTGTGCAAAGGGCCGTAGGTACACAGATGTCACGATTGACTGGTTTTATATCAGAGGATTGCTGGCGATCAAGGGGAGCTCAGGATTCTGGACACCGAATCTGATTTGCAGTGGGGGTTTCAATGGACCCTGACTTTGGGGTCTCTGTAGGAATATCGGTCTGGAACTGTTACAAAAAGGGTTTCAAGGATTGTCTCTGATGGCTGGCGCTGTGGTCATGTATTTTAGAACTTCTTTCCATACCGAAGTCCTCAGGCCTACAATGAAGAGGTTTAGGGTTTTGATAAGGAAGAAAAGAATTTGCCTAGAATGATTTGCTTTCCCCCAACCCCCAATTTTAGGATTGAATATGAATTTAGGCTAAGTGAGAGTCACTTGATTCCTTGTTACAAAGAGCAAAATCCCTGGGTTTATCTGATTAGAACCTCAAGAGTTTTAGCCAGAACTGACTTGATAAGCGTCAAGTTGCCGGCCCCTGGTTTTCTCGGTACAGTGGATTTCCTGAAGTACGCGCTGACCCCCCCGGCTTTGGCCATCCCTGGCAGCCAAGCTGAGAAAGGGTCGGGTGGGAGCCCGGGGAAGAGGCACTTAGCTCGCAGGGCTAGCAGGGACCAAGGCTCAGAGTCTCCGTATTTCCTCCCACTCTGGGGGAGTGTCCTCTCCCCTTTGATTCTCTTTCCGTCCCTCTAGCCTCCCACCACCCAAATGGTGCTATCATAACTGCTTCTATTCTTTAAGTTACAGAGACCAAACTAAATTCATCCTTCTATCCATGTTTGAGTCGTAGGGGAGGATTCTCTTGCAGAGAAGGCTCTGATCCTGGGCAGGGTTTTACATCTGGATGTTTTATAAGCAACTTCCTTTTTACAAGGTGGCTGTCTAGGTAACCTGAAGCCTCTCCTACTACAAAAATTTAGAAATGCTGGAAAATCTGATGCAGCCAGATAGACTCCCTTTAAATGCATAGCTGGGCTTATCCACAGGTGGGGAAAAACCCAAGGCCCTAAATGAAGACGGATCTGAAAACCAGGGCAGTGACTCAGGGACTTGTGTTTTAGCTCTCATGCCGGGACCAGACATAGCATCTGGTCTTGTATTAGTGAGAAGTGGGAACAGAAGCCCCTGCATAGATGGTCCTGAAAAGTGCTTCAGAGAATGGTGGACTCGGAAACCCGTAACCCCTAGTGCACACAGCATCTAGAAAGCTTGCCTGCCTTATCCTGGACTTGGGTGCAAAACCAGAATCTTCCATGGAGCTCGTAACCGCAGGGTGGGTTTCTGGTTTTGATATACACTTTCCTTTGGATTTTAGAACCACCTCCCAAACATCCCTGGTTATTCTTTTCTCCCGCTTTTAGGTTTCTGCTTCTCTCTGGAGCCCGCCTTCCCAATAACTTCCAGAATTCCGCTGGTATATTATTTAGAGTAATTTCGTTCCCTTTCATCTCAACGTCTGTCCATTGTGATTTATCCGGGCTTTTCCTTTTGCAACCAAAATCTTATTAATGCACTTCCCAGTCAAAAGTGCCAGCACTCTGAGGTAAATGTTGCTGACCTCTGAGAACGGGAAGGGGCTGCTGCCACAGCAGTTTGGTTTGGTGTATTTAAAGTAGCAACGGTCCTTACCTTTTGGTTCAACTGATGTTTAATGAACTATCTTGGGAGAGAGACGGGAAGATACTCAAAGCAAAAGGGGGGAAGCAGTCTACTAACTTAAAATTAGGGTTACCTAGTCCTCGCAGTTCGACCATACGCTGTATCATTTACATGCAGGGCTGAGGCGAGACATTTATAAGAAAGCAACATGAAACCATTTTCTTCCACAGCTACAGGACTTGATTAAAAATGATTCTAAGTGTATCTCCCCCATTTTTTGATTTTCTCTGTTTTCAACTAGGTATCCTAAAACCAATATATTTAGCAATTCTTTATTAGGTAGAAATAAAGACAGGTGTGCTTTCAAGTACAGGTTGAGGTTTTTCTTGAAACCAACACTTTAAACCTTTTTGGATGTGGTCTCCTGAAGAACTTCTTAGTCATGGAATTTTTTATAGCATCTGAAGTATAAAGCCATAACTCACGGAAGGCTTTCCTGGTGTTTTCAAATATCTCAGTCTCCCGCAGGATAACACACATGTTATGAATAAGGAATGAAATGGTGAGAAAGGGAAGCCCATGGTTGATGTTCCTAAAACAATTCCCCCAATAGCCACTTGATGGCAGCAAAAGGCCTGTTTTCAAGCATGGACTGGCTCGAGGTGCGGTCTTAGCAGGCTTTCTGATCAGAAAAAAGACTCTTTCCCCTTCTAAATTTCTGAAAATTGGTGTTGAAATAGTTGTGTTCCTAGTCGTTAATGGATTTCTTTGAAGAAATCTACATAGTGAGCTCTGTAATAAGCACTTTTTAATTTGTAATGTGCTGGCCCCTTTTATGTTCTAAAACAATTTTAAATGATTGTGTGTATAACCGTGTTTGTGCACACATATACATCTATATGTTTATAAACCTAATCCAGTGTTACAAGGAGAAATAGTGTGTCTAGCACTGAGGAAATTAGACACCTGACTCAGGTATAAAAATTCCTCCATAAACTGGAATTTCCAAAGACTGCATAGTATTTTAGGGCAGGATATGAAGAAGCTGACGTTTTCTAGTGTTAATAACAAAAAAAGAGGACAAAGCCTTTTCCAGAGAAATCTTACAAATATTAATGAATACATCAATATGTCTTAAGTATTCCGGGGACAGGATTTGAGAAATCAGACAAAACGATTCAGGCAATTTTGAAAAAAGTAGATTAGTATTCATAATCAGGACCTGAAAAAAATGAAGGTAAGAGTTAAGTGGTGGGTGTAAGTGAAAATGGAGTAGACTCTGTTTCTCTTTTGTTATTGTTCTACAGGCTTTAGTGAGAGCTCACGTGGAATGCTCATCAAACGTGTGCAGTGAGGACTGTCAGTGAGGGGGGGGTAGGGACAGTTGGTCTGGGGGAGGTGACGGGAGGGAACATGGGCACTTAACTGGAATCTAAGATGGGCACCTTCTGTGTGCAGGGGGGACACCAAGGCAGGCGAGGCACAGCATGGACTTGTCTGTGGGCTGGATGAAATTCTTTAGGAGCTAATGCATTTTGAAGTCCATGTGCACAGCTGACTGAAGCCTTAGCTTCTGACTCTCTGAACCTTATGTTTGAAAGCATGACCGATACCGTGGTCCATCACTGTGTCTGCACACTGTATCAGAGAAGACTGTCTGATTTATAGCTTCAGTTTTTGTTGCCAGAGGTATAGGTTTTAGCACACTATTTTTTTTTCCACAAGGCTGAATTACTCTTTAATGGAAAAATTCAGGGTGAAGGTTTACCCCAGGCAGTACTGGTTTCTTTTCTAAAGTTCACTGTTTCTAACACTTTCACTAATGCTTTCGGATTCCTTACTCAAACTTTTTTCCCTCTTTTGAATCACCACTGATCTAGAAGTAGAGGCTGTGTGACATATTTTTACCATGGAGAACTGTTTTCACTTGCTGTGGCTCTTCAAGTGCAAAGTTGGTTGACCTGCTACCATTGTCTACACGGATGGCTTCCGTCCGAGAAAGGAGTGTTTGTGTGTTTGGTTTTTGTTTTCAAAGGAGCTGAATTTATTTTCAGAAATGGCGAGAAAACATTGACATAGTCTTTAATAATGCTAAAAACTATGCGATTTTGGTATGACCTAAACTGACAAAAGTATTGATGTACGAAGCGATCAATTTAAATTGTAGTAAATGAAAAAAAGAGTATGGTATTTATTTTCCAAGTGCTGGGTACAGAGGGATGGGTCAAGGATGGAGGCCCTGAGCAGGGTTTAGGAGCTTGGGTGTAGAGAGATCTTGGCTGTAAATATTCATGAATCCTGGAAGTGCTGGAGTCAGTCGCTGAAAAGCTTGATTGGCTGCTGATACAAGGCTGCATGCAATTCTGCTGGAGTGGTGCTTCAAATAATTTGTTGGCTTCACTCTTAATTAGACTAAACACTGACTTGCTTGTACGATTAATTCACAATGATAGCACAGTTAATGACTAAGGCTGGGGGAAAGGGACAGAGCTGGTTACTGAGAATGGGTGGATGAGAAGAAAAGCTGGCCATGAGTGGTCCAGTCCGGTCAAGAGGGCTGAGCCTGTAGGGAGAGAGGGAGGCTTGATGAGAGAGCAAGGGAGGGAGAAAGAGGAGAGAAGGAGGAGGCAAGAAAGCCAGAAAGGAGGGAGGGAGTGGGGGGAAGAGAGAGAGAGAGAACGAACTTCTTTACTCAGAGGCAGTATAGCAAGAGAGCACCGTTGCCGCTTGTGATGCCATTGCTTTCACATTACTTGATTGTGAAAGTACAAAGGTAAAATAGCACAGCATGTGTAAATTGTCACAAGTTAACTGTCAGTGTTGTCTGAATTGATGAAGTTTTAAACGTTAATGAAAAACAATGTTGCATCCTTATTACTCTGTGGGAGTGCATCATCTACTGAGAATCAACACGGATTTCACCCACTTAGGAGGAGTTCTCTTCAGAGTTGCTTATTTCAACTCTGTCATTAAACAGTTCACCAGACTTTGACAGGGGAAGGATTCTGATTGAGGAAACAGAAAACCTGGGTTTTAGCCCCATTTTAGCTACCCACTAGGAAAACTAACTTAGATGAGTTAGAGTTTTTCTCGTTGTTAAGATACAGGTGGTTGTTACATCGTCGTCGCCATCATTATCATCATTAATCCGGAGGAAATGCGTGCTTCTAAGGTGGAGAAACAAACTGAACTTAAGACAGCTAAAAATCTTGGAAGGTGATGTGGTGTAGGAGAAACAGCATGGACGTTTGTCTGGACACCCTTGAGCTATGTGGCCCTGGGTGAAGTTCACTGTGCGCCTTATTTTCTCAAGTGGAAAACGGGCATATTAGTGCTAACCTTAGGGCTGTTTTGGCAATCAAAGAAGACAATTGTTTGCAAAGCAATTGGTATGGTGCCCACCTTACAATGAGCTCCAGATAAATGTTAGTTGCTATTATAATAATAGAAAATATATATTTTAGTTCCTTATGTACTTTAGCTCTCAATAAATATTTGTTTCTATAATAACAAGTGCTTTGGATAATATAATAAAATTATGTAATTTATGTCAATGATATTACATTATTATCATACAACTATAATAATTCTTATCAATTTCATGCAAAATGTCCAAATGAATACCTAGCACCAGTAGGTCTTCAGTAAATATTAATTCCTGTACCAGAATTCATAATACATAATCTTAAATATACTTGTGTTATGGAGTGAATTAACACGTGGAGTGATGCATAGCACCTGGTTCAAATGCTATCAGGATGTGTCTTTATGAATGTGCATAAACTGTTCCTTATTTTATTTTTCATCAGTGGAAAGTGAATACAGAAATTAATATGATATTTCATTAGGATTCAGAAGAGGAAATAAAACATAAATTAAGTTACTAAATGGTTATTTGCTAATGTTGACCTTCCTGAAAACAGAGGAAAAATGCGATGGAATTATAGATGATGTCATGGAAATAAACGATGTAGTGTCCTCTGTGTGTGGGGGGGGGGGCATACTCTGGACACTAAATAATAATGAATATCTTTAAGTTCTAGCTCAGTTCATTTTTCCCAGTGGTGAACACACAGGAAATAATTACTTTCCAGACATGTTTATGATAGCCTGAGGCTTAAGGTTTTCCTGAAGTTATATAATTTAATAAATTAACGAGGCAATCTAGCCATTGCTGAGAAAGCAACATTTCTGTGACAAGTCATTGTATTTGTAATCTATTAACCCCAGAGTTATCCCTGAGGGGTTGATGAAAAACAATAAAGAGTTCTATTATAAAATGTTCCATCATTCAAGCATTGCCCCATAAGGTGACATGAGCTGCAGCCGACTTGTATATACAGCTCTGGCTGCTCAGTCAGGAACGGCTGCCTTTCTCACTGTCTTGCACCAGGTCAGGAGAAGGATGCCTTTTGATGGCTGAGATAAGTGAGACCCACTGAGCTGTTCTCAGGCCGAGAATGGATCGTGTTGGAACCAGTTAAGTTCTCCCTCTCCAGTTCAGTTTCCTCAGGCTACCGCCAGGGGATCCTAGCACTCTACTTTTTTTCTCTTTCGCTAAAGAAGCAAATGTGGGTACCATACTTGATTAATTTAGTGTCAAAAGACATGGAAGAGCATCGTAATACTTGCAATATTAAAGTTACTTAGAAATAGGACACTCAAAGACTGGTCCTGAGTTAAGTAATGACCCTGACCTAATTAAAACAATATGAATTTGCATCCTTTACAATAAAAGATCAATGAAATTTGAAAGAAAGGGGGTTTTGGATTTTGACTTATATTTTGTAGTCTACATAGTTTAATTTTATTGCCCTAAAATGCATATTTTAGAAGATTAGAAGGATGATTCCTAGATATTTTGCAAAGCATAAAGTGTTCAGCATCTTGTGTAGGAACAGGAAAAAATATATATGTTGCACATAAAATGCTTATTTTCTTTTAGCAAGAAAATAGTTGAGTTCTTTGCTTCAAGACTGTCCATATACTATCTATATATGCATATTGTGTTATTTTTAACACATTATATATTTCATATGTATTAGTATAAATTATTCAATATACTTTTATTAGAGAATTTGATATGCAAATTAAATCTACCCATCCAAAGTAAAGTCACTGATGAAAAAGTTATGAGTAACTACACAGAGATAAGAATTTGCATCTGCCTGTTTATACTGAACCCTACAGAGGCATCACAATGGAATATGTGGATACACATAGCACTGGTAAGTAAGCAGGATTTCATAGTTCTTAAATGAGCAGCAGATGTGATATTTCTGTTGGGATCATGTCAAAGTAATACAGGGCTCAGCGCAAAGGGGAGGGCTAAGCTAGAGAATTTCATTCAGCTTTTTCAACAATTCGAGGGTCTGGAGGGGATGGCCTTGATTATTGCTTCACTATATCATCTAAAGGTAGGTCAGTGTGGGGTTAATTTATGAAAATTCAGTGACCTAAACTAGTAAAGAAGCTAGACTGGTGAACCCATTTGGTGGATTGCTTCTCGAGGACTTACTAATTCCACAGACCCTTCAGACCTCTGGAGGGTTCCTAGACTAAACTCATAGGGTATTTAAGAGTCAGTTTTGGAAAATTTGATATATACTGTGGATGGACCTTCTTTCCTAGCCTCCTAAGTTATGCGTACAAGACAAAGAGGGAGTTTGTAGACCCCGTGTTTAAAGCCACTGACGTGGGTACCTCATAATTAGGACACGGAACAGGAGCCTCCAATAATAAGATATTAAAATTAAAATACACCAGTCAGGATAGGCTATAGTATGTCTCAGTAACAAACAAATCTAAACATTTCAGTGGCTTAAGACCCCAGGTGGTTTTTTTTTTTTTTGCTCACACTCTATTGTCATTGTTTGTCAGCTGGAGGGCTCCCACCCGGGCGCCCCCTCTGGGTCAAGGCGGACACAGCAGCTGTAATGTGGAAGTTACCAGTTGGGCTTGGGCGGGTTTCAGCAGCAACTCAGCGTTCTGCCTGGAAGCGACATACTCCACATCTGCTCGCCACACTTAGATTAGAACTAATTATTTGGCTGCACTGAGGCCCTGGGTGGCTGAGAAGTGCGGTCACACCATGTACCCAGAAGGGGGAGAACAGGAATGTTTCAGGAACAGCACTACTAACCACACAGGACCACTCCAACCTCAGCTAGGAGGCAAAGGTGTGCTTTCTGATACCTCATGCCTGCTTCCTCTACACATCGCCCGGAAGGCCTCCTTTTCCACCTAGTGTCTTTCTTCCTCGGAAGGGGATATATAAAATGCATTAAAAAAAATCATCCTAACTATGATTTGACATAAAGGGCATGGATAAATTTCACATCAAAATCTAATTCTTATTCCATTGTGTATGGTATATTCAACTGTATATTTGATAGAAAATAAGAAGGGTATCCAGTTTGGTGAGACGCTGGACCAAGGTGGCTACTACACTCTGGGTCAGCTGTTCTCTGCCAGTGGTGTGCATTCTGATTGGGTTGATAATCTGTTCCGATCGGTACTTCTCATGCCATGTCTGTTCTAAGCACTTTGAATAGCATTCTTGGTTAGTAGAAATAAATGAATTAAATTAGTGAATTTAGGAGAAAAAATACAGGGCAGCGGGACCTTATGAAGATATAGATAAAACTTACAGTAAGTCAAAGGGATTACGAAGTATTTTACTTTCTTATGTTTACAAAATTGAGATGAGTCAAGAGCATAGCTAGAATTTGGGCATTTAGAATGAAGGAGCCAACTGAAGCTGAGCTCAGACATGCCTCCTGGTTTCCCTGGAAACGGAACTCTCTTCCCATGCTAGTAATATTGCGGTGTCAGTGAAGTAATAATTGGAGGGAAAGAAATATGTTTTCACATCAACTCCTACCTCTGGGAAATTTAGGGGAGGAGTTTGCTAAAGGCAAAAGATGAGGTCATGAGAAAGGACGAATTTGAATTTAAAAAGAAAAAAGTTGAATGGAGTCTGGGCTTGAAAGCTGCTGGGCATAGAGCACTGCACACAGCAGTGTTTCTTCCCTGATTGGTCGGAGGAGGGCATGTGGTGAATCATGGGCTTGCCCATCTGCATTCTCCCTTTCCTCGCAGCCCAGAAAAAGCACTGGCCTGGGCAGCCGAAACCTGTGTAAACTGGCCTGGATTGGAGCCATCTGCTGGGCGATGGTTCTGCCCATTCCCACAGGTACCCAGGCAGGTCTCATTTGCCCAGGTGTCAAAACAGACTTGCCCATAATGTTCTCTGAATTTAGCACGCTTCGATTTCCATGTTGTGCTTGAATGTCATTTGCCCTTGCCAAGTACTGTCGCAGATTTCGACCCGCAAAATCCGTGGGGGGACTGCCCCGATCAATCTTACCCAGAGACACGCTTGGAGGTGAGAATCCGGCGGCCACGGGTCTCCTCCACCATCGCCCATCTTGGGGAGAAAGACCTCATGGGTTGCTTAGCTGGGGCTTTTATTAGAGGCATTAAGACACATTTACATTGGATTGATTATTCATGGGATTAAGCAGAACAGGGGTAAGATTACTTCATAGCACGGCATTAGGATGTAAATTCAGGTCCGGTGGCAGATAGGACCAGGTTAAAGTAATATGCAGGGCACAGCAAGCCAGAATTTTTTAAGATACATCTTTGCCAAATTCCTATTAGAGAATTCCCATTCCACAGACATGATCCACACATGCTCACACGGGAATCACACGGAGCTGTCCTCAAAACGTGTAAATTCCAGACCATGCGTGTTAACACACGTGTGGAAATCACTGCCATAAAGTACATCTTTTTTAACCTTTCGGTGGTCTGAGTCTTTCTGCTTTTATTAAATATACGTTGAATGTGCACCACTGCTTGTAAGATTGAGAGACTGGGGAGAGTCAGTAACGAGCACTTCACTCTTTCAATTCTAGTTTTTTTTCCCCTCGGAACCTTTCTCACTAGAGAAAGCAGAGGATAAAGAACTCTTCCTCCATTCCATTCTCTATAGCTCCTCAACAAGCCCCAATTAAGAAAAAAGGATAGAAATAAGAAAAAAAGCACACAGTATTACCTAGAAATGAGAGAATTTTATAACTTCTTATTCAAGCAAGGACACATTTGAAACTGAAAGCAAGCGTTAATAATAACAGGAGAAAAAGCATAACTTGTGATGTCCAAGGCTAATTGAAACATATGGTTACCTTACCTGAAATCAGTGGGAGAGAGACAGCAGGGAAATGTTCTAGAAGAAAATCTTGGCTTTGATGTGCACAGAGTATTCCTGAACCTTTGTATCTAATTTGTATCCAAATTCTATTCTCATAAGGACCATGGTTTTATTTTAAGATTAAAGATCTCACTGTTCGTTTCCAGGAATAACCCTGTGTCAGGTTAGAATAGTACGAATTAGTTCCAAGTCAAAAAATAAAGCTATAGGAACCCATGTTCATAGTGAAGCCTCAGAAAGGGCCTTCGTGACCAAGGAATGGTCAAGGTTAAGGACTGACCGAACGATGTAATTCCATTTTCTGCACCCTTGGCTGTAGTTTAGGAAACTTAAAATCAATTTCATTTTGCTTAAAATCCTCCAGCCCCATTGTCTCACCTGAGATCCCAGAAGGAGTACAGAAGTGTCCCTGCTGTGTTACAGAAGGACGCGCCGTGTGCAGCAGGCAGCCTCTGAGACGGCCCGTGGTCCTTGCTTCCTGGGATCCAGGCTCCTGGGCTCCCCTCTGCTTGACTGTGGTTTAGACCTAGGGGCCAGCCTCTAATGAGTAGGATGTGATAAAAACGATGGGAGCTTAATTCTGAAGTTTTATTCTTCAGTCGTGCTTGCTCCTCTCCTCTGTCTCTCTCACACTCTCTCAGAGCCCTTATTCTGGAAACCAAATGCAACATTGGGAGCAATGTTATGGAGAGGCCCCTATGGCAAGGAGCTGCCCCTAAACAATAGCCAGCAAGGACCTGAGGCCACGTGAGTGAGCTTGCAAGCAGATCCTGCCCAAATCAAGCCTTGAGAAGACTGGCCTCAGCCAGCCCATGTGATGATTGTCGCCTGAGCCAGAGGCCAGTTACACTGCCCGAAAATTCCCGGGTCACAGGAACTGTGAGATAATACATGTGCGCTGCTTTAAACTGCTGCATTGTGGGATTACTCGTGCCCCTGCAGGGGGTAACTAACACCCTGTGTTTGGAGTAGCGGGTTCTTTGTGATGAATGGGATGAACCACTGAGAAAGAAAACATGCATACATACTCTCACACACACACTCTGGCCACGAAATCCCCATGCGTGCCGGGCGGCAGTTTCTCCTCTGCTCCCCTCCACTTATGGCACTAATTTTGCTTTCTGCTCTATGTTTTTCTGGATGTCTTCATCTCAGTTGATGGTGGGGAGGCTTTAAAGCAGGCCCATAGAATATTAGCAAATAGTGAACAGAGACTCTCAGACATAGAGGCCGTGTATTGTATTGGACAGCAGATATTTGGGAGAAGCAGTACTGAGCCTTCTTGTGAAAACCAGAGAGAACATTTCTCTGTGAGTGATCATAGAGAGGACTCTAACAAGCAGAGAATGGAATCATCAATGGCATTCCTCATGTTTCCTTACAGTCAATGGAACGATGGATTTTAGTGAGCCGTGTTTTTCTAGTCCATCACTATGGTCTTTATTTCCAATCAAAAACTAGTTCCCAGGTAACCTCTTAATGTTTCTCAGTTTCGTAGTTCTGTGATTTTTTTAAAAAAAGTTTAAAATCTCATTTTTAAGTGTTTGTTATCAAATAGGTAAACTATTTAGCTTGAAAAACTCGCTGAAGGAAGGTTAAGTCCAGTTGATTTCTCTCACCCTATTCTGACTATAGGGGTAGCTGAAACTGCAGGATTTTTCTATTTCTCTCTTTAGTGCAGTGCAAATTTTTAGAGTCATCAGGTTATAGGTGCCATATGCCACTTTAATTTAGGTATAATGGTATAATGCTCTTTGAGTTAGGCATGAAAAAGTACCTGCATTTAAAACTATTTCCAGACCTGGCCGATTTTACTGCAGCCTGCATGTGGGCAAATAATTCTTACTGAAATCACTTAACACTTCCTCATGAGCTTTGTGTGACACCCTGATTTATATGTATATCCTTTTAGTAGGAAATGAGTTTGAATTTTACTTCAGGAAGTGAGAATTATGTTGCAAGCAGAAATATAAAAAAGATCCGGTAAAACCCTTTCACCTAGTAATGCCCCAGAAACCCTAATCAAAGGAAGCACGGCAGAGCCACAGGAATATCCTTTCACTTTGCAGAACGAAGCCGTTTCCTGTCGCGAGCAGAATACTCATGATGATAGATGTCAATGCAGATTTATCCTCCTTTTAAAAGTTAATTGAAAATCACACTTCTGCTCTTATATAGAAACCTTGGAGCTGCTGGTATTTTTTGAAGGATTTTTAAAAATTGAATTTATTGGGGTGACATTGGTTTGCCAAACCGTACAATTTTCAAATGCACAACTCGATGAAGCATGGTCTGCACACTGTAGCGTGCACCCATTGCCCCAGGCAAAGTCTCTTTCTGTCCCCAATCCCCCCGCACACCTCCGTCTACCTTGTACCTGGCTTGGTCTTTTCAACAGAAACATTCTACTTGTCAGGCGAGAAAAGCAGGGCTTAATTAAATTGAATTGAGCAACTTTTTCTATACCCTTTAGTTATTTGACTTTAAGCCGTAATTGGAAAGAAAAGTTTCCGGCCTAGGTCCTGCTCTGAAAGCCGCTGCCTGGTGTTCCCCTCACACAGAGCAACGGCGTTTCAGTCTCATGGGTCTGCGTCCAGAGAAGCCCTGCTCACCTGTCTCTAGTTGACCCGATGTTAGAGGCTTTAAGTAAACTGCAGCATTTTAAATGTAATTCAGAAAACGTTTCAGTTTATGGTAGAAGATTGACGTTATTGTTTGTTTAAAATGAAAAATATATAGTTGGGAATGATTCTTTGGAAAGTATGTTTTGTGACAGATTTGCTTTTTGTCCTGAGTTCTTGATTCTTTAATATAGTTTAAAAGAATGCTTAATGATTTAATACACATTAGACTGATACCTCAGAGCGGAAGAATGGTCCTTAGAATTTCTGCTCTTATTTCCCTTCGTCTTCTTAATCTAATAACTAAGATAAGCAGAGTTTATGATCTATCCCTTTATCTTGCCTACCTTATTCCAGATGGACAATGTTGTTGTCTTTTATTCTGGTTATCATGTATGTAATATAACCTCCTCAACTTTGATACAACATAGAAATAGATATTTTTACTAAAAAAACATAAAGTAGACCATTAAATCTTCTGTCTTTACATCATTCGCTTTCCCAGCTTTGTTAAGTTATAATTGACAAAAATTCTCCCTCCCTCCCTCCTTCTCTCCCACTGCCAGCGCCTCTTCCTTTAGGCACGCCCTTGCTTGCTTTCCCCTGGACAACGAGGACTCTGCTTTTCCTCTGGAACTAGTTTCCCAAGCCCACACAACCCAGCGGGCTCCCTTCCTGCATGGCTCACTTCTTCTACCTCTGTCACTTTCTTAGGAAACTTTTGCTTGGATTCACATCTTGACTCTGAATTCTTTCTCGGCCAGAACTCAGGTACCGTGGTTGCTGAACTGAGGTCCAATTCCTAGTAACATTCTGATGCTGGTTTGCTGCAACCAGCTGGACTAATAATAAGATCGACAGAAGACCAGGGTAACAGAAGAAAAAACAATTTAACATGTGTACACGGGAGATCAGAAATGATGGCCCATGAAATGATGAACCAGCCAGTTTTTATACTTTTAGACAAAGAAACTATAAATTTGTGAAGAATTGACAGAGCAGAGACACAGGTTTAGGTGCTCATTAGTAAGGGTCTAAACAAAAATTGGGCCTGGGTAGTAAAGGAGTAACAAGGTTTTTGTTGTTGTTGTTTGTTTTTTAATTAAATCTAAACTAATCAGCCCTGGACTTCTAACTCTAGTGATCAGGATGTCTCTCTTAGTCCCTTGCAGCAGGGGCCACTTTTCGCCGGGGAGATTTATTTCTTGCATTCAAGACAGTAAGGGAGCGTGAACTGGCCTTTCTTATACCAGCTACTTGTCAAGTAACTTTAATTCAAAGTAATTAATATGTCGTTACTTTGGGGGCAGTTTTCCCTGAGCTCCAACAACAGCGTGGAAAGATATATACTGGGTTAAATTTCTGGCAAGTCCAGGATGAAGCTGGCTTTAGACATTCCTGGAGGCAAGGGTTCGAATATCATGATCTTTACACCTCTTTCTCCTCCACTTTTGGCTCCACTTTTTCCTAACTTAGCTTTCTGCTTGTTTGATCTCTGACTGCAGTGTGCAGGGATAGATTCTAATGTTTTAGAATGAGGAAAAGCCTCCTTTCTCTCTCTCCAGCTCTCCCTCCCTTTTTCTCCCTAGGAGCAGACCTTGGCCGGTTGGGTCATGTGTCTGTTCCAGATTAATCACCGTTTCAAAAGCACTGTGTGCTTTGAGTAGCCAGCCATGCGTCTTATGTTCGCCTTTATGAAGAAGAAAATCAGAACCAAGTGATTTTGGCTGTTGCTATCCTGTTGAAAGAAAGTCAGTTCGTGGAAGTAAAATGTGGTAGGCAGAACAGAAAGTATAGATTTCTCTATGAGCCTTTGGAGATATTTTCCTGAAGCATTGTTTTTGATGGAGAACACAACTTGAGGCAATGAGAGAAACAGAGAGTAAAGCCTGGCATGTTAGAGCCAGTCACTAAATATTAGTAAGGGTCAATACTGTAGTAAATCTCTATTATAATTATTTTATTAAAAGCCACACAAAGTAAAAAAAAAGACAAAAATTCTATATTTTTAAGGTGCATAATCTGATGATTTTATATATATAAACATTATGAAATGATTATTACAACCAAGCTAATTAATATGTCCGTACTTTCCCATAGATACCTTATTTTTGTGTGGTAAGAACATTTAAGATCTACTCTCGCAGCAGAGTTCAAGTGTGTAAGACTGTTTCACTGACTGTAGTCACTCTGCTACAGATATCTAGACCGTATTCATCTTGAGTAACTGAAACCTGTTCTCTCTGACCAATGCCTCCCACTTTCCCTGCCCCCCACCCCAGCCCCCGGCAGCCAACGTTCTACTCTCTGCTTCTGTGAGCTCAACTTTTTAGATTTCATATGAAAGTCAGATGATGCGGTATTTGCCTGTCTGTGCCTGGCTTATGTTACTTAACATAATGCCCTCAAAATTCGTCCATGTTGTCACATATGACAGGATCTTCTTCTTTCTTAAGGCTTAATGATATTCTATTGTGTGTGTGTCTATATGATTTCCTTTGTGTGTTCATCCTTCAATGGACACTCAGATATTAATATCCTCCTCTTTTGGATATACCCAGACACAAGATTGCGGGATCATATGGTAGTTCTATTTTTCATTTTTTGAGGAACCTCCATATTCTTTTCTATGGTGGCTGTACCAATTTATAGTCCCACCAAAAGTGCACAAGGGGTCCCTTTTCTCCACATCCTTGCCAGTACTTGGTACCTTTTGTCTTTTTGACGGCAGCCATTCTAACAGGTGTGAGGTGATTATCTCATTGTGATTTTGATTTGCATTTTCCTGATGATTTAGTGACGTTGAACTTTTAAAAAATGTATCTATTGACTATTTATATGTCTTCTTTTGAGATTTATATCCTTAATAATATTGATATATCTGTAAGTAATATGTAATGCTAATGAATAATTTAGCCTCTTGGGTGTTAGTCTTTACTTAAGAAAATTTAAGGGACAGTCTAAAGCCCATTCAGCATTTGCCTTCAAATACTTGACAGCAAATGAATTTGTGCTGCCCTTTCCGTGCTCTGCCTTGAGATACCGGCTTTTCTGCCTTGTAACTCGTCTTTCCTCTGACCTGGCTTTTGCCTTTAAGTTGTCACTATAGAGTCCCTAACTAGGCTGTGTCTTCAGTTGTATCGCTTCTTTTATTAGCCTCAAAATTCTGTTTTTTATTGGACCAAATGTTATGGTCAGGAGGACAAATTGTTTTGCTAGGGGAAAGATAAAATTAGTCCTGTGTGTCCCTGACTATGCATATTTGTATTTACTTTGGAGTCAAACTCTGCTTCAGACCCTGCTCTGTCCCTTTTCTGATGCTCCCGTCTCAGGCCACCACACCTAGGTAATGCATATGCGGACCTGACTGCTAGGCTCTGTGTCACACGATTACGTGTATCCCTGTATTTGCTGCTCATGGCAATCTCAGGAGGAGAGGCCACTGACGGACTAAGTAGCGTGCCAGGGGTCCTGGAGCTGATACCATGTTGGGACGAGGCAAAATTCAAATGCTCCAGTTTTAGCCAGATTAAATGTTCCCAGCTAGAAAGTGAAAATAGTAATAGCTAATTTATAGAATTAGTTTGGTGATTAAGTAATACCACGTGTGAAAAATGCTTTTTTTTTCAAAAGTCAATCTTCATGCACCAAATGTTCGCAGACTCTCAGGGTACATTTCATTCTTCATTAAACAACAATGATTTTTGCTGGAAATCCAATGCCTTTGTGCTAGTGATTTATTATTGCATACTAACAGAAAGCAGAAAGCCTTGTGGTTTTAGTAGGACCTGGAGAAGCACATGTTAAAAAGGCCAGCAGCCAGGGGACCCTCAGTTGTCTCTGATGGCGAGCCGCTGGGTAGCGGACCTGCCCCTGGCAGCTGCTCAGTGGTTGGATGATGGAGAGGAAGCTGAGGCAGGGAGTTAAAGGAAGAGCATTAGGGAGAGTCTTCATAGGGTAGGATTATGGGTTGACAGAAGCAAGAGTAAAGTTAGAGACAAGTTTAAATCCTACACTTGGATTAAAAAGTCCACTAGTGTATCATGGCTGTGCGAGGAGCTGATGCCGTGGGGGTGGCGTGAGAAATAAGGAAGTGATAGTACTCTGCAGCATCAGAGCCTGGCTGTCACATCTGGTCAGGTCTTGGTCCACACGCCAGAGGAGCACTGGCCATTTCCTTGCGTTTGGAGCCTAGTCCATACTAATAAAGGCTTTTCTGACTGTTTTATTTAAGGAACAGTTAAATCTGGGTTTTAGCCTGGGGAATGTTATCGCTGCTTTCAGATACGGGAAGAGCTGTCATGTACAATTGGGAGTAGACTTAATCTGTGTAGTGCCAGAGGACAGAAAGAGAAAGATGAATGGATCACATTTACAGAGAATCAGTTTGCGCTTACTATAAGCAAGAACGTTTTAACTCCTTAAGCCATCTGAAATTGAAGCGACTGTGTTGTTGCTATAGCATCGGGCTAGTTCTCTGCTGGTGGAAGTGTGCAAGCGGCTGCTAGACAGACCACCTGTTAGATGGAAAGAATATAGAAAAGATTTCTATTTGAGGTGATTAGTTCAACCTGATGACCTCCATGTCTCTCCCAAGGTTAAAGTTCTTAAATATAAAAAAAGGAGACGTAAATGTTTGCAATGGAACAAAACATTGCCTCATGAAATTAAATGACAAGAAAATGGGTTCAGTTACAGAAATTACATTCTCAAGATATATTCACTTTGTATTGTACAAGTAAATAAAATCTTATTTCAATGAGTAAGAATGTGAATTTATTATTTTAGGACAAGACTACAAATGTCAGGAGAACTGGACATTTGGTCCAGCTTAAGTCGTTTCCCTGAAGAGCACAGTACTGGACGTCAGATTTTGAGAGCGGCCCAGGGGGAGGGTGACTCTGGGTATGGGGACTAGGTGAACAACTGAATGCTAGTCATGCTTGGTTCTAGTGTCTCCATCCCCACAAAAGGGAGATGTCTGCTGGGCCAGCTTAACGTACACACGGACGTAGCGGCTGGCCCCTTGTTTGATAGGTACAGAAAAAGGTGGGTGGGGGGATTGAGCAGAAAAGAAAAAAGAAAAGGAACTCATGGACACCGACAACAGTGTGGAGAGTGCAGGGGGAGGGGAGTGGAGGGAGGTGGGGGAGAGTAAAGGGGGGATGGATGGTCATGGAAGGAGACGTCACTGGGGGTGGTGAACACACACTGGAATGCCCAGATGATGTGTTGTAGAATTGTGCACTTGAAACCTGTATAATTTGGTAACCAATGTCACCCCGATAAATTCAATGAAAAAAAAGATAGGTCCAATTAAGAAACCCACACTTTTGTTTTCTAGCCATCTTCCTTCTTATTAAATATATTTACTATAACTTATGTCAAGTTATAGTTAAATTTGTAGTCCTGTAGATATTTATTTTTAGATGGTTTTATTTTTTGCTTCGATCCTATATGTGTTTTATTGCCCACATTTTATATATTAAAAATTGCCTATTTTGATCAGTCTTCTGTAAATGAAAGTATCCAAGAAGATCCATAATAAAATCTCTTTTTAAATTGATAGTGAACTTACTATTATTTAATTTTTCTACATTATTATGATTATTTTATGTATCTCCCTACATATACTTGACAAGTTTTCGAGCTGGCAGATTAATATTTTTCCCTTTGCTCATACTAGGAAAAGGTCTCCATTTCCTTTTAAATATCATTTTGTCTGCTGCTTTTTCTAGGAAAAATCACGCTCCAAATTACTCAGTCACAATCTCTTCTGGGAATAAAATATTCCTTCTCTTACTTCTCCTGTGAAAATAGAGAGTATGTATCACATACTTCGTTTCGGAGCTCAGCCATCAAGGACTTGAGCCACATGAATTTCCTGGAAAAAGTCCTTTGACCCCATTTCCCCTGGTTAAGGATATCCTTCCTCTGTATCTTCTTAAGCTGATTTACAAATGTTATTTTAAATTCTTACTACAAAGTTGAAAATAACTATGCAACTGACAGAGCTGCATAATAAACCACTCCAAAGTTTAGGGGCTTTAACGTAAGAGCCGTTCTGTTTGCTTGTGTACCCGTGGATCACAGATTCGGGCTGGGCTCGGCTGGGCACTCTCTTGCTTGTCTCACACGGCTGTAGACTAACATGCTTTAGAACGGCCTTGTGCACACGTTTGTCCGTTGGTTCCCACTGTCGTCTGGACTGCGCGTCCTCAGCAGACGCTTTCACGTGGGGCAGCGTTCCGAAGTCACGAGAGAGAGCTCCCTGCAGCACGGAGGCGAGCCCAACGCACAAGCAGTCTTTGAGCCGCTGCTTGAGTCACGCTTGCTTACAGCCCTCTGGTCGAAGGAGGCGCGTCTGGGTGAGGAAGAGGGCCCTGCAGGCTCGTGCTTACAAGCAGGTGTGGTGCATTCAGAGTCATTGCTGTAGTCATCTGTTGTGTTTGTGTGTACCTTTTACTTTTTCAGTGTATTTAGTTTTCGGTTTTGGTCAACATAATATAAGCACAGACTCTCCTTGTTGTAAAATATGTGCTGCAGACGGGAGAGAATTAACATACATTGAGAACTCGTGGTGCCAAGAGCATCACGTATGTTATCTCATTTAATTGTGTGGACTTGGAGTGAAAACATTGAGGTGGAGAGAGGGTACATAGTTGTCCAAGGTCACAGTTAGCAAGTCATCCTCCTGTTTAATGCTGTCAAAAACATAAGAAAAGAATAGACTAGAAAATATCAGTAATGGTATATATTGTAGATAGGTACTGTTTCATAAACTATAATATTTTTATGTATTTGGTTATAATCCATAATAAAATTCTTGCTATGGATACTTTTTATAAAAAGCAAGCCACTCTGTTAGCCATTACACCTTCCCGTGAGCATGTGAAACCAGAATGCTTATAAGCAGAGGTATTAAAATATATCACTATTGCCTTGGCTTGTGTGGCTCAGGTGGTTGAAGCACTGTTCCATGAACCAAAGGTAGCGGGTTCAAGTCCTGGTCAGGGCACAGGCCTAGGTTGCAGGTTTGGTCCCCAGTCAAGGGGAGTGTACAAGAGACAATCAATCAATGTTTCTCTCTCACATTGATATTTCTCTCCCTCCCTTCCACTCTCACTAAAAATCAATAAGCATATCCTTGGGTGAGGATTAATATATATATTATGTGTGTGTGTGTGTGTGTGTGTGTATGTATAAACACCATTTTCCCGCTCCTAATTTATCTGAAAGGTCTGCCTTGACCACTGTATTACACTGACATAGTGTTTTAATCGGATGATGAGCACCTGACCTTTCCCACTACAGTTAATTTCTTTTTATCAGCATCTGCTAACATTTCTTTGTGACTTAGGAGAAAATCATGACCTTAGGAAAGACTTGATATTCTGGAGTGAAAGAGATTAGAACATAAATGTTCCTTATGGATGGACACTTCGAGAAACCACTAAAGAGCAAAGGAGGTGCTGAGGCAGTCTGGAGGCGATGCTGTGAGTTCGAAGGGAAGTGTTTGTTACTCAGCATTTGTGTCTGAAAGAGGTAACGAGGAAGCCTTCTGTCACAGAATCTGTGACCATTTCTTTGTTAATCTCATTTTCTTCAGTCATGCAAAATGGAATATTCCTTTTAAAATCAGCCTGCATACTGAAAAGCATTCTTTTATTTGAAAAATGGAACCATTTCATTAAATGTTGGAGGGGGAAGAGACTTTTGAGGAAAATATCAACAAAATAGGATCATTTCCAATGGAAGTTTCTTTGGGCTAAAATAAGTTCCTGCCCAATGGCTTTATGTTAAGCTTCTTCCTCTGAGATCATGTTTTTATACTTACCCAATGTGAATAAAGATTTCAAATTAATAAATTGGGAATCATTTCATAGAAAACAATAGGAGGAAATGTCCATCAATTTCTACAAATCTTTGTATGCAAAGAATCCGAACAGTAACTTTTGAAATTCTCAAGAGTGCTTTGTAGATTGATTAGGGATTCTTTAAAGCCCTCATTTTTGGTGCTCACCAAGTAAAGTGTGGGCTGGAAACTTACTTTAAAACTCATTTTATTGCAAGGGTTCTGCCAGAGCCTGAATGTTAGTAAAATTGCAATAAAGCATTGAACATTAAAGGTCAAATCTTTATATTTACATGAGAGTAATATTTGGATAAAAAAGGTGATGCAATTTTTCTAAAATATGGCATATTCCAAAGATATACTGAAAAACAATATTGCATGATATAGTTTAATAATTACCCCCAATTAAAAATTATGATAAAGAGCATATGCCTTAGATATTAACTTTTTCATTTTAAAATGCTTGTGAAATATAATTGTGGTGTGATTGTTTCTTACAGACTTTATTTCCACATACTGCTTTGTGTATGGAATACTGTTTTGGAAGGAAAGATTTAGCAACCAGAATTAAATTAGTCCTAAACACTTTAATAAAAAATAATTATGATGTTAGTAAACAAATGATAGTAACTGAAAATGAAGGTGATTGAAAGGAAGTAATTTTAAAAACAAACTAAGATGAACTGAGTACAGAATCCCAACAGTTTTCCTGCTTCGGATCTTTGGGCTACACCTCTGACCTCTGACATACCTGGTCGGCGCTGAGAGAGCAAACCGCCAGTGGGCGATGCAGAGCTGACAGCTCACGTGGAAGCTTCTATTATATGTTGGCTCAATAACATTTTACTAATAAAATGGAAGTTGGGTCATTGGACACACAGCTTAACTCTCCCTCCCCATGGGGAGGCTGAGGTCTGGGATTCTTTTGTCCACTTCCTCTGTGGTGAGCAGAAGATAGGATCTATGGCATCTGTTAGCCAAAGCCACCGCCTCTGTTTTCTCCTGCGAGGCTAATTTGTGCCGAACAAGTCAGGTGTAGCCTTTCGGTGAGTTCCTGGATTTCTGTTAATAGTTGCTGAATAAGTGTGTTTGTAGGGGCAAGAAGGGTTTGGGGCTTCCCGTTCTGCCATTTGGCTGATGTGACCTCCCTGTTTTCTAGTTACTTTGTTTCTTGGCAATCTCATGAGCCCTAGGTCAGTTTTAAAAATAGTAATCCAGTGGACAAAAATTGCCTCTCGTTTGTCTTATTTAGCTACAAGTGAACTAAAACTGTTTCAGATGATATTGGCTACATGCATTTTCTGCAGTTGCATTTCTCAGCCTGCGTTCTGCTCTGGCGATGCAGCGACATCCGTTTCTGAGCTCTGTCCTAGCTGTAAGTTATGTCCTGGCCTCTTCGAGGAAGTTAAATATTAATATTCATTTCTATATTTGGCAGGAAAACACATGACAGTTTGAAGATGGGGTGGAATCTTATTTTCAACTCTATTTAATACCTGCAATTAATCATAGAAAACCACCAATGTTAATTTGTCAGAATATCGTTACCATATTCTAACCTTGCACCAACTGAAATAACATTCTTCCTTTAGAATCTTAGGCCAGTCCTGAGGAAATAATTAGTGCTAGGGAAAACAAGAAAACATGAAAAATTGAATAGAAGGATTTCAGTTAAATGTCTTCTGATGAGAGAATAAAATAAGATACTATGTGGCAAGAGGTCATCGACAGCAAGGGCCCAAAAAACTCAGCT
The DNA here is from genome assembly GCA_004026765.1 of Micronycteris hirsuta. Classification (NCBI taxonomy): domain Eukaryota; kingdom Metazoa; phylum Chordata; class Mammalia; order Chiroptera; family Phyllostomidae; genus Micronycteris; species Micronycteris hirsuta. The sequence goes on from PVJI01001391.1 coordinate 161,931, forward strand.
ATAGATTAAAAAAATGGAATGTAGATATGCTTGTTTATGTTACTTGGCCCTTGGTTTAGAATTAACTTGTTACAATAGAAGAGTTTTAAGCTTTAGCTTATTAAAATACATATGTATAGGACACATATTCTTAAAATTTTAATGACTGAAATTTGACAGTGTCATAAATTATTACTACATTAATATGGTCATGTTTTACCTTTTTTTTTTTTTTTAGGAAAGCTGATATTAAATTGCCGCAAATTAGAATGTAAGCATTTAGGCTTGAGGACATATGATAGATATAGTGCATTAGAAAATTCTGGAAAGATTTGCACCAAATGTTAAACAAGGCTTAAAGTGGGACTTGCATGGGGGGTGGGTTGGGAGGTCGACTAGTGACCCATACGAGTTTCTAAGTGGAGGGTGGGAAATAGAGAACACCTGCGAACGCAGCTCCGGTTGGTAGGTGGTGACTGCGTGGGGCAGGGATTCCGAGAGGACTCTAAGCCTTCTCCAGGCTTCGTGGGAAGCAGTTCGTTTCTCAGTAAGTGACGTTTCCTGTTGGCAAGGAAAAGGGGAGTGGACACCGGGCGAGATGTTTGCTGACCCTACCGCAGGTGCCAGTAAGGTAGCACATGTCGCATCCCAGTGTGTATTTGGCCCTCGTAAAATGTGTTATGAAATAGATGAACAAATGGGCGCAACTGCATTTCTTCCACCTTTATTTTCGTATTTCTGGGACAGGTTTCCAGAGTTGGCTCCCCTTGGGCGTATGTTTGTATTCTTTACTGTCACTGTTGTGGGTCCGGACCCGACCGGTGTGGGAAGCGGGCGGCCATGCAGATTGCCGTGATGCTTTCCTAATAACTCATTTTATTTGAAATTTAGTGTTGGCTTCACAGCGTAAGGCCTAGAATCTGTCACTGCTACATTTTTTAAACTGCATGTTATTCTCTTTCCCACTGTTTATGCCACCCATGGCTGGCTTCTGTCTCCTTTTTCAAAGACTAGTGGATATTTGTGAAAGTGACTTAACATTTGGAATTGGAAATTTCTGCTGTGATTTACATGATTCCAGTCAGATCAATGATCTCTTTTAACTAGAAAATACTTATTTTTCTGAACAATGCTCTGTGTTAGGGAATTCTTAACTGCTTTAGCCTTCTAGAATGTCAAAGCTCTCTAGAGAATTCCAGCTCTGTAGAACCTGTTCCTCTATCCCCCAAATAATGATAATAGCAATCATTATTAAATAATATTAATTTATGAAATCAATATATTATAATATTAATATTAACAATATTGTTCAGTAATAGTGACCATTATAATTATTTTGGCTTCTGCCTAAGATTATATGCTCAGACAATAATATGGAATAATTAACCTTTATTTAGAAGCTGAGATCTTAAAGTCTCTCTTGTCTTCAGATCAGTGATATTTACTGACTCCTAAATATAGATTTATATATTTAATCTATTTGTGTGTTATTTCTGTATTGCTGAAGTGCAGTACATTTCGGTGAGACGATGATTGTGTCACGTACTTGTTCTCAGACGGCATTTAGGCTCTGTCTCCGATTCGGGAAACATGTCCTGTGCTAAGATTTAAACTAGCCATAAATCAAGGCCAACATTTCCTCATGTGGAAACTGATGTATCTTGGGAAATATTAGCTATAAGAAAATTGATTTAAGAGGAAAACCTGTTAAAGGCGGTTGTTGGAATGGAGGGAGGATGTTGGAGCGACAGACGCCGTCCCTGGAAACCTGCCGGTTCTGCGCCCCCGAGAGAAACGCGGACAGGAGCCGCTAGCGGGGGTCACACGAGTCTGGGGTCTTTTATTGCTCGCACTTTCAGAAACTAGGCTTTAAACCATTTTGTTATCCAAAAAAGCACTTCAAGATAATTCCACATGTCTTTTTAAAATGCTACCATGAGATCTCTTACTATCCTCTGGAGTTTTAGAAGAAGATGAAATTTAACACTACTGGCTTTTGATCTGAAAAAGAGAGAACATTTAGAAAATGATCTTGGATTTAAATGTTTTTATACCTCAATCCGTACAAGTTTTTGTATAGTTTATAATATCACAGTGAATTCTTCTGAAGTGTATACATTAATAGGATTTGTGTGTGTCTTTAAATAATTGAAATTAATTAGGATTTAATGTGCTGGCTCTTTGATCCAAAGATCTCGAAACATCTTGCTTGTCTGTATTAGGCCATTATTTTTTAGGTCTGTCCCTGTGAGGTAGTTGTTAACTATTATTCCTTATTTTACAAATGAGGTACAAATGAAGCTGAGAGAGACGTAAGGGACTTGCTTAAAATCCCAGAGCAAGTTAATAGCAGAAAAGCAATAAAGCAATAAAGCAATAGTCTCTCTTCTTGAAAGGTTTTCAACCCTTTTTCAGAATATATTTCACTCTAAAATGCTGCATTGTCCATGAAAATTAGCATATTATTACATATCCAGTACTTTAGGAAATTAAAATGGCTCTAAGAGGAATTTAATAAAATACCTCGTTCTCTTTATTACCCTCCGATTAGGTTTCCGGGGAAATGCGTGTGATGGAAGTGCCCTTACTGCACATGCGCAGGCGTGTCCTCGTGGACAGTCACACAAGGAGCTCTGGCAGGGGGCGGCAGCAACAGGAGCCGGGCGATGGGGGGACTGTGTGGCTGAGCTTAGCGGTGGTTTCCTTACTCGTGGGGACCCCGCAAGCTGAGAGCTTTCTATCAACAGATTGTGCATCCTTCACATTCACTGAATCACGAAGTCAAGGCAGTTTTAGCACTATTAGGGGCCTTAGGATTTTCTGGGTCTAACTTCCACAAAACACAGGGTTTTGTTGTAAAGTATTCTGGGCAAGTCATCGCATAGTCAACACTGGAGCCCTTGGGGAGAAGGACGTTATCTCTTTCTGAGAAACTGTTCTGCTGGCAAATAATTGTGGAAGCAATGCACAGCTACATATAGCTATATGTGTAATTTATATATAAAATTTATTTCATATATATCATGAGAAAATATGAGATAATGTCATTGATCTCGAGAACTTTGGCCAAGTTAATTTCTGAACCTCAGTTTCTTCATCTGTAGAGTGAGCAATTGAGTTGTTTTGAGCATTAAATGAGTGGGATATAAAACATTTAGGAGAAAGTCTGCTACACAGTAAGTGCTCAATAAATGTCAGTTTTTATTATTATCCATGTACAAGATGAGAGAGAGGGACAGAGAGACATTGCTTATTCTATTGTCTTATTTTGCCCTCCATCCCAATGCTGAAGATCAGCTTATCAGCATTTCAAATTTGAATTACCACAGGAGCCTCCAAACTGGTCTCCCTGTTGCCAGTCTCAGTCCTTTCCATCCACCTTCCCACATTGAAGCAAAAGAGAACTTAATAAAATGCAAGTCTGAGCATGTTCATCACTGTCTTAAAATTCATGTCTCTTCATGTGCTTCAGTAGGAATTTGATTCTGTTACTGACAACACCGTTGGTGATCAGCCCCCGATTGCTTCTGCTGACTTACATCCCAAACTCCGAAATGCAGGCAAGGTGCTGGCGTCCACACCCCCTCAGGCCTGCAGGTTCCCAGGTCTGGCCTGCGCCCCATCCCACCTCCCACCTGAGCTGTGGTTCCCTTCCCATCCCTGACCCTGTTTTCCTTCCTTGCTCAGACTTTGTTCTATTCACATGTCAAGGTTCAGTTTGTACCCCTCCTCCAAGAAGTCATTTTTGATCCCTTAGGTGCTCTCAAAGACTTTTATTCCTACCTGCTTACCTATTTACCACGTTTGATTACAATAAACTTTCTGTCCCTCTCCATCCCTGAACTCAAGAGCCTAGAGTTCAGGGACTGTATCCTGTTCACTGATTTCTCCCCAGGCTTCAATTCTTGGCATGTGATAGATACTCAATAAATGTTTGTTCAATAAATAACAGTAGACAACAGCGTGGAGTAACTGTGAAATAATTGTTTCAGACAAAGAGGATGATAGAAGTTATAGAAAGAGCTCATCCCTGACTGGGCAGAGAAAGGATCACAGAGTGTCGGCAGTTGAGTTAGAGTCTTTTTCTTGATCTTTCTAAAGGCTTCAAATAAAACTCCAGGTGTCAGGTGGTTAATCTGGAGTCTTTGTGTCAGGATGTAACTCCAAGTCAGCCACGTCCTAGCTGTAAAGTATTATACCTCTACAAAATGGATGTTGTATCTGTTACTGTACTAGATGCTTCAGCTCGATTCAGCAAATCCTTAACTCTTTCAAGGGACAGATTAAGCAAATGTAAGCTGTTTTCCTAAGCCCAGTGATTAGAAACCCATGCATTCCTGGTATGTGCACTAGACCCTCGTGCTGGGGTTCAAGACCTTGAGTGGAGAGCTCTTGAGAAGATGGAAGGGGTGAAAGATGTGAGGAGAAAATGGAAGGGAAGTGAAAAATAATCACTGTATATGTATCTCAGGGAGCAGATATGGAATTGTGTATGAAATTCTTTTAAAAGTACCAATAGTGGAGAAATTTTCAACCTGACTCTCCTGGGAGGCCTACAAATATCTTCTGGGTAGCGTTAATGCTTTGGAATTAAAAAATGCAGAATTTCATAAGTGCATATTTCTTTCTTTGAGGAAAGACCCCTGCATTGCCAAAGGTCTCATGGTTTAACAAAGGTCAATACCTATTAGTGTTTTTGTGCGTTCTCCTATGGGAATCAGGTAATGAGCTGCAACTCTGAAGAATGGAAGTGTTTTTATTAATAGTAGACACCTCAAAATATTTAGTTACAGTGGAATATTATGATTCAATAAGACTTCATGTATCTATATATATCTATATATATCTTCTGATATTCCTAGTCCTCATTATAACAATTACAACAAAAAAGCTTACTAGGTCAATTTTCACTTAGCATTTAATGATGTGTAAAAATTCTTTCCATACAGTAATTTTTGAATGATTATTAAACCTTGCTATTTTGGAAGACCAGAGATGGGAAAAGCAAAACGAACAACAAAACACTAGTAAAGTACATTTTGGACATTAGCAATAGCTACATAGTCCAGACAGTTCATATTTTTCTTTCTGTTCAGGTAGTTTTGAAATTTAAAGCTACTTTTACTTTTCAATGAATTTAAAGTCTTCTAATTTAAAATTTTTAAAAACAATTTATTTATTTTTAGAGAGAGGGGAAAGGAGGGAGAAAGAGAGGGAAAGAAAAATCGATGTGTGGTTGCCTCTCACGTGTCCCCAACTGGGTACCTGGCTCACAACCCAGGCATGTGCTCTGACTGGGAATTGAACCAGTGACCCTTTGGTTTGCAAGCCAGTGCTCAATCCAGTGAGCCACACCAGCCAAGGCTGAAAGTCTTCTAATTATTCCTTTGTATAGCGAGTATATATGCTCAAGGGACCCACATTTGCATGTATGTATCTCACACATTATGATGGATAGAAAATGGCCTTCACTGGGATGGGAGAGGCAAGTAGAGGATTTGGGGTGGGGTTGCGGAGAAGATGGGCTTCTGATGGGTGTCTGCAGTGTGCCAGGCCAGTCCTGGGTATGTCACATGTTGTCTCGCCAAATCCATACAGCAATCCTGTGGTATGTTAGACGCATACATGCAACTTTATTATAGGTGAGAAAATTGAGGCTTCAGGATTTAAGGAATTTGCTGCATAAAGGTCACACAGCTTACAAAATTGGCCTTTAAATTCAGCTTTGACTCTGAAGCCTATAAGACCCCCCCCCAACCCGTCACCAGATCTTTCACAAAACCTGGAATCATCTAACGGCTCTTTGAGATGCTTTGCATGGGAGCAGACACTGCTGTTGCCAGATAACTGAGAAATACTTACCCTTACTCTTTGAAGAGCTAGAATAGCCTTCAGAGACGAAAGCATCACCGGTAGTTAGTTGTCTTCTCATTAACAAGTGCTAGTTAGTGATCTGGACTTCATATGCCTGCAGAATACTGGATTAACAGAAGTTACAGGCCGTAGCAAATAGACTGTTAACACCTCAAGCATCACTGAAACACTGCTTGCTAACGGGATAAAGAGCCAGATAATAAAATTAACACCCTGTGTGATTTTGACAGGTTGTCTCTGAAAACACTTTCTCTTGTAGCTCTCTCTACAGGAGTAAAGGCAGCTCGCAGTGGTTTCGTCTCAGCCCCTACGCTGTCACTGGGGTTACCGACTGATCTAGGTGTGAACATGAGCCCCAGGTGTTACAGGGTTTAATCCCAAACAAATACAGATGATATTTAAACAACAATAACAGGACTCTTACTGTTTTCCCTCTGATTAGAAAAGTCATACATACAATCTTATTTTAGGAAAAAAATGTAGTACAGGAAAACATTTTTAAGAAAATAAAATTTATCCATGATTCTATTACCATAATAAATACTATTAATATTTTAATGCATTCTCTTACAATGATTTTAATATGTATGATACTTTCTGAAGTTGAGATTATACTCTATACATAGTTTTATATCAATTTTTACTTTAATATATCCATTTTTCATGGAAACCTATTAATTTTTTAATAAACTTTAAGTAGTTTAAAAATAGCAGTGTAATGACTACCTATGGGAGTTTTTTGTCCAGCACCATCCTTCCTTCTCTCCCCTGCCCCCCACTGCCCCCCACTGTGTGAGCAGCCACGTTTTATTTAACCACATCCCACTGGTTAGATTCGGTTGGAGCAGAGGCAGGCACTTGGCCCAACTTTGCTAACTGGAGTTCTTCACCAGAAACATTTTAAACGGGGACCTCCCTGGTAGCTGAAGCCCTGGGCCTTCACTGGCTGTTGGTTGGTCGTGGTGAGAAGAAATTACAGTGCCAATGCATAGAAGGAAGGGAGCACCCTGCCAGGGTCGGCGTTTCAGGTGCTCTTGAAGCTCGGCTTCCCCTCCGGCTTCCCGTGGCTCATTTGTTCAGCCTTTCTTTGGATGCCTTGAGTCAATCAGTGCGCTTCCTGTTGAAGCTGGCTCAGTCTGGCTTTCCGTTGCCTTCTCCAAAATATCCTGATGGGCACATTAACCTCGGGAGGCTGTAGATGAGAAAACGGAGGCCCAGAGAAAGTGGGCTGGAAAATGGTAGAGGCATGGCCGAGCGCAGATGCATTTCACTCCAAAGCCTGCACTCCTAGCCATTAAGATTCATTCTCCTGGAACAGGTTTTCTTGGACCTCTCTTTCTATATTTTTTCAATAAAAATTGTTGCAAGAACAGAACAAATTTTGCATAGGAATCTGTGTATTTTAGTTTTAACTTAGTTTAATTTCTTTTTTTTTTCTTTTGGCATAGAGACAAAGAACTGACTATGAAACAGTAAAGATACTCTCTTTCTGCCTTTGAGTTTCTGTATTTCTACATGAAGCCCCCCCACCTTCAACTGTTAACACACACCCTGTCCATGAAGTCCAGACAGCTTCTCATTTAGTAGGGACTGGTTTTTAATTCCTTCATTAAATATACCGAATTTCTTGCTCCTCCTTCCTTTGCCTTCCCTATTTCTCCCATTCCCCTCAAGTTTTAAAAATAAGAACGTCTAACTGAAACCTGTGAGATTGTTACTATTATCGTTATCATCACTGCTCACATTAATACTTACTGTGTGACTGACATGGGCCTGGCCTGAGTGAGACAGCTGATGTGCACCACCTCATTTAACTTTTACTCTCAGGCATTGTAGCTAGTCTTACTACTCTTCTTATTAATGCCATTGTTCTTACTGTTCTTTTATTTTTTTTAACTCCTCACCTGAGAATATGTTTATTGATTTTGGAGTGAGAGAGAGAAACACCAATAAAAGAGAGAAGCATTCATCAGTTGCCTCTTGTACGTGCCTGGGCCAGGAATCAAACCTGCGACCTAGATATGCGCCCTGACTTGGAATCGAACCTGTGGCCTTTTGGTGCATGGGATGACACTCCAACCAATGGAGCCACTCGGCCAGGGCTCCATTTTAAATCTGAAGGAAGTGAGCCTTAGAGAGATATGTTTTCCAAGGCTGTATACATAATAAGTGGTAGAGTCCCATTTGAATCCATTTCTGTTTGCACCCAAAGCCATGGTCACACCACTCTAATGTTACTGCTTACAACAGACTCTGTGATAGGCATGGTTCCCTTAGCTGCATGGGCAAGAGAAGGCAACTTCAAGGAGCCAAGAGACTGCTCTTGGCTGCTGGACGATGGGGTTCAGTATTCAGGCCGTGTTTAAAGGGTTGTAGAGTGGAGTAGGGAAGATAAAACCCACAGCAAAAATCTATCTCAACTGATGCAATACACAGGTCATTGTGTAGGTAGGGTGGTGGTTCTGCCTCCAAGCACAGGACTTCAATTACTGCTTGGGAATTACAGAGACAAGGTCATCCAGACATTGCCAGAGGGAAGGACAAGGACCGGCAAGGTCATCAGGGCTACAGCCAAGAGTACAGAGTCCCTGCAAATCCCTGCATTCAGCCAAGAATGGAAATGCATTAGAAGACAAAGGTGCAGTGTGTTTGTAGAAACTGACCGGTCACACCAGGGTTGAATAGGAAAGTTGCATAAGAGGACCCAGGGGTGCCCGGTGTCGCTGCAGAAGCATCGGCATGCAGGTGTGCCGTCTTAGGGGCCTCACAGAAACAGTGCTGGTGGGATCAACCTATCTATGGAAAATTATATAAATGATATACAAAATATATAGTAAATGAAAAATTTATCTACATGGCTGTGTAGATAAAATGAAATTTATTACAAGCAGTTGGCTCATGTGATGAGGAGGCTGAGGACTTCCATGATTACTGTCTGTAAGCTAGAGACCCAGGAATGCTGGCCATATAAAGTCCAGTTCTAGTCCCATGGCCGGAGAACCGCGAGAGCTGACGGCGCGAGTCCCAGTCCCAGGGCAGGAGGACACTGATGTCCCAGCTGAGCAGTCAGGCTAAGACAGCAAGTTCTACTTTCTTTCACCTTTTTGTTCTGTTTGGGCCTTCAAGGGATCGAATGATGCCCACCCACATCGGGGAGGGCCAGCTGCTTTACTCAGTTCACCCTTTTGAATGCTGGAAACAAACTCAGAGACAGGTGCCGAGGTGGCGTTTAATCTGGGCTGCCCATGATCTGGGCCACCTGACACGTAAAATGAACCATCACATATGCTAAGCACCAGCCATTAGCTGATTCAAAGTATATCAGCTAATGTGCAAGACCAGTCATTTGGAGGTTAGCCAGCATCTACTTAGCTGCTTGCTTGCTGAATGACCTTTAGCAAATTATTTCCCTACTCTAATCCTAGATTCTCTTATCTGCAAAATGAGGATAACAATATCTATCTTATAGAGTGGTAATTAGGGCTGAATCAACTAATAATTTATATGTAATGGGATACTATTTTGAAATACGAAGGTAAAATTTCTTTATTTTGAAGAAGGAAGGAAAGTGGAGGCGAAATATATCAGTCAGAGTTCTCCACAGAAACAGAATCAGAGGCGATGGGAAAATAGGTGACATAAATATAGGCGATGTTACGTATGTATCATTAGTGCAGGAAGTGGCCCATGTGGTTGTGGGCTGGGCAGTTTGGAATTTGGAGAGTGGGCAGGTGGGCTGGAAACTCCTGGGCAGAAGCTGAGGCTGCTGTCGTGACGTGGAGTGTGTTCTTCCTCAGGGAAACCTCAGTTGTGCTTTTAAGGCTTTTTGATAGATTTGATCGGGCTCACACACATTATTGAGACCAATCTCCTTTACTTAAAGTCAGCTGATTGTAGATGTTTGCCACGTCTACAGAATGCCTTTCCAACAACACCTAGACTACTGCTTGTATAACGAGGTGCTATAGGTTAGCCAAGTGGACCCCCGGGAAACTAACTGTTCCTTGTAGTAGCAGAGTAAGACACCTGTTGGTGACAACCCCTGAGAAAGGGTTTTAAACCCAGCAAGCGTTGCAGGGGACTTGCGCAAGAGACCATCAGTCACCTCAGATACACTTGGGAACTTTGGAGAAGGGAAGTCCCATGTCTTGCTCATTGTATGAAGTGTGGGAGGTGGCAAGCCCTGGTCAGAAGCCCCTCCTGCCCCACAGCCCAGGAGCAATAGAGCAGAAGTGATTTGGGGGAGATATGCCGAAGCTACCTTACAGCTTTCCAGCGGGAACTCTGTGACATAGAGAATAACAGAATCAGTTTCCCTTGCCATTGAGATTGGTTTGGACATTTTCTCTCAGCCAGCCCGAGGAGGTCGCAGAGTTGAGACGGGAAGGATGAGAGTGTGAGAAGATGAGAAAGCTGGACAGAAGACCGGAGACTTGGACCACTCAGGACCTGAGTTTACATGACTACCATGTCATTTTTGCTTCCAGGCCAGATACGAGCTAGAAGAGGAAATTTCTATTACAGAGAAAATAAAGTGATATTTTGCATACTTGGCTTTATAGACTGAAACACTGTAACCACTATACTTGGCACAGTGCCTGTCATATAACGAGCAATCAAACTACAGTAGCATGAGGAGTAATGATAATAGCAGTGACTAGTGGGGAGAGCAGAAACGGCAATGCTGTGGATGGGGACGGCGGTAGTAATTGTATTGGTACATTGACTACCAGTCTCAGGGTCGGTTCAGAGGCTAGTTGGACCAGAGACCATGTCTAGAAGGTTCTACCTACAGTGGTGATATTAAAAAATGTTAGTGATATACATCCCATCTTGGCCTCTTAAGATGCAAGGATGAACACCCCCCAAAACAGAATTATCTTCTGGAGGTCAGGCCCCTTGTAGTACAGGCTTCCCCCGCTAGGGGGTGTTCTGGGAACCCACCTGTATCCGTGCACCAGCTTGAATTGTGGGAGGCTACATTTGGCTCCAGTGAATTTTTTTGGAACTCTTTCAGCACATTTGCCCATTTCATGATGGGTGATTTATGAGTGCATCTGCCCATACCATGCTGAGTGTTCAGAAGTTTTTGGCCCAAAACGGCATGACCCTCATGCCCCCACCCTCCCTGTTCACCTGATCTTACCTTGAGCAACTCTTTTTTTGTTCCCCCGATGAAAAATAGTCCTCAAAGGGAAACATTTTGCCAGTGTGGAAGAGGTGGAACAAAAAACAGAAAAAGCACTAAAAGGTATCAAAATTGATGAATTTGAAAACTGTTTTGAGCAGTGGAAAAATGTCTCATAGGTGTACTGCATCAAACGGAGAATACTCTGAAGGTGACTGAAGTTTAAACATGTAAGAACAAATACACAATTTTTTAGAAATAAATTTTGGGGTTTTTGGGTCCCCCCTTGTTTATCAGTTTTGTGTGGGAATTTTTCTTTTAAACAGATTTTATTTATTTATTTTTAGAGAGAGGGGAAGGGAGGGAGAAAAAGAGAGAGAGAAGTATCAATCAGTTGCCTCTTGTGCACCCCCAACTGGGTACCTGGCCCACAAGCCAGGAATGTGCCCTGACTGGGAATTGAACCGGTGACCCTTTGGTTTGCAGGCCAGCACTCAATCCACTGAGCCACATCAGCCAGGGCAGGAATTTTTCATACAGACATTCTACCCTTAATCCCCATCTCAGCTTTATACAATGTTCTAGTGAGCCTCTGATACTGATGTATGTATATCATTTTCCTCTGGTATATGGATGTCAGCAGAAAGTTGAGGGCTACTCAGATGACCCTCCTTATTTTGTAGTTGAGGCACTGGCCTAAGAGCTCAAAATAAGGTAATTGCTGAGATTGAACTTGGGTCCGCTGATAGCCAGTGACATTTCTATGATAGTTCCTTGCATCTACTCAAGAGAAATGCAGGGACAGGTACTTCATGTAAGGGACATATCAGGGTATGCACAGTAGGAAATCAAAATAATAAAAAAAACCCTAGAAATATATTTTAGAAGAATATAAGGCTCAGTTTCTCAAGCCTGACTTCATGAAACTTAAGTATAAAATGTGAATTTTTCGTACTGATATCTCTAGTTGGTTAGCATTATGTTTTAGGAAGTCCTGAATATTGAAAAAGAAAAACTTTATAGGAAATTAATTTTCAGGAAAGGTGGATAATTTAGCGGTGATTATAATCTAGTGGTAAAACAAAGGATCGTGATGAGTGTCAGGTTCAAAGAAGACACAGGTCACCTCCTGGTGTGAGTCTTTTCTGTAACTTCTGTTCTAAGACTCCTTCCAGTCTTTGCTCAAATGCCACCTGCCCACTGAGGCCTGCTCTGACTTCATTTAAATTGCTATTTAAATTATATTCCAGCTCAACTCCAACACTCTGAAACCCAATGATCCTACTTAATTTTTTCCCTCAGCATTATGTATCAACCATCCTATACATAATTTATCTCTTTAATTAGTGTGTGGGTCGAATTGTGTTCTCCCCTCTCCCTGTAAAATGTTGGGGGCGTTAGGACCCCTGAGTGTGAATCTGGGAATGGGGTTCTCTTTATGGAGATAATCAAGTTAAGTGAGATCATTAGGGTGGGTGTGGTCCCATGTGACTGATACCCTCTTATGCAGGGGAAACAGACACAGCCCAGCACACACTGGGAGGGCAGACGATATGAAGACGGCCGTCGATGAGACAGAGAGAGAGGGTGGAACACATTCCTCCCTCATGGTCCTCAGGAGGAGCCAGTCCTGTCGGAGTCTTGATTGCAGACTTCTAACCTCCAGAACTGCGGGACCGTGGATTGCTGTTGTTGCAGCCCCAGCCGTGGCAGGGCAGCCCAGGAAACTAAGACCGTATGTTTACTGTTTAAGGTTTGTTTTTCTCCAGCTGAATCATAAGCTTCAGGAAAGCAGTTTTCTAATTGTTTTGTTCATTGATAGATCCCAGGCACCTAGAGCAGTTCCTAGCACATAATAGGTGCTCCATAAATATTTGTTTAAAATATGAATGAATGAATGAGTGAATAATGAATGAATAGACCTAAATACCAGTGGTGTCAAGGAGGGTATTTTGCTCTTCTTTTCAAAGATAAGAAACAGATACTTAAGGTCAGGCTGCTCAGAATCATCACAGAATTTAAACCCAGTTTTCCTGAATTCTGTCTTCGTAAGGACGGTGTTTTGAGCTACCGTGGATCCGAAATGTCAGTGTGCACCAGAGTCACCTGGATGACTAGTGAAGACCTGGAGGTTCTGATTCAGAAGGTCTGGGGTCAGGGGACCTGGAGATTTCTAGCCAGTTTCCAGATGATACTGGCGCTGCTGGTTCTGGGACAGCACTTTGAAAGCCGCTGCCTGTATTCTAGCCAACTTCCTGGCCTTTAACTTGACCAAGAGCTGTGTTACACTTCCACGGGTTATGTACTTGTGTAAACTTTGTGGTTAATCACCTAGAGGTGGCAAGGAAAGTCGGCACTTGCATTTCTATTTCTTGGTCACGACTGTTTTTTCTTTAATGTGCTTCTGTGCTGGCCCTTTCTTTCTTTCCTCATTTTCTTTGTTCTCCTTACTCTGATCTTTCTCTGGAAACTCTATTTGTTGTATTGTGTTTTCTCCCCATGTTCTGGGAAACACTGTGATAAGTATGTGAAAATAATGTAATTTAATTAAGCTCGAGGTAAATTACCTTGCACCCAGCCTGAGCACAGTACAAAGGCTGCCGTCATGCCCATTATTAACTGCACTTTGGAGGTTTTATTTGTTGAGGGGCAGCTGAAAAACCTTAGAAACTCAGTTTAGAAAAAACAAGTTGGGTGTATGCAGGAATAACATATAAATTAGGGATTTGAGATTTCAGACACAGATGAAGTTACCCTGGAAAATTACTTCCCCCCCCCCATCCCAACCCCCGGCTGTTACTGCTCTTCTTTCCAGCTATTAGATCTGTCCTGGGACATTGCATCGTCTAAACGAGGGGAAGCTGGACGTGGACAAAAACATTTGAAAACTCAAATCAGAAAAAGGCTGTCTTAAGTCACTCATCATTGTATCCATATGGAAGTCTTTAATTTAAAAAGAACAAAGCCAAGGCAGGCCCTGGTTAATTGATTCCTCAAATAATGTATTTCTTTTGTGTTGTGATCAAGTGAACAGCGATTAAGTTTTGATTGTGTAGCAAACTTAAATGCTATTTATTCATATTTCCCAGATATGAAATTCTTGGATTGTGTGGTTCTGAGACTTTTAATTACCTGCATTCATCTAATAATAATGGGAGAGCATTTTGCTCAGTGGATTTTTTGTCTCTCTCTGTTGAAATGTCAACTAGTACCAGTAGAGGGCACCATGGCTAAACATTTGTACCAAGGGTGTCCTCACAGGAGCTCTCACTTGCCCAAATTTAGTTGTACAGGAAGTCTCTGATTACCCATACGTATGGATCCAAAATTTTGTTTTAAAATTACTTCTTTGGAACTCAGAACGCATTTTTTTTTTCTCAAGAAACAATAAAATAAGTAGTGGTATGTCCCTCAGTTAAATGTATAACTGAGGTTTATTTGCTGTATGGAAGTAAACAAGACCAACAAAGCCCCAGTAAAATACAACTTGTTTATGTATAATGTAGTTCTAAAATCTGAAAGTAGAGGCTTTTTTGAGGGGGGAGAGGGCCAATGAGGAAGGTTTAAATACAGGTGCCTTCTAGTTTGGGAATAGCACGTACTACAAAGTTGCAATCCCACTTCTTCTAAAGCAACAGTAAAACGAAAGTACTCAGCAGTGAACTGTTAGTCTGCGGCCGGCTACAGGTTGACAGCGTCAGCCCCTCCTCCCAACCTCTGTCGTTCGCAGCCTGGGTTGACTGCCTTCCTCCTGCCCCGGGCCCTCTTGGCTGATTTGCTTCCTGATGACCGCTTCCTGCCTCCCAACTCTGCCTCCCCGCCTGGTTCTGTCCAGTAGCATTTCATGCTTTTATGTCTTAAAAGGCATGTCCACCTGTCCAGCCAGCCTCAGCCACTGTGTGAGGCCATTTCCCCCAAGTCCCAGACTATCAAGGGCAGTTCCCTGTAGCTTAAACTCCCCCAGTTCTGGTATTGGGAATTCCCTCCACTCACTTCCCTGCGGGAACAGGACTGTTCTGTGGCTGAAGCACAACTCCCTTCTCCCCCTCTGTCGCCTGTCCTAGAAACGGTTACCCCTTTTTTCCTCTCCTCTTTACTTTTCTTCCCTTGAACTTAATGACGGTTTTTGGAATATCCAGTTTTCCCTCCTCTAGGCCTTTTATTACCTTAGTCTATATTTCCATCAAAGAGTATTTCAAAGTAGGAAACAAAACGTGACTTACAGTTAATTTTTCACCACTTTTCTCTCCTTTCCTCTTCAGCTTGAGTTGAAAATCAGTTTTCTTTCTTCCTCTCAGAGCTAACAGGGATGAAGGTGGAGGTGGCTGGGGAGCTAAGTGTCTGAAGGTGTGTGGATCGGGGAGTGTCCACCACCGTCTTTCTCCCTGGATGGTGAACACCACAACTCGCCCTCATAATTTAGGTTGTATGAGTATCACCTGGGGGGGCTTGTCAACAATGCAGATTCCCACAGGTGTAGAGTGAGACCCAGGAAAGTGCATTGTGCATAACCGTGACTCTGGTGAGGATGGTATTTGGGCCGCCCGCATGTTGATAAATTATGCAATTGGTCCTCCAGCTGAAGCCTGCTTTCAGGCAGAGTTGAGACTGTATCTTTTGTTTATGGGTTCTTGTTTTAAGTCGCAAATGTGTCACTATCACCAAGGAGACAGGAAAGGTATTTAGTTGGTGTGTTTGGTGAGGTTATGAAAAAGTAATGTTTAGTAAAGACAGACATTGATTTGATCCGCCCATTCAGGACTACGTGGGTAGTATTTTCATCTACACTTTTCACAAAAGGAGAAATCATTATTCATGAAATCTTCTCTCTGTGTTTTTTTTTTAGATGATAAATAATTGAGAGTGAAGATTGGCATTAGCATGCCATGTCAAGCTTTTTCACTCTTTCTTTTTTTTTAAGGGTAATGAGGAGACAGATGGTATTTTTTCTATAGATGCCAAAAAAAAAAGCTCCCAAATCTCTCATTTGTGGAAGCAAATTTTATGTAATTTCCAAAAGCAGCATATCTTGGACCCTAGTGGTAGTCCCCTCATGGCCACCAAGGACCATGAGTCACACAGAGAGATTTGCATATTCTGTATGTTTGTCATTGGATTGGCTAAATAGAAGCCTTTTTGGTTGAAACTAGTGCCTTCTAAGTAAACGGAAAATAAACACGTGAGAAGCAACGTTCAAATGTATTCAGCTGATTAGTAATGGATACATTTCAAATATAATTAGATTTAAATGGATGATAGAAACTGCACCACCTCTTATACACACTTCAAAATACTATATCATTTTAGGGTTGGTAACCTTTCATGCATCAAAACTAAAATTATTTCAGGAAGATAAAATAAGTTCTGCAGTTTGTGTTTTGGCTAGACAATTGATGGCAAAAAAAACCCCAAAACCCTCTCTGATGCATCATTTTTAAACAGAACATTGAAATGACAGAGCTTTGATTTTTTCAGCGTTCTTTTTTTCACATCCGACAAGTCTAAGTGCTTCTGTCTACATCAGTCACATACTAATTAGTAATTAACCACTGTTATTTAATTAGACTCTCTAGTCGGAGGATCATGCGTTAATCACTCCCAGTTTGGTGCGTGGCGGCTGCTGGTGGCGCCGAGGCCACTCTGCCCCGTGCGTTTCATGCTGTGTGAGGCAACTGTGCCCAGACACGGCCCGTTTCTGCCTTTGTCCTGAAGTTAGAAAAGAGATGTCCAAGCGTGTGAATTACACTAACCCCAGTGAGTCAACTAGATCTCGGAACTGGGTACAGAAGGTAAAAAAATGAATCTTGGCTGGCTGAGGAAAGAAAGGACTTCTTCATTTAAGAGATTCATTATGTTTTCTTCTTTCCTAAGCTTTGGGTTTTCCCTCACAGCATTTGAAAACGAGATGTATGCTTTAAGGAAAGTAAAAATTGTGTCTCACACCTACTGAACTTGCAGGAACTGTAAGCATCTAATAAAAATTCTAACTTTCAAAACTTTTCTAAAGGTTTTGGTGACTAGAATATATTAGATGAAACCTATTTGAAAGAATTTTAATGAGAAATGGCCGCAGTAATTTAGAAGCAGTTATTTTAATAAAAATGTTACCTTTCTTAGATTATAAAACTAATCCCTTATGCTTTTTTATTCTATTAGCTGTCACATAAATGAAGATTTCTGCTATGATTATGAAATCCTTAGCTCTCATCATACATCTTGAACAACAACTGCTGGGTCCTCATCAATCATTTCGTACAGACAGCACTCGATAATTAACTCTCCATCCTTGAAGCTGCACTCAGCCATGTGGACTCCATCTAAGCCAGTGGTTATCAGCTCTGGGCAGAGGTCAGGGAAGGAGTTGATTTATGTATCCAAATTGCCGATGGAGTTTTTTGCTTGTTTAATTGTGCTTTTTGCAGGGAACACTGTTGTTTGGGGGCGGGGCTTTATGAAGAAGTGCAGCTGTGTTTTGCACACTCGTGGCGCAAGCTCACCTAGTGTGGTTAGACTCACCATTTCCCCCAGTGTGAAACGTGCAAAGACCCGAGACAAAGATGATCTCAGGCAAATGTGTGCAGTAGTCACGCTTTCTTGAGTGACTGGACACAGGCCGTTCCCTCTGCCCAAAGGTCCATTGTGTTTCCCAAGCATGCTCACCCAGAGGATCCCCAAGAGAGAGGGGAAGTGGTTCAAACTGAGGCTCCAGAGGATGCTGGCTCATTCAAATTTTGACAGTTAGTAAGCACTGGAATTAGGATTCGGACTCAAATCTTTGCTGTCTGGTCTTGGGCTCTCTTCAGTGCACTGTTGTTCCCCTCTTCCTCCTCATCTTCCTTTCCTTCTTCTGGATAAAGGTATTTAGACAAAGAAGTTTAAGTTTAATGTAGTCATTATTTCAAGTTTTATGTAATGTTTCATTTCATAAACACGAGTTTTGATTTTTTTTCTGTAAATAGCAGGTTCATCAGTCAAACTAAGTATATATAGATTATACACTAGCCAGGTTATGCATGTTATACTGCAGACATGTGTGAAAAGTCTTTCCTTTACATTTCCATGTACAATATGCCTCTGTAAAGTTTCAGAAGTATTTTAATAAAGTCTCTATGAAAATGAATAACAAATCTCCCTAAACTGCCCTGGCTTTTCTCACTCTATGTATGATAACCCCCAACTTCAGTGAAAGCTTCTTTGAACAGAATGGAGTTTTTGTTTTTTTATTTAATTGTTGGTACCTTGTGATAGAATGTGGTTGGTGATAACAATCAGCAAATAAATATTCTTCCGCTGCCACTCTGCAGCATAGGGAATCTTTTACTCAGTAATGGCATTTCTTTAGAAATTTCCAATTACTATGCATATTAAAAATAAATTAATTTTTTTTTAGTGAAGATTGAAGAGCTTGTCTTTTGGTCAACTTAATGATCAGGTGTCTAACCAGACACCGTAGATTAGAGAGACAGTTTCACTCTTCCCGCGAGAAGAGTGAGGTTCTGAACAGCAATGTCGGACGTCCTGGCTGCGACTCCCTGTGCACTCAGAGTACTTTGCGTCTTCTCTGTTATACGGATCCCAACCCAAGAAGCATCGACGCTCTGTACCTGCATGTCATGCCTCATCCACCCACTTCCTATATGTTCTTTCATGGTCCAAGGCCCACTGCTGAGGGTTTATAAAGTGCTGGCCTGGCACGGGACTCCAGAACATGTTCTGAACTCAAGGCTCCTGACTTCCAGCCTGTCATTGGCTGCCATTGAGCTCTGTGAGGCTGAGGCATCTTTTACTACTGTCTGTAAGTCAAGGGAATTGGCCCAGAATTATTATTTATACCTTTTCACTCTAAAGTTTTATGTCACTATTTAAGCAAGTATGGTTCAAGTTCTGGGCATACCCAAAGGCTGTGCAGACTGATTTAAACCTGGGACTCGGGGATTTTCATTGAAACGCCAGCAGTTTTACAAACATTCTTGAGTTCTCAACAGTCAGGGTATTTTGTTATTTTAAGGAGTTGACAGTTTGCCAAAATTAGCTAGCAGCTAGAACTCAACCCACAGCCTCCACTCCTTTGGGAAAGTGCTGAAAACAGAAAACGGGCTACAATACATAGAAATTACAAAATCCAAAATTGTTCTTCAGTTTACACATCAGTTTGTTCAACAATTAACACATGCCTTGATTTCTAATGTTAGCTGAGCTCGGTGGTAGAAACTATGCGATTTATAAAACCCAGGCATTTATTTCTTTCTACTTGTCTGAAATCAAGGCAGAACTCACCAGCTTGTTTGTTAAAAATATAAACAGGAGGAAAAGTCATGCATTGAATAATTGTTCTTTCCCTTTGTGCAGATTAACTGACACACTTGTTGAATTGGAGATTTGTGTCCTGTTGTGTACAACACACAAAGATAGCCTAACATGACCCCTTCTTCCTAGCTGCCTAGGATAGTTAGCTGGCACCAAATTCAACTTTTCACACATCCAACTGCTTTAAATATAGCCCAGCTTAGCATATTTTTAGCCATTTAGAGCCTGCCTACTTTGTATGCTCCATGCAACTGCACCCAACATCTACTAACCATGGACAAGACAGACTCTAGCTTTGAAAGACCCCAAACCCTCCTGTCTTTTGGAGATCTCCAACCCACATACCCTGTGCCCTGCTGCTCTGTGACATCACCTAGACACATAAGTCCCCTTTCCGTTTTCTCCTTCCACCCGGGAAGTCCCTCTCCCTGTTCTCCTTCTGAGTGGTGGCACCTGCGCTGGAGGGTCTGTGGTTGGGAGGAATGTGCTTACGCACTCCCAGGTGCCACCTGGTGAAGCTTGCTGTGTGTCACTGCCCCTCCCCTGGCCCACCGCCGAGTCCTCAAACCTACCATGCCTGTGAGCATAGGTAAAAGAATAATAAGCCACATAGTTATGCTTCTGACCGGGGCATGAAGAGAATGAATCTTCATAAATGATGTGTTAATGATAGTTGTTTCTTCGTGGTGAGAAATAGTAATTTGGTTGCTCTTTCTGTGCTCTTTTAAAGGCAGCGTGATACAGTGAGATAGCAAACGAGTTAAAGTCAGAGGCCCTGAGTTGACTCTTGGCTATTTATTACTGAGTGACCTTGGACAAATCGCTTAGCTGCTCTGAGGTTCAACTTCAGAGCTGTAAAATAATGATGATACTCTGTAAAATTATTTTTATTGACCTCACTACCATATGGGGTGTAAAACAAGTTGGCAAACTCTAAAGCACAGTGTCAGCAAGAGGGTGGGCTTTACCCTCATGTCCTGGCGGTACCGGTGAGGTGGTCTAGAGAAGTCTCTGTGAACCTTAACATTTTTTCATTAATTATTTTTATTTTCCAATCGCAGTTGACATCCAATGTTATATTGTTTCAGGGATACCGCACAGAGGTTACATTAGTGAAGAGAGTGGGATTCGGCCGACTGCTGCCAAACACAAGCATAACACAAAAACTGGCGGGGAAGGAAAGTCTGTGTTAACAGGTTGCTCAGTTTGGGGGAGTGGCACTCTGCAGCTGCCTTCACCTAGGACCTCGGGCTGCTGCCAGATCACTGCAGCTGGTTGTGCAGGGGGCTCCCTCCGTGGGGCTCCATCCACGGGGCCCTGGTGCCCAAGGCTGCTCTTGCCCCTGGGGCTGGCAAACTCTCCAGCCCGTGTCCGTGAACTCCTCTCAGAGCGAGAGGAGGGACACAGAGCGAGAGGAGGGACACAGTCTGGGCCGTGAGCCGTGTGCAGCCACAATGCTCTGTGGGTGGCCGCCACTGAGGCATTGGACCCAGCCGCCAACCAGGTGAGCAATGGCAGGGAGAAGAGCTGTGGGTGAAGTCTGACACCTGCCAGTCCCATGAATGCTCTGCCCCCTCCCCACTCTGCCCCACCTGCACCGGGTGAGTGCGGGGAACACAAAAGGGACAAGTCTCTTGCACGCCCTCTGTTTAAATCTTATGCCCCCAAATCCCATGCGAGGCAGAAGTGTCCAAATTCCCAATCAATCTAGGTTGGCATCCAGCACGCTTATCAGTCTGGCATCTCTGCCCCTTCTCCCACCACCATGGTCTGGAAGCCAGCAGGAGGGCTTTCTAGCTGTGCACGGGGACATAGCGTCTCTGCCAGAAGTAGGGCGTCACATGCTGGTTTGTTTACCTTCACCCGTGAGTATGGAGCCACGTGCTGGCTATGGCTTCAATCCACTGCCCTGAGGTTTCCTGCAACCTCTCCCTCACTTGGGGGAGTGTAGCCTTTCATGCCGCCTCAGGGATCCTCCCCTCTACCCAGCAGTCTGACCAGATCCCCTGTTACAATCAGACATTTATACAATTTTCAGAGTGATCTGCCAATAAGACTGGTACCTACCTGACACTATGCATAGTTATTACAGTATTATTCACTAGGCTTCACTTTCCATGACTGTTTTCATGACTGTTTTGTCACTGCCAATTTTGAACCCTATTTTTTATCATCATATAAGGGTAACAATACCATTTCCTTCTTAGGGTTGCCCTAAGGATCAAAAGGATTCTTCAAATGTGTCTGTCTAGTGCATAGACGTGGATGGGTATTGTGTAAGTGCTTCAATGGTAAAATGCAGTGAAGTACAAGTACCGTATGAGTCAACTACAGACGTCACGAGAAATATGAGCATATGACAGAAGCAAGCTGTTTAGGAGCGGGTGACATTCAGTTGGGACTTCGTGTAGTAGTAATTCTGAATTTAGGTAAAAAAACAATTCTGAAATGTGAATAGTGTGAAATGTTGGAAAGGAATAATGCTGGAGAATAAAAATGCCCTCAAATGATGAAAATCATACTCATATGTTCTTTTCTCAAGATTCACACATATATAGTCTTCACATATATTCTACTCAAACCACAAAAATATTACTCAAGTACAGAGATGGATAAGAAAAGACAAGGAGTCATCTAGTTTCCAATTAATTTCCAGACAGTGAATTTCATTAAGAAGGCCTGACATCTCATAAAAAGCTACAAGTAGAGGAAGCATATTAATTATCAGACTACAGTTCAGGGGTTCAACACGATGCTGAATGCTTTTGCTCACGTTGGACTGACAGACCCAGGCTTCTTAACGGAAAACAAGCAGACTGTGCTGGAACAAGAACAATACAGTGACTTAGTCTTCCTAAAACTGTTCACACAAGGGAGGAAACCCTTTCCAGAAGACTAGCATGATCA